>JZKD02S1075885.1:190412-227155 GCA_000966675.3 Picea glauca
AACTGCATATTTATCAGAAATGCAGAGGCCCTCGACCAGTGTGGAACTGAGGCTTAGCTCTACACCTCGGCTGTAAAACAGCTTATTAACTTAACTAAAACATACTGTTGGAGTATGTTAATGAATACTCCAAACATGACTTAACAAAAAGGAGTGGTTCTTATCACACATAGAAGACCACTTATTATGCCTTAAACTAAAAGAGTCTAGCAATTAAATAACTGAAAACTGCTACTGGTAATGATATAATATTGATGCCTGCGTTGGAGCGAATTGAAATCTGACAGAAATGACCAAGAGTGACAGAACTGAGTTCTGTATCGATCATGGCATGCACGCGCCTGTTGGAGGCCATTGGAGACAACTGGAAGTATGGTCGTGTCTTTCCCCCACTTATCTTTTGAGGACATAAGCAAGTAGTGTTGCGCTTTTCTGGAGTCTGGACATGTAGTTTCCTCGTTCCTGGTTTGGCACCCCTTTTAAACCTTTCAAATATGCAATAAATGTGGGTGAACCACTTCAGAAATTCGGCATTCGGAAGTTTCGAAGCACAGAGGATGCATATCCTTTCGAAGTGACGTGGTGGCCTGATGTCGTATGATGTCACGACTGTTGATGTGTCACATAAGGCAAGTGACATGTGTCACTCAAAAATGAGCGGATGATGGTACCCAAATGACCAGAAATGAGTGCCAAATGTCAGGGCCAAATGGAAGCCACATGTCTCCACGGATGAGCGCCACAAGTCCTAACGGATGAGTGATGCGTGCCATGATTGATAAGTGCCACATGTCTTCGACACTTCGGCACTTCGGCATTCGAGAGCTTTTGAGTGCAAAGTATGAACATTTCCCGGATGGCCGAACTCTCAGAGTGACGTGGTGACCTGACGTCATATCGTCGATGTGTCATGAAAAGAGAGGGACATGTGTCACCTAGAAATAGCGCGGATAACACAATCAAAGGGCCTGAGATGAGCACCACGTGCCATGATTGATGAGTGCCACATGTCTTCGACACTTCAGCACTCCGGAGCTCCGGAGAACTGGGTTTGCTTTGCATCTAAATCTCCCGGAATGCTAATCTCGCGAAGTCACTAATCTGTGCTTATATTGGACCTATTAACTCGAGATTAATACTTTAATCATTAAAGAATTTTGGGACTTCGAAACTTCGGGAGACCTGTAGTGCTGCGTTTGAAAACCTCCCGGAGTAGTATGGGCCCGGAGTGACGTGGCAGTGAGGGCCCATTCCGACACTTCGGGGCTCCGGAACTTCGGAACTTCAGGAGTTTTGGATTTTGAAGCATGAAAATCTCCCAGAGTGACTTTCTCCCAGAGTCATTAACTAGCATTTACTGTTAATTAGACCGTGATTACTTTAACCATCAATTTTAATGACTTCGGGACTTCGGAAGTTTGGCCCTTCGGCGATTTAGGCCTATGTTGAGTTGAAAAAACTCTCAGAGTAGTACAGGCCCGGAGTGACATGGCAGTGAGGGCCCCCTCCGACACTTCGGGGCTCCAAAACTTCGGCACTTTGCTTGCTCTGGACCAAAACCTCCCGGATGAACGAACTCCCGGAGTGACGTGGCAGCGAGGGCCCACTCCAACACTTTGGGGTTCCGGAACTTCGGAGATCTGTGCTTGTCATTAAACCTCGCGCGATGCTAAAAACCCCGAATGCACGAAAACCGTCAATCTGAGTGGCCTATTGGATCTCCATCGTTACAATTTTAACCTATCTGTTCCCACCATCTGAGCCCGAAATTGACTGTTTTTGAAGGTTGCGTTTTTCTTTGGACGTTTCCTGTGCAAACAAAGGACTTGGTCGACCTGTTGTGGGCTCAATCAATGGAAAACATGATGAAAAGCATTTCGAACCAAATCACGACATGTAATTATCCTTCAAGAAAAATAGAAACAAAATGCGCGAAGACTCAATCAAGAAAGAAATGATAAAAAACCAAGTCACTTAGTGATGGGAAACCAACTTCACCAACCAGAAGAGGAAAAATTTGATGAAGGCATAGGGAAATGAGAGAGGAGGGGCAGGGGTGCAGACCTAGGTTACAACAGGTAGATTGCAACTGACTGATAAAAAGAAAGAAATGGGATAATGAGGACAGTTAAAATCCACAAGTCCACAATTGGGCTTTAACCCCTCATTAATGGCAATTGCCCCTAGTCCTAATGCAAATAAACGCATTCATCTATCAAAAAGGACTTGAATATATCTCGAATAAAAGCAAAGGAAGTGTTATGCTTGAAACCTTTTTTAATGGACTCGCAAATCAAATAAAAAAAGTAAAGAAAACGACAAATAAGGGGTTTGGAATGCAAAAAGCATCGAGGAAAGGGTAACTCAATCGCCAAGCGCACCCTCTACAAAGGCACTCATGGAGGTGCGCCCATACATTGTCTTGCATGTTGATGGCCCCATGCCCAGAAATAAACCCCATGAAAACCACACATTCATTATGTATCTTTGATGGGTTCTCCTGGGAAATATCTCTCTACTTGGGTATTGGCAAACCTAATAGGTTCCTTTGATGGTCCTCCCATACATAAACTTGGAAAATTGCATAGTCTTGAGCTTGTGTGAAGTTTGAAGGGGATACCCAATGAGAATTGTTCACTTGGCTTTTATATTAATTGATGGCCTACTTTATATGCTTCTTAGGACTATTGCCCATTGTGATTGTTGGTTTTACTTGATTCCATGGTTTTGACTGACTTGGGTGCACTTGAAATGGTCTTTAGAGGACGTCTTTATGCTTTCACCCAAAACATTGTGTACTTTGTACAGTATACATCATGTGTGATGCAGAGAGTTGGTGGTTGTTGCGGCTTGGCCCACGCCCTAGTCGTTGTTCGCGACCCTTCTGGGTTGTCACGCCCTGGGGGCTGTTGTTCGCAGCCCTGCTAGCAGTTATGGCTGCAGATGCAACCTGCAGCTGCTGTTAGAGATTGTGGCTACGACTACAGCTCGACAACCCCCTTTACCTCTGTCGTTGCTTACTCTGCCACCCGACCGCTTCTGCTAGCGCCTGCTCCCCTATCGGCTACTCCACAGCTCTCTTCGCCCAGCTACCTCAACCCATACCTCCACACGGATCTTTTGCCGACTTCTATTCTCCAACCCGTGACCTACAGCACCACCGTCATCTCTTCAGCTCCTCTGTCGACCATCTCCCTCAAATCCTTCTACCACACTTGTTCACGTGAACCCTCTGACCCAGTCGTCACTTCAACACCTGCGGATGTACGACGACAATTGTACGGTTGTTCCTTTTCCTTAATATATATAATTTTTTCCCGCAGACCTGCAGAAAACATAACAAAATTTCTTGCATTGCAAAAAACCACAATCTGTGCACTTGGTTCCTCCTCGGAGTCTCGACTCAAATACCATGTTAAATTTCAAACCCAGCACCCGGCAATTTGTTTCATAGCAAACCCTTGTTGTAATAAACTTATTAAGCAGATTTACTAAATAAAAAACACAGTTGACTTTTAAGATTTTCATGATTAAATCAACGGAAGTACAACAAGAAACCAAACACATTTGCACACGTAATTTTCTAATTAAATACCCCGGAAAAAACCCCTAAAGGAAGACCAGTACTGTGATGATTTTATTAATATAAAATCTGGACTCTCATCCTGGAATAATGGCCCACCTGAGGAATAATACAAAATAGCAAAATAGCCTAGCCTATCACACCTCAAGATTTGTCCTTTGATCTTGTTGGTTGCTACTCCTTTGTTGCCCCTTGCTCCTTTCCTCGGACCCTACCCCTGCACACTTGGATGAAAGTCCTTCTCACCCATCAATGATATCTCGCGATCTCACTCTATGTGTGTCTCCTCCTCTCTCCTTAAGATGTCTTTTATAATGTTGATTTTACCCTAAATCCAAAACCCTAGATCTCCAAAGTGATCAATGGCTGAGATTAGATCTCACCAACACTTGAGATCAATGGCTAGGATTTAATTTAATTCACTAATGCCAAATACTTAGGCATTTAATTAAATTAAACTCAATTAATCATAAAAAGGCATTCACTTTAATAATCACTTTATTAAAGTGAATTTCTTAAGTCTTGAAGGTATTAAAGACGACTTCCACATGTTAGACACAAAACCAATGTGGAAGTACATGTTCGATGCTATAAACATCAACACTATGGACTATAGATCTGATCCCCTAATGAACTAGTCACTCTCTCTAATAATTAGGGCTTAAGACACGTGACATTAAGACAAGGGAGAAGCACATACAAGTGTCTGATAAGGGGCACGTCAACCCCCAACACGAAACACAAGGGATATGTTTTACACACACACACATATTTAAAAAATTACAAATACAAAAAAAATAGACATAGAAATCCAAATTTTTTAGAACGTTCACAAAATATTGATACAACCAGTCACTACATTAAACACGCAAGAAATTAGAGTATTCAAGAATAAGTACACATAAAATAAAGGTTCAGAAATGAGAACCATAAAGTGCAGTTTTTTCATTGAGTCATTTGATGTCGTCAAAATCAAAATGTGTTACATAGATACTGATACTGTGGGTGGAAATGCCAACGGAAAATACAAAATAGGGTAGATACTAGATACAACCGATATATTTTCTTTCTTGAGCTTGTTGTCTTGCTATAGCAGGGTTATTTGCAGTACCGGCAGCTCCACTTGTAGCATATGGAGCAGTAACAACAATAAATGGACTTGGAGGAGAGGAGGTAACATTAACAGTCATAGAAAATTTTAGGGGCTATATATCGCCCCTAGACTATTTTTCAATGCTTTTTCCCAAAAAGAGATTCACCAATTTCCACTTTTTCTAAAACTGACTCGCCCAAAATTTATAGAATAATTTTTTTCTACCTGAGAAATAGCCCAAATTTTATAAAAACTATATAAAATCCTTAGAAATTTTAATATTTTTACAAAAATATCGCCAAACATTTTATAGTTTGCATATTAAAGACTAGTAAGATTTGCCAAGGTTTCTACAGTTTGAGATAAATTTGCATCCTTGAAATCATCTATGCTTACATTCTTCCCTTTCCTTTGACCTTTACCAGCAGCCCTTAATGATTGAACCATGATTTCTGATGTATGAATAAAGAAGAATGCTTCTCTTGGAGAAATGACAAATCTAAGAAGTTAGAATGCCTTCAAATCTGGTTTTTTCTCTTCACTTGCACAATGTTAGAGCATTTCCCTGTAGCTGAAAGTGAAAAAAGAGGGGAAAATTGTTTTTCTGACTATTTTTGGCCCCTTGCATGTCCGACACCTCTAGACACCCTAGGGCACATACTGAAAACAGGACATGTGTCAAACTCATGTCCTAAAGTGTCACATGTCAGGACACATGGGATACGGACACACAGGCCCTGGAGAACATGTCCTGTTTCTTAGATTAGGAGACATTTCTCACTGCGACATGATTCCAGCTCAGGTTAGGTAATCAGTTCTTATGAAATAGGTTCGAGTTCAAGCCCCGCAAAGCATACCTTAATGTTGTTGATAATTTAGACTAGCATAGATCCATCTTATAGTCCTGAATCTATTGAGCACCTATAAATAAAAAAAGCCAAAGTGCATCCCACTGCTTAAAAGATCCAGAGTTAAGATGGATCTATACTAGTGTGTTGACATATTTTTAACATTAAGCACTAACTAAGATCGACCTATTTTTGGAAGTGCTTCATGAAACGCCCTTAGAGTTGCACCGTATAGAGTGAACTTCATTCGGAAATCCTATGTCACCCAGAGTCACCCCTTTGAAACCCATATCATTCTAGTAGGACAAACCTTCACAACCGGAATAATCTATCACACTCACCAATGAACCAACCGCCCCCATTGGCCGATCCATATGACTTTAAAAATTCTGCAACCTAGGATTCTAATCGACAAAGGTGCTTTGTATTAGGGCACTCGCGTTCCTACCAGGTTTACACTTGTGACCGGGATTAATTCAAACACTTAAATCACCGTTAAAGAAAAAGAGTTGCAGCCCGCTTATTACACAAACCAAATAAAAATGAGAATAATTAAAAAAGCTTCGGAGGACGAATGAACCAGATAGAGCCAAAAGGAAAATTTCATAAAAGCGGATGGTTAAAGGACACGCGACTGCCGATATTGTTTATAATCTGATACGATTACTCACATGATTGATAAAATGGAGAAGCGGTTGGTGCGCCCAAAGTGCTGAATTGTACCGTCCAGGTTCTCGCGGCTTTCGACTTCAAACACAACAATTAAGCATCCGGTCAGTCTAGCCCGAGAGGCTTTGGCAAACTTTTGGAATCTAAACTTTGCCCTGTTTTACTTAAAAAGCGTGAATGTGCAAATACTCACCACATGCGTTAATGATGGTGACTTTATATACTAAATCGTTCTCGGTTCGGATTGTTGTCGGATCTTCTTTTTCCAATAATATGTCGAAATTGGTGTTTGTTTTTTATTGTGTCCAAGGCGTTTATGTTGTGAGAAAGGGATTCATAAGATTTGTTCACTAATTTAATGAAAATATGACATTGTTATCATTCACATTCATCATTTAGTTAATGTCCACTCTATCATTTAGTTTTGGTTGTGTAGTCTTTGTCATCATATTAGAGAGCCACTCTATGTCAAAATTGTGTTTGTTTGCTATTTGTAATCATGTGTTTCTTGATTTAATCTTTTGTTGAGTTATAATTTTTGCAAACTTCTTTTTGTAGGCTTTCAAGTTGTGATTTTACTTTGTGTTGCATCATATTTACTTTGTGTTGCATCATATAGAATTTGCATTGCACAGGTATTAAATTAAATGGATCTTCTTAAAGCAATAGTTTTTATAGGCATTATGTCTATTTTGGTGGGAGAAACTATTGGTGCTTATGTGTTGATTAATTTTCCTTCCTTTGATGTCAATGCATATTCTAGTAAATTTGATACCTACAACACCACAATGTCTCCCCCATCCAGTTGAGTACCTACTTCAACCAACAAAGTCACTTTTATAATGAGCATAGCAAACCATGATTGGTGTTAGTTGCTTATGCCAAAAAGGAATGATCATCAACCACCAAAAGTTACAAGTCATCAATGTTGAAGGCAAAGGTTTGAAGGTACCCACTATCTCAAAAAAACTATCCACCGAAAAATTGTATCCCCCTCAATCTAAATCTAAATCCGAACATGCAACCAACCTTATTGGAATTATGATAGTATATCTCGATTTGATCTTCACACGTTTACATTCACAAGAGTATAACCCACAAGTGATGCATGACATCTAGCACTTGGAAATGTGGATATCCATGTCATTAGGTGGGGCCTTTCCATGCTATAGGTGGAGCACTCTTCACAACTCTGGAAACACTTTTTCCAACACCATTTGAGGACAGGAAATACAGTTCTCATTGCAACAACTACTAAACTAATTATATATGTGCCATGTAAACATCTTAATGATAAATTGTGAAGATGGGAGAGGAAATATTCCAATTTACAACCATTATCCTTCATTAATTATTGTAGACCATCACAATTTATATGAGTATGGGTATAACATCATGCCTCACCCTATGGCTTACTTGCCAATGAATAAGTATACTTTGTGTTAAGAGAAAAGTGACTAATTCTTTCATCAAAAGCAAAGATGACATAAAGAGCCATGCACATTGGCCTACATATTAAAATAAAACCTAAATAGTAAAATGAAGGGTTAATCATCATAAAATATCATACAAATAATGGATAAGCGGGCTATTGGGGAAGGCCTACCTAATCAAATTCATTCCATCTCTCCTTCCCCAATGGATGCATTCTAACATGGAGGCTAGCTAGTCTCATCCCTTCCTTGATGCTTCTTTCTGGTTGCATGCCTCAAAGCTACATATAACAAGATGTCATGTAAATATATTGTTAGTTAGCCTTACATTCTTTGGAAGGTGCACATGACAAGATTGCATTGAAATATATTGTCGATTCAGTGAACAAGTTTCATTTTAAAACATGTGCTCGAGTTTAGTCTATTACATAGGGTTTGGGATTATTGGCCAAAACAAAACTTGGTCATAGTGTAGTTTATGCAGCACATACCAAAACGATAATGGATAGAATGTTACAATCAACAAACACTAGATAATGAATAACATGCCACAATATGATTGAGTGTTAGAGCGTATGCCTTATGACTCCCTCCCTCACAACCTCCATTATTGATCCCTCCCTTGAAATTTCGAAGACTCATTAAAAGAAATGGAGTTGTTGTTGCCAACATCCCAATGAATCTTTGGCATGTATATTATTAATTGTTCTAAAGATAAGGTTGATGTTATGTAACAATATAATTTTTTATGACCAATTGTTTCAAAGTAGGTCAATAGATGTAATGATCAGGTTTGAGCCTAACATCAAACTTGACTCGACTCTCCTTCTCCACCCTTCATTTGGTACACTATTTTAGAATGTGTTCCAAGTCGATTGATATTATTTGAGCTATAAGTTCCAATGCCTTTTGTTCATTAGATGACATCATGAGGAAAGGTACCTCCTATCGCATTTATAAAAATATACGGGGTGTCATATAATAAGTAGTAAAACACGAACACATCTTGCTCATCATAATTTGTCAATAAACCATATATATCCCATTGATTACACAAATCAAGAAAGAATGATTGGAATGGATGTTTTTAAAAGCATAAACTAACTCATTAAATACTTACAAACTTCATAAACTTCATATCTCTAAGTTTTTTTCTTCAAAGAAAAAAACATATATTTTATTATGGAATAGAATGAAATACATATTCTAAAGGTGCACCTCGCACATTAGAAAATAAGGAGGAGATCGACCATATCAACAATCCTTGATCATTTACTTGTTCATTATATCACTAACTCACCAAAATGAGATTTCAAAAAAGAAACTTACAGTACTGAGGAATAAACAATCTATATCCAAATTTGTTACAGTATTTTGCAGTCATCCATAAAAATGTATTCCAAACATACTAAACTTCTAATTTGGTCTACCTAACATCAAACTATAATTAAAATGATACTTGGAAAAAAAGTGTATATTGACATCCTTGATTCAATGATGGTTCATTCGTTGCATTGTATCAGATGAATCTATCCAATAGTTAGTTGAGGACCCTCCTTTTATAAAATATCTGACAATGTGTTCAGCTTTGTATACATGTGGGTGAATTTAATTAGTTCAAATCATTTGGACTTTTCTTTAAGTTGCCCTGCCAATTCATGAAGTGCCAAGTTCCGAAATTGATGTTCATTATTCAACCATTTTATAACTAGATGTGAGTCTCCATATATCTAAATGTGATATTTCTCAATCCAACACCAGCTTCATTAGTGCTTTTGGTGCCATCAACTTAGTGAAATTGTTTGTTCCAGGCCCTACATTTGCACCTTTTTTTATAAAATGATTGTCATTATAATACAAAATGCCCCCAATGTTGCTTATATGCTTGGGACCTTGGCAAGCCCCAAGGATAATTCTTGTCCACCAATAGTTCACTGACATGTCTAGTCATTCATATGAATATCTCTAAGTTTATGTATGCTTCAATGCATTAACTATTGTCTTCTCAATGTCATGATATTCTTATGTTACATTGCTTTACATTTCAACTTATTTCAACATGTATTTGCACATTCTTGTGCAATTGTTGGCTATAAATTTGGAGTTTCTTGAAAATGTGCATATTGTTAAATGTCTAGGTTCTTTTATTTTTTATTTGGATGTTTTGTTTTGTTTTATTATTGACATTTACCTTTTTGACATTGGTCAAAGTGAAAAAACATCAAATAGAAATTCTTCGAAATTAGTCAAAGAACTTTTACAAATATATATGTGTGTGAAAAATAAGTAAACTAATATAAGTTCCATTTTAATTATGGATTCTTTAAGCATCGAGAAGTTTGTACATGGTTTTTTGTATCCCTCTTAGTGCTTAATAGACTTGGGTTTAAGATGTCACATGTTCATTTTATAGAAATGTCTCCAATGCACTTGGTTGGTTAGTAAAGCATGGTTGTTGTTATTCCCCCCCACCAATGTTTGAATCCCCTTGATACATGTTTTCCCCTCATGGGTTGACACACGTATGCAAACAAATTATTTAAATGCAAATGGAGCCAGGTGCAAGTCTTGGGTGACTTTGACATAATAGATGCCCCTAGACATGGATAGCTTTTGTCATGTGTGAGACATATCTATGTCATTGTAATATCCCATATTAGATGGTGTCACTTGCTCATGTTATAGAGGCATCTATCGAAATAAAAAGGACTTTATGAGGTGGCATTAAATCAAGTTATTTTGTCTCAAATCACCCAATTTGAAGTATGGTCACTATTCATGAAATGAACAAGATGGGTTAGCTACTCGCATGTAAGGAGAGATGGTGTAGAGTTTTTGCAAAAAGATAGTAGATTGATTACTAGACAAGTTCACATAGATTGAGGTTCATTGAGTAGAGTAATGGAGTTACTCACAAGGGACATTTTGGAGTGAATGTAAGCAAAGTTTTAATCATGCAAATCAAATCATTGAGATTGCATTTGGATTTTCAACTATTCACATTCTAGTTGTCCACTAAAATTAAATAGAGAATATTGAGGCACACGAGAATTTAGGTTGCTTCTACAAAGAAATGTGTAATTTAAGCAAGTATCTAGACTTATTCATATGTATTTCATGGAGACACTCTTGACTCACTATTGGTAAGACTCTAGCATTGAAGAACATGGGTTTTGAAGAGAAAAATGAGGAAATGCAACAAGAGAAATATGAACAACTATATTATTTTTTGGATACATGGGTAAAATAATTATGTCATTCAAACAATAGTGCCAATTTTTTAATGAAAAAAACTAAAAACATGTACAACTATAAATTCTTAAATGTGCTAACTTATGACAGCGTGCTCTAGTAGAAACCAATAACATTATTGAACTTGTATTAAAGAATAGACCTGAATTCACGACCCTTTATTGAGTGTAGATGAATCTAGGTGCAAACCCTAGGTGATTTTGATATCATAAATACACCCCTCATAACACAACTACTTAACCCAAAAAAACAATATTGAATTACTTGCATAGTATTCCCCCCAAAAAATCTTGTTCATAAGCACAACCTATAAATATATCACAACTATCAACCAAGTCCTCTTTCTTCTCATGGCAATGTGTTAATGTTATGGTAAAATATCTCAAATTTCAATTCATTGATTAAAAAATTAAATGTGATTTGTTAAACAAACTCAATAGTAGAATCAAAATTGTTGTTAATTAATCACAAAAGATTAGTAGCGTTAGTATCTTTTCCTTGTTTTAAAATGTTGGCTTCAAACTTCAAAATCTAGATGTAATTGTACACCAAAAATAACACATTGAGATTTAATAATCACTTTTCCTTGCTTTATGAAGTTGTGATTGACAATCATTGAAGAGCTCCATAAGAGCTCAATACATTATGCTTGTGGATATGAATCCTTGACCAAAATCCCATGTTAAGGTGTTCAACAAAGTGACTACTTCCTTGATCGCATTAATGACATACTAAATATGTATCATAAAAGATTTGCAACCAATTCTTAGTGTCCTTAAAATGATAGGGTTCGAGGCCAATACAAAGTATGCCCTTATTGACATCAAATATGTTGGATGTATATCTGATATCGTTTATAGCCCTCCAATACTCACCTTTTTTCCTCCCATATAATGCCATCAAATAGGTTGAAAGCATATATAATATTGTTTCTAGCACTCCAACACTCATCTTTGTATTTCGTTTGCTACTTCTAGCAGGAATTTATAAGCATACCCATGTTAAAAATAATAGGTGTGCTCGTTTAACCATAAACAATATAGCAATATTGTCACCCAACCATAGGCTGAAGCCACCCATGAGCACCTTAACCTTGACAGAGAATAATTCTGGAAGCAAACCCTAGGCCTAACAGTCAATCAAGGTAGCGTATCACTCTCCAGAGTTAGCATACCAAGCAGAAAGTCCAAACCATAACCAAGAGAGAGTTCAAGACTGAAACCGAAAATACAAGTTGCAGTAGTTGCACCTTGAGCTACTCTCCAGACTTGCGCACAACTGAATTTCTGCAGTTGCGAGCTGTGTGTGTCCAAATGAGCTATGGCATCGTGTATTTATACTAATCCTCCTTAGCTGTTTGGGTCGACTTCTCATTCTGGAGGCTAAAAACTCAATATTAAATATTTCCTTTAGCGGACTTGTCTTCTATTATTGTCAGGGTTACACGTGGAGGTTAAAACTTCCCGCAGCTACCATAGTATCAACATTCCCTCCTAGCTATGGAGGTATTGAAGGCAATGGTCTTGAGCACAAACATACCATTCAACCGGTAGCATCATCATAGCCATACAAGCTATCTCATGATTAGATCACGAGCACCATCATCACTATCAGCATCATCTGCATCATCTCTCGAAGCCATACTCCATCTGAGTGATCAAGCATGATGTTGAATAAGTCACTCACTCCACAGAGTGATACAAGAACCATTCTTATAATCCAAACATATGTTCTAGAAGAAAAAATGTCCTGGACCATTTTCCGTCTAGAGAATGCATGTCCATCAACACACTGACTATCCATCTAGTTGATAATCATTTTCAACACTACTGATAGTCTACATGGAAATCGGAATAATGTCATTCAATAGAACACAACTTTGTCTATCCATAGTAGTACACAACTACTATCCAATTGTACACAACCACACCAAGTAGCACACGACTACTTAATCAGCGACACATAGTCACAACCAGTGGAACACATCTACCACAGTAGCATACATCTATTGTCTAGAGGCATACAATATCCATAGCAATCATATCATCTGATATCAACCCGCATAAAACAATATCATGATATAAATTGAGTCATGTGGGCAATTCTTCCACTCACATCTGTGAGATCCGGAAGAGCATCTGCCCTCATAATGTAAAACATCAGCCATGGGCTATCTGGACTATTATTCTCATGCATAGAAGAATAACTGTCCCTGATTTCTGAGCCTGGACCATTCACCTAATTGGGCCATTCCTCCAGCACTAGTCATAGTGCAACCTGGAGAGAATGAGTCTGCCCTAGGGAATGCCTGTCCCTGATAGTTGAACCTAGACCATTCACCTAACTAGGTCATTCCTCTAACACTAATCATAGTGCAACCTAGATAGAATGAGTCTTCCCTAGGGAATCACTGTTCAGACCATTTCCTAATGGAAGTGACTGTCCTGCACCAACCTCCAAAATAGACCATTCTTTGAAACTGCTCACAACTGTGAACTTCGAAAGAATGATTGCTCGGTGAGGCAGACCATTCTACTTGACTACTAATCAGAGTGACTGCCAAGAATAATGATTGTCCTAGACCATTCCCCCACACTGGCCATAAGGGGAATCGTTGTCTATGGTACATCAAAAATCTATCGAACCATTTTCATTACAAAAATTATCGTCTGATCTGGACCATTTTCCGAACTAGAAAATGTCTATCCGTCAGAAATCTCAAACCACTTTCTGAACTGGAAAGGAATTGCTCATCTTGGACCATTTTTCGAACTAAAAAATGATTGTCCATAAATCAATAATACATCAGTGCTCCCTCCCAACCTGGGAGTAATCTCTTCATTTTTCAATAAGGAAGTCATCTCCACGAGCCCCAGCTTGTTTCTTAAGTACGAAAACTTTTTCATCTTGGACGGAGGCTTTACCAAAATATATGTTATCTAGATATATTGGAGAACCACTTCTCTTTTCTAGACTTCATCACGGAGAATGCAATGCTTGATCTCAATGTACTTCGGTCTGTCATGGAATAATGGTTTTCTCTGAAGGCTTCATAAAGCTTTGATCATTACAATATATCATGGTCAAATTTAACACTTTTGTTTTCTGCTAGCTCATGACATCATGGCAAGGCTCAAACTGAAACATATCCAAGTAGTACTTCTTCTGTCATCATGAGAGTTTGCCATGGATTAACAATCCATCATCCCAAACTTCTGAGTAACTATTATGATACACTTTCTCTGTCATAGAAAGTTTTCACCACGCTTTTGTTGTATATGAGCTACTTTGCATCAAGTTGTTTGAATCCATACAAGGTCTTCTTATATCTGCATACATTGGTCTCTTTCTAGTATAAGCTTCTTTCTCACTTGCTTTATTGGGAAGAACAACCTTTTACATGTAAGTTCCAATCCATGGATACTACAAGAGGTATACCTGGAACATGTTGTTGTCATTGTCTTCTCCCTCCTTCTGGAAGAACCTCTGAATATTGCAATGCTTCCATTCATAAGTCTTTTTCACATTGTTCTTTAATATAACTTCCACTTCTTCTGCTCTATTGCTTCTTAGTGAGTTCAAACCAAGCTAGTAGTCTTTGTGATTCTCGGTATAATAACTGGTTGTTCTAGCTTTTTCTTTCTTTTTTGGAATCTTCATGTTCTTCCTCACGTTTTTCTTTAGCTCTTGGGTCCATGGAGTCTTCTATAGATTCCATGCCCTGAAGATTCCAACTTCTTCCTTTCGTCATAGGATCATGGATGTAGATGGACAACCAAGGATACTTTAAGGCTTCTTTTCGAAGAAGAATTCTTCTAAAGTCAAATTGAACATGTGTTGCTTTTCATGGTTGTTGCTTTCAATGGGAACATGGATAGATACTTCATAATCCTCAATGAATCATATTATTTAGGATTAGCTCCCTCCTAATCCTTGCTTCATGCATGAATGCATGCTCTTCTTTTGGAATTCAGTAATCATCTCCCTCCATCTAAGATAGTCCAACTTCCGTCTACATTCTTATTGCCTTCTGCAAGGTGTCACAAGTCTTTTTCTAATTTCCTTTGTTTTGACTTCTTTTGGGTCTCTTCAGGTTTGATTCTGATTTCGACTTATCTGGAAGTTGTTACTTGTATAATAGCTTCCACAGGAATTGTTACCAAAGTTTGTCAACATACTTCATCTTTTCATGTGTATTGTTTTACTTGTAGTCATCGTAATAACAATCCTTATCCTTTTATTCTTCCATAAGTATTGTTTCCCTTGAATCGTATTTTCTTCTAAGAAGTAGATATACATGATATGTATAGGAACTATGTAAACATGATATATACAAGAGATTTGAAGAATATTGTTACCTTGAATTAGAAGAAGAAGTGTGTTTTATCCTACTTGACTTTCTTTGAGGGTTCCCTTTCTTTGACAATTGTTGCTTCGTATGTTTCCTTCCTTTTCTTTAACTCGGGACAGTGGTTTTTATAGTGACCATATTTTCGACAGTTGAAGCATTGTATCTTTGACATATCCTTTTCTTGATTTGGTTTCTTCCTTGAGCCAAACTTCTTATTCCTGAAATTCTTGAACTTTGCTGTGAAAGCTTGATCATCGTATTTCTTTTGGGATTTCTCTTTTGCGTTACTCCTTGATTCTTCTTGTGCACTGTTGGAACGCTTGTTTTATTTTTTATGCTCCAGTTATCTAAGGTTGGAGCCGCCTTTTTTGCCAAAGTGGTGAAACGATATAGTTGAGCCCAAAAAGCTGGATTTCGGGATTTTATATATATCATGATTATACCCATCAAAGCCCCAGTATCTCGACACGCAAAATGGCGATAGTTGTATTAGTTCTAATCACCATTACTGAACCACTAAGCAGAGATTATCACCTTTTACTACCTTGCGCTCTCATGTTTCGGGAGTTATGCATTGAACGCTTTTCAAACCTCCAACATGTGAAGTTGCAAAGTTGTTTTAAGTCACTCAGGTTAATATCAAGAATAATCACTTTTTATCCATAGTCAATCTTTATCGCGATTTCACGATGCGACGATTGTTACCTCAAAGAACAACACCGTTGTAACTTTGATCTCCAAAGTCGTGATATTCATTAATTAAGCATGGTTAATTAAAAACTTGAGTCAAATCACAGTTAATCAACCGAATCGCACTATCGCGATTTCGAGGTTTCAGGGTTCAAAGACTAGGAGTGAAATCACCCGATACAGCGAACGCTGAAAAGGGGATTAAGGGCTAAAAGTGCTTAATTAAAAGTTTGAACTGGATTTATTAACACCATAAATAACCTTCAACCAGTACAGCCTACAGATCAAGTTTTAAACATCGCTGTGATCCTCCCGAATCTCGAATTATCAAACATTTATGGCATTTATTTGAAATCCAGTGAAGTGATTGATAGTAAGATCTCATTTTATTACTAAATCTTTCTATTAAATGTTTTAAACGTTCTATCAGCAAGGACTTGCATAGACTTGAGCGTTCAAAACGAAAAGTTTTCATTCATTGTCTCAGATTTTCTCTCTAAATAGCACAGAGACATTTCATCGGGATAACCTCTGTCTGTGTTTTATTTTTGCGACAGGGAGGTCTAATTGGAGGGTTCTATATCATGGCTCCATGAAAAGTTCCCAAGGCAACCGCCGAGAGTTCAGGTCAATGTTTAGATATTGTTTCTGATACCTCACCTCGAAGTATCAATACTATCAAAACATGGACACATATCTCCAGCATTCTGCAGTTTGAGCTAATAAATTGTTCGGATGATTCCAGCAATAACGAGAAAGATGACTTGTCCACCAAATGCAAAATCATCGCTCAGGCAGAGATGCACAAAATAGCAGCAAGTCCACGACTTTTCCCTATTATGATATGATCAGATGGGCACTAGACCATGTAGACATCCCGACTAGGACAATTTTCAATGAATAGAAGGTGGCAATTGGGACATTTAGACCTGAGCATTTATAAGAAATGTATAAATTGTCGCCCACACCAAACCTTACTCACAATGATGAATTCTTAGAGGGTTTCAAAAAGAAGGAATGCAAGCAGTTTGGAAAAAAATTATTCGATCTGATCAAAGACTGGGTTTCGCACCCCGCGAAATTCAGAGCTGATACTCATGGAATTTATTCAATCTCATCTTTAGTGCCACAATTCATGTACATAGCGATGATGGCTTGTAGACTGTATGACAAGGAGGACACCACTCACTTTTTCCTGCCATGGGTACCACTTATTCATACAGTAGCCGAGGGTTTTTCTTTCGACTGAGCCAAATTGTTGTCAGACAGTCTGGCGAGTTGAATTACTGAATATCGAGCACAGACGACGAGTGGGAAAGCAACTTCATTCTTTATGTCTTCTTACATCATGGATGCTATTTGATTCATGACACCTTTCCCATTAATGACCTGGAGTTGGACTCCATCTAATGCAAAGCCTATTCATCTCTACCACTCGAAACTCTGGTAAGATAAAGCCAAAGAATTCGTTTACGATATTTTCAACTGGGTAATGGTACCAATGCATGTCTCCATCTTCGGCCATCCGCCTCCCAGGATTTCAGATCAAATCATGGCCAACCTAAGCAACGTGGTAGATTGGTATATAGAAGCAGAGTTTTCATATATTAGGGTTTTTGGCAGCTTTGTTCCCCCACATGCCATGCCGCTATTTTTGCCAGATAAGCTAGTATGTCGTGAGATTGCCAGGAAAACTGTGCTCGGTGAGATAAGCAAGGAGCTCAAAGGAGTATCGAAAAAGGTATGGCCACCCTTTCCCATTCACATTGGTGCGTATTCTTTATTAGATTTCGGCCATGCCAGAGTGGAGGCCTTGGCCTTAGAAGAACTGAAATTAGTAGACATTGAGTTTAAGAGACACGACCCAAACAAGGTCATGAGTAATCACCTGGCAAGTTGCGGTCTAAAGAGGTATGAGCACAAAGACTCACCTCACGACGAAATATTCCGAGGAGTGAGGACCTACAAAGAAGTCTTGAGCTAGGTTCAAGTTCTGATACCCAGAGATATTATCGATTTCTATAAGTTTCGGGAGCACCGGAATATTTGCCTCCCCAAAATTTTACAGTGCAAAAACTCAAAACCCCCGGACACATAGCATGCAGAAGCCCAAGGCTCAACAGACACAAACCCTAACAAAAAATAAACTCTGAGGAAGACCGAGGAAACTGAGGCTCCAAAAAAAACAGAGGATACCGAGATCCCCAACCAAGAAAAGGGAAACCCGGAGACAACTACACCAGGCAAACAGGTCGAAAGTCAAGCTGAAATACCCTCGCAAGGGGTGGGTGACACGCCATTGCTTACATCAGGCGTGCCGGCCATAGACGCTACCTTAAAACAGTCATCCAAGGAAATCGACAGTCCCATTGCATCCATCACACCCTTACAATTCACCAAGGGGAACCCCGATGCAGAATGGATTTTCGATAAGGGCCTGACACCTATCTTTGTAGAAGAGTTTCCCCCTAACAGATTTTTCTTTAGTAAGAAAAGGAAGGCCGCGGTGAAGCAAGAAACATATCAAAGAGCAGGTGCAGTCACTAAAAAATATAGAATCATGACAGATGGAGAGGTCGTGGAAGAGGAAGAATTCACCGATGAGGTAGCAGGATCATTGGGGGCTTATGCTACAGCCAACCAGTATTCAGTTGGAAATTTGAGGGCACGGTTGAAACAAAAGAACCTCTTGATCAGCAAATTGGAGGCCATGATAGCTACGACGGAGGCGAATGCCAGGGATGAGGCTAGCAAAGGTCTCGAGCAAGCCAGAGTAGTTGATCAGCAAGAAATCAAGAGACTTAAATCCGATCTTGAGCAGATGTGTCAGTCGGCACAAATAAGCCAAACACAGGTAAGCCAACAGGAGGAGAAAATAACATAGTTGCAGTCAAAATTGAATTCTGCTAAAAACTAGGTCATAGACATAAAGATATTCCAATCCCAAGCCACCGAAATCTGGAAGAAGGTAGAAATGGCTCAGGAGAATCTACTTGCTAAAGTAAAAACCATCAAGAACCACTTTCAAACAATAGATCAAGCGCTAAAAGACATCTCTTTGAGGGAAAGAGACGCTGGGGCAGCTCGTGTTACTTTCCAGGAGGCTGTTATAGCAACAATGAAATAAGAAATGGTCATTAGTTCTAGGTTGTCCATTCCAGAGCAAACCAGAGGTAATATCTTGTTGAATAGATGGGAGCATAATATATCCAAGAATAAGGAAAGGGCTAAAGATATGAGAGATTCTTGCGAAGAAATATTTGGCTTAATAAATACAAATTTATTAGATCTCGATAAAGAGAGTAGTTCTGGAATGTTGGGCAAAATCGACATAGCCAAACATTTGTTGGATATCAAGGAAAGTGTGGAAAGAGAGCAGGCAGAATTGTCCCAAATAAATCAGGTTGATATGGTGCAGGTGGATAAATGGTTGATAAATCCAAACTTACAATTATTGCCTATTATCACAGAGGACAGACAAGTAGGAAAGAGACTGCCACAGCTGGCAAAAAATTGCTACACCTTTGAGGCTAACAACCAAACAAAAACTTCCAAGTTGGTAGCCCAGTTGGTAGAAAGATGCGTAAATTGTATTGGGTAGGGGAAAGGACAGATTGTTGGAGGTGAATAATGATAGATGTTTATTCCATTCTATGTTTGAAAGATGGAGAAAAACAAGAAAAGAGGGCACCCTGCCGGTATGGAAGAAAACCAAGGACAAGGAAATGAAACGTTTCATTTTTTCACTTGTAACCGAAACTTTGGAATGATTGGAATTCGAAACATTTTAATTTGTTATAAGTATAATTTTGAAAGAAGAAACAAGGGATTTTTCTTTTTTGGCCAATTGTAATAGATACATTTCCTTTGCCATAATTAATACAAAGCAATTCGAAGACTCCAGATTCCGTGAAGACTGAGTTATGTGTTTTTTCTCTGTTATTTCATATCTAGTTTCATTTCTCATGTATATCTTTGATGAATGCTTAGCTGCAATTTAGTACAACCTCTACTGTGGTGATCAACTGTTTAGTCATCTAATCATTTACAATTTTTCCTCTGTATCGGTTATTAGCAGGTACAAGACCTGTGAATTAATTATATTTCTATATTTTATGCTTCGTCAAAATTTTTCTTGTCTATTTTCTTCTTCTGTCACAGGGTGAGATTCTTCCCTGATTGAAGCCTCACATTGTTGACATCTTAATGTTTTCCTTCGTTTCATGCATGACTTTTCAAAGTTAACTCAGTTACGGGGGAAGGCCTTTGGATTGGTTATACTATTAATTCGGATCCGAGAAATCTTTCTTATATGATCTAAAACTGAAACAACATTTTAAAAAACATCAGACCCTTTAAAATTCTATTCCTCCATGACTGTGCCCGTCGTAAGATAGCCCAACATTGAACCCGGTCTTTCAGATCAAACCGACATCGCCCTGAACCTCTTTGATACCATAGTAAAAACTGCCACGACTCGGGTAGAACTCGAACATTCATGGGCAGCCATTAAACGAGATATAAGCATCCAGGAACTTTTGGAATCTAGACAAAGACAACTCAAAAATCAACCATAGCTTTATTTCCCTGATGGTTGTTCTTTTCTTTTTATATTATTCACCCTCTTTTGGATGCCTAGACTCTATACTTTATAGCCTTAAGTACAAACTCTAGAACAACATTTTTTTGGCGTCGTTGCCAGGGACGGAGATACGAAATAATTTTTCTGTGGGAGAATGACATTCATAAGTTCCTACTCTTTGATAGTGAACCAAGAGTGAGTTCCTTCCAAAGGATAAGTTTTATTATTCACTTGGCGATTCCACATTTAAGTAAGCTGGCATTCGGTCGAAGGAACACCAGACAAAACCAAGACGGTAAACAGACCACACCTGTTTCTGATCCCAATAAAATACTAAAAACAAGAGGTTCCCTTAAGCCAACTACTGCAGTCTACCAGCTTAGGCACACACAACCTAAGGCTAAGATTCCTCTTGAAACCTTAACTTCGCAAGAAGCTCCCTCTAAGACCCTTTTCGGAGAAACGTCGACCAAATCAGTTGAGGCCGAAACCCTAAACCCAAATTTAGCTTTCCCTGAAGTTAAATCTGAAACTCATCTGACTACCTCTGGCGTAAACGAAGGTAAGAGTCCCTCAATAAAGCTAGTGTTGATTGATATCCTGCTGACTTTTCAGTTAGATTTCCCAGCCTCACAAAATCTCGAAGAGTATACCATATACTCGGATTCCATGCCCGCGGGTTCTCCCGTTTACTTCTCTTGCAAGTCGGAGGAACCAAGCCCTCGTATCCCATTCCCCCCTTCTTCAGTTTTCTCGTCTCGCGAAGAAGCTAAAGATTCGTTATACGTCTTCCACAACCCTCTGTATAACGTACCGGTTTCCTACCCTAGAGTATCTTTGGCGACCGCAGGAGGAGGAGGAGGGGCTGTAGCAGGAGGAGGAACAGGAGGCCAAGGGGCACCCCCACCCCCAGGATTTTCGCTAAGGTAGTTGCCAGATATGCTCCTCTGGTCCTTCCCATACCTCTTCATGACTTGCCTAAAAACTACATGAAAAACCTACCTAAGTTTATAGGAGAAGGAGACCTAACCGCGACAGAGCATATAAATTTTTTTGATCAATTCGCAGATATCTTAGGTCTCGAACATGAAGATGTGTATTCGTGGTTGTTTGTCCAAACTTTTGAGGGACAGGTGAGAACGTGGTTTCGAAGTCTGCCTGCAGGTTCAATATTATCCTATGATGCTCTCGAAGACTCTTTTCTTAGACAATGGGGCGAAAGGAAAGACCATTTATATTATTTGACTGAGTTTGGATCTTTAAAGAAAAAAAATTCAGAAATTGTCATGGAATTCATTCAAAGATTTAACAAACTATATAATAAGATCCCAACTGAAGTTAAACCGTCTCAACCTGCAGCCAAGGTAACCTTTGCAGGAGCTTTTGAACCTGATTTCGCGTTATTATTAAGAGAAAGGAGAGGGGCCGACCTAACCCGAATGCAAGATGATGCCATGGAGATTGAGTCGAACATGATGGCTTCTGGTAAATTAAAAACAAAAATAGAAACAGGAAACTAAGAAACCAAACACTTTAGAGAACAAGCGGGACCTTCAGGATCCGGAAGATCCTTAGATGATAAAATGGATGATATGGCTAGGATAATAAAAGAGCTATCAAATAAAATTTCGACGATGGAGCTAGATCAATCCAAAGCAGATCAATTCATTAAGAGAGTTTTCAGAAGAAACCCCAATCCTCAAATTCAACAAAGACAAGTTAAAAATGAAGACCAAAAAATTCAAACTCCTTTAAAAAGTGAAAATTTTATAGGAGGAAATGACATGCAAGAGTTTGAGGATCTAGAAGAAGATCTAAACAATTTGGACGACGATTGTATACAACCCCATTTAACTAAGGCATATTATGAGAAGTCCCTGAACACAGAACACGCACCAAATAAAGATAGCAGCGCAAACAATACCGACGACTCTACTTATCAGGGAATGGTCGATACTATAATGGTCGAGCTCCAACATAAGTACAACCCGAGGTCTAAAAATAAATCTGTGGTGACTACTCAACCAAAAAAAATTCTCCCAAGAGGCAAAACATATGAGCCCACTTGAAATGACACTGAGATACAGAACACTAAAAAAAAGGGAGCGGATCCGCAAAATACGAAAACAAAGGAAGCTGAGATCCAAACCGGGAAAATTAAGGTAGCCAGAACGTAGACACCGGAAACCAAAATCGTTGAAAACAAAACAGTGCAAACAAATAAGTTAGAAAAGAAGGAGACCAAAGCTTCAACCAAAGAAACAGATAAACTTGTGGGAGGCTTCAGCCTGGAAAATGAGATAAATAAGATCAAGATACCAATACCCCTAGTCAAATTGGCAAAAAATCCTGTCTACCGAAAGCAAATAACCAAAATGATAAATTTTTCATATTTAGAGAGTCAGTCTGATGTGATGAATTTGGAAGATGATAAGCCTAACATAATTTTTGGTCCACATTTCGAAGGTTCCAGGGATACTGTTTCCCCCTTCTACATTACACTAAACGTGCACGATCGTCTGGTGCATAATTGCATGCTGGATTATGCAGCCTCACATAACGTGATGCCCAAGTCTATTATGGACAGACTAGGCCTCGAAATCACCAGGCCATATGGGGATCTATATTCTTTCGATTCAAGGAGAGTTAAGTGTATGGGCATGATCAAATATTTGGTAGTAACCCTTCCACAGGTTCCGGTAAAAAGTGTTCTAATGGATGTAGTTATCACTGACATACCCTCGAAGTATGGTTTGCTTTTATCTAGGTCTTAGGGAGCCAAGCTTGGGGGATCTCTTTAGCTAGACATGACCTACGCCACGATTCTTGTCTTTGGCGGACAGTTCACTCGGCTATACAGGGAAATGTGGTTGGCATATATGGTAAGCGATCCACAAAATCCTAATAATTACCTTGTTTATGTCGTCGATCAAGACCTTGGAAATTGTATTTTATCCTTTGATGATGATGTAAATAGTTGTACAGAAGAAAAATATATAGAGGAAAATAAATAAAAAAAGATAGATAAAAATGTGTATAGCACTGGAATTTGGAAAATGTTTTTTGATGGCGCTTCGTCATGTGAAGGAGCAGGTGCAGGAGTACTGTTTGTAGCACCTGAAAATGAATTTTTTATTCCCTTTTCCTACATATTGCAGTGGGACATAGACTACACAAATAATGTATGTGAGTATGAAGCCCTAGTCTTGGGACTAGAAGCGGCCAGGAAGCTGAACATAAAGAACATGGAATTCTATGGAGACGTGGAGTTGATTGTGAAGCAGATAAATGGACAATACCAGACCAAGCACCTGAGATTAAGATCTTACAAAAATTGCGCCTGGGATCTAATGGAAAATTTCTTCTCTTCAGTGAATGTTCATTATATTCCAGGTACAAAAAACTTAAAGGCTGATTCATTAGCCAAAGCAGCCTCAACTTTCGCACCCTCTACAACTTTCAAACTAAAATATCACATAGAGGTGAGGCATAGACCCTTCATACCAAACAACATACAACACTGGCAGGTGTTCGAAGACGACGAACAAATCAGAAAATTCCTTGAAATGGTGGATGATTTCGCCAAAACTCACATTGATAAGGAAAACCAAAACGACCATACTTGGATTATGCAGGAGGGGGAGGGCCCTCAAGAGTTCCAAGAAAAGATCGAAAATCATCGCATGTTAGTGTTAAAAAGAAATCAGATTCCTAAAGGACTAATCCCGCTAGAAAAACTGTTTGATCAAAATGACATGCCCTTAAAATCAACTTTGCAACCCCAACCAGAAGATGTTGAAGATTGCGATATAGGGACCAAGGAGGAGCCTAGAATAATTAAAATATCAAAGTTTCTTCCTCCTGAGACGAAAGGTAAGTATGCAGATCTACTCGAACAATATAAAGACGTGTTCCCCTGGTCTTATGATGAGCTGAGAACTTATGACACCATTGTGATCAAACACAAGATACCTTTAAAACCTGGTGTTAAACCGTTTAGACAAAAACTCAGGCAAATTAATCCCATTTTATTGCCCGTGGTCGAAAGGGAAGTTAAAAAGCTTTTGGACGCAAAGATAATTGTACCACTGAGATACTCAAACTGGGTAGCTAACCTAGTCCCGGTTAGGAAGAAGAGTGGGGAGATCAGACTGTGCATAGACTTTAGAAATCTAAATAAGTCTTCTCTCAAAGACAATTATCCGCTACCCAAAATGGATCATGTTTTGGAAAAGGTGGTTGGGGCAAATAGAATGTCAATGATCGATGGGTTTTCCTGTTACAATCAAATTGTTGTCAACGAGCATGATAAAGAAAAAACAACTTTCACCACCCCTTGGGGCACATTTATGTATGACAAAATGCCTTTTGGTTTGATGAATGTAGGTGTTGTCTTCTAGTGTGCTATGGATATCGCTTTCATCGGCAAGAGAGATAAATTCATGGTTATCTACCTTGATGATCTAATTGTTTTTTCTAAATCCGATGAAGATCATCTGATACATCTCAAGCAAACGTTCGAGAAATGCCGAAAATTTGGTTTGTCCTTAAACCCCAAGAAATCTCACTTTGCGATGCAAGAAGGTAAACTCTTGGGCCATATTGTGTCTCGAGACGGAATTAAAATTGATCCTAAAAGGGTAGAAGCTATAGACACCATAAATATTCCTAGAAATGTAAAAGAAATTCAATCATTTTTAGGAAAAATTATTTTTTTGAGGAGATTTATCCCGAATTTTGCTGAAATCTTGAAATTGATCATAGATATGCCGAAGAAGAACAACGAAGTCAGATGGACAGTAGAAGCTAAAACGTCGTTTGCACGTATAAAGAAAGTTATAAGCGAGGCACATGTGTTGGCCAGTCCTGACTACTTAAAAGAGTTTCTGATTTTCTCATTTGCTTCTGAGCACACAGTCACGACAATACTTCTCCAGAAGAACGAAGAAGGTTTCGAGCAACCAATAACATTTTTCAGTAAAAGCCTCAGAGACGCAGAATTGAAATATGATATAATGGAAAAATAGGCATATGTTATGGTCAAGGCACTAAAGGATTTCAGAACCTACGTGTTACAATCCAAGGTGATTGCATATGTGCCCTCCAGTTCTGTAAAAGATACGTTGATTCAGCCCGACAGTGACGGGAAGATGGGTCGGTGGCTTGCTAAAATTCAAGAATTCGATCTAGAGGTGAAACCGACGAAACTCGTAAAAGGACAGGGTCTAGCTAAGCTCTTAGCTGAGTCAAATTTCAAAGCACTCAGAATAAATAACTTACAAGAATATGAAGGATACGTGAACATAAATGAATTCGATGACCAAATAACTACAACCAGAATCGAAGAGAAGTTCGCCTCATCGGGTTGGTATAAGGACATAGTATCTTACCTTCTGACCCTGAACTGCCCAAGTGATTTGTCTCCATCTAAGGCCAGGACACTGAAGTTGCATGCGGTAAAGTACTATATATCTGAAAACAAATTGTATTGGAAGGACCCTCTAGGCTTTCTACTGGTTTGTTTAGTAGAATCAGAAACATAAAGGGTTATAAATGGATTTCACGGAGGAGTATGCAGAGGACATCACGCCTGGAGAGCAATAGCTTATAAAATCATGAGGGCAGGATATTACTGGCCTAAACTATTCTCAGATGTCAACGCCAAAGTCAGAGCCTGTAACTCTTGCCAATTGTTCGCAAGCAAGTAGAAACTCCCAGCATTACCTTTAGTCCCGGTTAAAATGGAAGCCTCGTTTCAACAGTGGGGGTTGGATTTTATGGGCGAAATTAACCCACATTCCAACGCTCAACACAAATGGATCCTGACGGCTATAGATTATTTCACCAAATGGGTGGAAGCCATTCCAACCAGAAAAGCGACAGATTCAGTGGTGATAGATTTCCTGGAAGAAAACATATTATCCAGATTTGGCTGTCCCTAAAAAATAGTTACAGATAATGCCCAGGCATTCAAATCTATGGGAATGGTCAGCTTTTGCCAAAAATATAATATTATACTGGGTCATTCTACAACACACTACCCCCAAGGAAATGGGCTCGCCAAATCATCAAATAAAAGCTTAATTACCATAATTAAGAAAATGTTGAACGAAAAGAAAAAATCTTGGCATGTGCATTTGAAGTACGCTTTGTGGGCAAATCAGATAGGAACTAAGAAAGCAATTGGCAATTATCCATTTCAAATGGTATACGGGACTGACATAGTGTTACCCATAAATCTGTCCCTGCCCGTGATGAAACTTTGGCAAGATGAGAAAGAAGAACCAAATCACATCACAAGAAGAATAAATCAGTTGATCGAAGTTCAAAAAACAGAACAGAAGTAGACGAAAGACTTCATAAGTATCAAGACAACATGAAAGCACTATTCGATCATAAGGCTAAAGACAGGGAATTCCTCCCTGGCGATTTGGTTCTAAAATGGGATGCTAGAAGGGAAGACTCGGCAAAACATGGAAAATTTGATCATATCTGGTATAGACCATTCAAAGTTGCAGCTTCTGAAGGGAAGAACTCGTTTCTGTTAGAAAATTTGGATGGTAAAATCCTCAACGCCCATATCAACGGGCGTTATCTGAAGCACTATATGCAATAAATGATTTCCAAAATTCCACTATATATATTCGTTTGTGTTTTCTGTTTTTATAGCTTTTCGGTAAGTTTTACTTTCATCACAAATAAAACAGGTTAGTGATCTCCTAGAAGTAGGGATATGAAATATTCAACACATTTGAATTCCATAAATCTTAAAACTTTGACACTCTTCGTGTTGTTTTCTTACAGGATTCCACGCACAACCCAAATAACAAAAAGAGGAAAGGGGATAGTCATGCATCGGGAAATCAATCTGTTCGAAACAGGTGATTAAAGAAAATTTTACTAAGATAAAAACGAAATGATAAGGCAAAGGTACGATTTTCCTAAATAATTACCACCTTGGTGCAACAACGTTCTCATCGAGTGTGAACATTTTCGTCGAGTGTGTCGGCAAAGAACATTTTTCACTATGGATTCCAAAGAATCCCCCCGAATGAGATAAAGATAATTAAAATAAATAGAAGAAGTGAAATGACCTCAAGGGAAAAGTTCCAAAAGTCAAATTTGCGTTATAATGCATGTGCTCATGAAGTCTGATTTTTTCTTTTGTCACTCTGCTCCAAGTCTTTTGATCTTTTTTCTTCTTAAATCCAGACGCCTTTCCATAATCTACGCAGAGGCAAAAGAGGTTACACTTTAGCTCTGAAAGGCAACAAACAATGCTTCTTTGTTAAAAAAAAGGGGGCCAGTTTTCACGACTCCTTAGCTCTTACTGAACTAAGATATGCATAGGCTAATCCTATTTCCCTTAGTTATTGAATAAGTTTCGTCGATTAGTCTTGGTCAAAAGAAGGCCCCTGGAAATAAATTCTCCCATAAGTTTTCCGGCGAACTAAGATGTTTTGAAGGTCTAAGGAAGCTTGATCCAGAGTAATCAAAGTGAGTTATCAGACCTTGGTTGTAAAATTATATACATATATCACCCTGGTATGCTTTATACTAATTTATTGCCCCCACTTCATGTCAAAGAAAAAATATAAGAGAGATGGTGAAAGGAAATTCAAACAATCTGATTGCCCCCATCTAGTCCAAAAAGAGATGATGAAAGGAAATTCATAAAATGATTGCCCTCATCTCAACATTTAAATGCATAGTTACATTTCGAAGTGGTGAAAGGAAATTCAATAAAGGGAGTCAGATAACTTCACCGGGGTACTGAACAGGCTCGCTGGTAGTGAAGCAATGTCTAAGATATCTGTAAGGCTGTTAGACGTGAATTGTATTGTACTCTGGTAATAAGTTTTCTTTGAAACCTAATGTACATCCCAAGTTCGTGCAGGGCTCCCCGATTTAAAAACGTTGAAAACACTTCACCTTGATGCAAGAAAAATCAACAAAACCTGTTCAATTCCTAAGGTTGTTTTGATTATCTTAAGCAGAACTGAATTTAGTTTTAGAAAAGAGGAAGTCATCAAAGGGACTAACATTGAGATAAGAAAGTGTTTAAGTTTCGAAAGCTTTTAGAGATAAGGATGAAAACCCCTTCCCCTTGTTGTTTTCCCCCTCTTCTGAGCTTGTTATGCAGAAACAGACTAATGACTGCATTTGCCCAATAAAGGCACTCGGTCTGCTGTTCTTTTCGTCTCGCAAGGAGATGAGATCCCCTGTTGGAGCCTATGTTGGAACGTTTGTTTTATTTTTTATGCTCTAGTTATATAAGGTCGGAGCCGCCTTTTTTGCCAAAGTGGTGAAACGATATACTTGAGCCCAAAAATCCAGATTTCGGGATTTCGTATATATCACGATTATACCCATCAAAGCCCCAGTATCCCGACACGTGAAATGGCGATAGTTGTATTAGTTATAATCACCATTACTAAACCACTAAGCAACGATTATCACCTTTTACTACCTCGCGCTCTCGCGTTTCGGGAGTTATGCATCGAACGCTTTTCAAACCTCCGACATGCGAAGTTGCGAAGTTGTTTTAAGTCACTCTAGTTAATATCAAGAATAATCACTTTTTAGCCATAGTCAATCTTTATCGTGATTTCGCGACGCGACGACTGTTACCTCAAACAACAACATCGTTGTAACTCCGATCCCCGAAGTCGTGATATTCATTAATTAAGCATGGTTCATTAAAAACTTGAGTCAAATCATAGTTAATCAACCGAATCACACTATCACGATTTCGGGATTTCAGGGTTCAAAGACTAGGAGTGAAATCACCCGATACGACGAACGCCGAAAAAGGGATTAAAGGCTAAAAGAGCTTAATTAAAAGGTTGAACTGGATTTATTAACACCATAAATAGCCTTCAACCAGTACAACCTACGGATCAAGTTTTAAACGCCGCTACGATCCTCCCGAATCGCGAATTATCAAACATTTATGGCATTTATTTGAATTCTAGTGAAGTGATTGATAGTAAGATATTGTTTTATTACTAAATCTTTCTATTAAATGTTTTAAATGTTCTATCAGCAAGGACTCGCACATACTTAAGCGTTCAAAACGAAAAGTTTTCATTCATTGTCTCAGATTTTCTCTCTAATTAGCACAGAGCCATTTCGCCGGGATAACCTCTGTCTGTGTTTTATTTTTGCGACAGGGAGGTCTAATTGCAGGGTTCTATATCATGGCTCTATGAAAAGTGCCCAAGGAAACTACCGAGAGTTCAAGTCAAGGTTTAGATATTGTTTCTGATACCTCACCTCGAAGTATCAATACTGTCAAAACATGGACGCATATCTCCAGCATTCTGCAGTCCGAGCTGATAAATTGTCCTGATGATTTTAGCGATAACGAGAAAGATGACTTGTCCACCAAATACAAAATCGTCGCTTAGGCAGAGATGTACAAAATAGCAGCAAGGCCACAACTTTTTTCCTATTATGATATGATCAGATGGGCACTGGACCATGTAGACATCCCGACTAGGACAATTTTCAATGAACAAAAGGTGGCAATTGGGACATTCAGACCAAAGCATTTATAGGCAATGTATAAATTGTCGCCCACACCAAACCTTACTCACAATGCCGAATTCTTAGAGGGTTTCAAAAAGAAGGAATGCGAGCAGTTTGGAAAAAACTTATCCAATCTGATCAAAGACTGGGTTTCGCACCCCACGAAATTCAGGGCTGATACTCATGGAATTTATTCAATCTCATCTTTAGTGCCACGATTCATGTACATAGCAATGATGGCCTGTAGAATGTACGACAAGGAGGACACCACTCACTTTTTCCTCCCATGGGTACCACTTATTCATACAGTAGCCGAGGGTTTTTCTTTCGACTAGGCCAAATTGTTGTCAGACAGTCTGGCCAGTCGAATTACTAAATATCGAGCATAAAAGACAAGTGGGAAAGCAACTTCATTCTTTATGTCTGCTTACATCATGGACGCTATTTGCTTCATGATGCCTTTCCCATTAATGAGCTAGAGTCGGACTCCATCTAATGCAGAGCCTATTCATGTCTACCACTCGAAACTCTAGGAAGATAAAGCCAAAGAATTCATTTACGAGATTTTCAACTGGGTAATGGTACCAATGCATGTCTCCATCTTCGGCCATCCGCCTCCCAGGATTTCAGATCAAATCACGACTAACCTAAGCAGCGTGGCAGATTGGTATATAGAAGCAGAGTTTTCATATATTAGGGTTTTTGGTAGCTCTGTTCCCCCACATGCCATGCCGCTATTTTTGCCGTATAAGCTAGTATGTTGTGAGATTGCCAAGCAAACTGTGCTCGGTGGGATAAGAAAGGAGCTCAAAGGAGTATTGAAAAAGGTATGGCCACCCTTTCCCATTCACATTGGTACATATTCTTTGTTAGATTTCGGCCATGCCAAAGTGGAGGCCCTGGTCTTAGAAGAACTGAAATTAGTAGACATTGAGTTTAAGAGACACGACCCAAACAAGGTCGTGAGTAATCACCTGGCGAGTTGCGGTTTTATGAGGTAGGAGCACGAAGACTCACCTCACGACGAAATCTTCCGAGGAGTGAGGACCTACAGAGAAGTCTCGAGCCGGGTTCAAGCTTTGCTGCCCGGAGATATGATCGATTTCTATAAGTTCCGGGAGCACCAGAATATTTGCCTCCCTAAAATTTTACAGTGCAGAAACTCAAAACCCTTGGACACACAGCATGCAGAAGCCTAAGGCTCAATGGACACAAACCCTAACAAACAAGAAACTCCGAGGAAGACCGAGGAAACTGAGGCTCTGAAAAAAACAGAGGATATCGAGATCCCCAACCAAGAAGAGGGAAACCCAGAGACAACTACACCCGGAAAATAGGTCGAAAGTCAAGCTAAAATACCCTCACAAGGGGTAGGCGACATGCCATTGCTCACATCAGGCGTGCTAGCCACGGACGTTACCTTGAAATAGTCATCCAAGGAATTCGACAGTCCCATTGCATCCATCACACCCTTACAATTCACCAAGGGGAACCCCGATGTATAATGGATTTTCGATAAGGGACCGACGCCTATCTCTATAGAAGAGTTGCCCCCTAACGAATTTTTCTTTAGTAAGAAAAGGAAGGTCGTGGTGAAGCAAGAAACATATCAAAGAGCAGGCGCAATCGCTAAAAAATACAGAATCCTGTCAGAATTCGCCGATGAGGTAGCAGGAAGACTGGGGGCTTATGCTACAGCCAACCGGTATTCAGTTGGAACTTTGAGAGCACGGTTGAAACAAAATAACCTCTTGATCGACAAATTGGAGGCCAGGGTAGCTACGACGGAGGCAAATGCCAGGGATGAGGCGAGCAAAGGTCTCGAGCAAGTCAGAGTAGTTGATCAATAGGAAATTGAGAGACTTAAATCCGATCTTGAGCAGATGCGTCAGTCGACACAAATAAGCCAAACACAGGTAAGCCAGTAGGAGGAGCAAATAACACAGTTGCAGTCAAAATTGAATTCTGACAAAAACTAGGTCATAGACATAAAGATATTCCAATCCCAAGCCACCGAAATCCGGAAGAAGGTAGAAATGGCTCAGGAGAATCTACTTGCTAAAGTAGAAACCATTCAAAACCAATTTCAAACAATAGATCAAAAGCTAAAAGACATCTCTTTGAGGGAAAGAGAAGCTGGGGCAGCTCGTGTTACTTTCCAAGAGGCTGTTATAGCAACAACGAAAGAAGAAATGGTCATTAGTTCTAGGTTGTCCATTCCAGAGAAAACCAGAGGTAATATCTTGTTGAAGACATGGGAGCATAATATATCCGAGAATAATAAAAGGGCTAAAGATATGAGAGATGCTTGCGAAGAAATATTTGGCTTAATAAATAAAAATTTATTAGATCTCGATAAAGAGAGTAGTTCTGGAATGTTGGGCAAAATCGACATAGTGAAACATTTGCTGGATATCAAGGAAAGTGTGGAAAGAGAGCAGGCCGAATTGTCCTAGATAAATCAGGTTGATATGGTCCAGGTGGATAAATGGCTAATAAAGCCAAACTTACAATTATTGTCTATTATCACAGAGGACAGACAAGTAGGAAAGAGACTGCCACAACTGGCAAAATATTGCTACACCTTTGAGGCTAACAACCAAACAGAACCTTCCAAGTTGGTAGCCTAGTTGGTAGAAAGATGCGTAAATTGTATTGGGTAGGGGAAAGGACAGATCGCTGGAGGCAAATAATGACAGATGTTTATTCCTTTCTATGTTTGAAAGCTAGAGAAAAACAAGAAAAGAGGGTGCCCTGCCGGTATGGAAGAAAACCAAGGACAAGGAAATGAAACGTTTCATTTTTTCACTTGTAACCGAAACTTTGGAATGATTGGAATTCAAAACGTTTTAATTTTGTATAAGTATAATTTTGAAAGAAGAAACAAGGGATTTTTCTTTTTTGGCCAATTGTAATAGATACATTTCCTTTGCCAGAATTAATACAAAGCAATTCGAAGACTCCAGATTCCGTGAAGACTGAGTTATGTGTTTTTTCTTTGTTATTTCATATCTAGTTTCATTTCTCATGTATATCTTTGATGAATGCTTAGCTGCAATTTAGTACAACCTCTACTATGGTGATCAACTGTTTAGTCATCTAATCGTTTACAGTTTTTCCTCTGTATCGGCTATTAGCAGGTACAAGACCTGTGAATTAATTAGATTTCTATATTTTATGCTTCGTCAAAATTTTTCTTATCTATTTTCTTCTTCTGTCACAGGGTGAGATTCTTCCCTGATTGAAGCCTCACATTGTTGACATCTTAATGTTTTCCTTCATTTCATGCATGACTTTTCAAAGTTAACTCAGTTACTGGAGAAGGCCTTTGGATTGGTTATACTATTAATTCGGATCCGAGAAATTTTTCTTATATGATCTAAAACTGAAACAACATTTTAAAAAACATCAAACCCTTTAAAATTCTATTCCTCCATGACTGTGCCCATCGTAAGACAACCCAACATTGAACCTGTTCTTTCAGATCAAACCAACATCGCCCTAAACGTCTTTGATACCATACTAAAAACTGCCACGACTCGGGTAGAACTCGAACGTTCATGGGCAGCTATTAAACGAGATATAAGCATCCAAGAACTTTTGGAAGCTAGACAAAGACAACTTAGAAATCAGCCATAGCTTTCTTTCCTTGACGATTGTTCTTTTATTTTAATATTATTCACCCTCTTTTGGATGCCTAGACTCTATACTTTATAGCCTTAAGTACAGACTCTGGAACAACATGCACAACAAGTCCAAAGTTCTTCAAATGTGGGATACTCCTTTCTTGTGTTGATGCTTGCGGCAAATACATCCCATGTCTTGGGAAGACCATTGAGTACTATATTTACCAGTTCCTTCTCTGAAATGATTTATTCAATAGCTTGTAGTTGATCTCTTAACTGAGAGATTCTCACAAGGTATGATTTTATGCTGTCATCATCATTCATTTTCATGTCACAGAGCTCATTCTTCAGACTCACTACTTGTCCAATGTTTTTGACTAAGAAGAGGTTAGTTAGGGCATTGTACATCTTCTTAGATGAGTCAAGATGAGAGATGTAGGGTATCAAGTGGTATTTTACAGAGTCCACTATGATACTCATGGCATTGATGTCATTGTCTTTGAACTTCTCCATAACTGCAACGTTCTGAGGTTCCTTCTTTTTTCCTTCTTTAAACTGTGGTTCCACGATCTTTCCTTTCACGATATCCAACACTTTATTCTTGGCAAGGATGAGATCAATCCTTGTCTTCCATGCTCTGAAGTTAGAAGCCCCTTCTAACTTGTTTTCTGACTTCATAGAGTAGGTCATGACTTCTTTGACTTTGACCAAAAACTCAAACTTGACGACTTAGCTTACTGAGAGTACCAGGAGGTGTGCTAGGTTAGGGCGCACTAGGCTATCCAGAAATTAGGTCAATCTCTTTACTTAAGGTGCCTCAACAAGAGGGTTAGGTTTTCGTTGTTGCAACAAAAACTTTGACTGCAACTGCAACTGTAACTAAGAAAATCCTCCCAATCTATCTTCGAGTGGTTAGACTATCCAAAGATAGCGTGGTTCCATAACCTGTTAGAAATAATATGTGTTCTCATTTAACCATAGACAATATAGCAATATTGGCACCCAACCATAGGCCGAAGCCACCCCCTAACACCTTAACCTTGACAGAGAATAATTCCGGAAGCAAACCCTAGGCCTAACAACCAATCAAGGTAGCGTATCACTATCCAGAGTTAGCATACCAAGCAAAAAGTCCAAACCATAACCAAGAGAGAGTCCAAGACTTAAACCAAAAATACAAGTTGCAATAGCTGCAACTGCAACTACTCTCCAGACTTGCGCACAACTAAATTTTTACAGTTGCGAGCTGTGTGTGTCCAAATGAGCTCTGGCATCCTGTATTTATACTAATCCTCCTTAGTTGTCTGGGCCGACTTCTCATTCTAGAGGCTAAAAACTCACTATTAAATATTTCCTTTAGCCGACTTATCTTCTAGGGTTATGTCCAATGCTTTAGGGTTTCTTCTTGCTTCCCAGAATATTCTATTCTTTTTATGGTTACACATGGAGGTTAGTACTTCCCGCAACTACCATAATATCAACAACCCACTCGTCTATGTGGTATTAATCCTCACCAAGTTCCAACATTTATAAACCTTGTTATACCTGTAAATTCCCTGCGAAATGCACACTATCATTTACCCTCTAATATGTAATAAATAATATTTAGTGAATGTTATATGAATACTAATGACATCTTTAAAGTGAAAATAGGTATAATGACATTGTATGTACTTAAAAAATCTAAAATGAAAATAGAAAAGATGACCAAACTAACATAAGTAGAATTAGAAGATGCGCATAAACTGCAAAAGAGTTGGGGGCACATGCACACCTAAGTGGATTGCACCTACAAATAACAAAATTGGAGGAAAGCTTCTTTAGGAGATCTATATTAAGTAATATATGTAGCTTGCATTGATAAAAACATAGATAGACCACATATATGTGTGTGTGTGTGTGTGTGTGAGAGAGAGAGAGAGAGAGAGAGAGAGAGAGAGAGAGAACCCTTGTTTATGTAAAGAGAAAGTGAAGCCCTAATTTGTGGCTTAAATTATTTCTGTGAGATAATTTATCCTTATTTATCTCATTAATTATAAACACACTAATCATCTATTTTATACCTTGTTTGACAAATATGACCTTATACAAATATTATCACCAAATATCCTAAACACTTTATGAACATAGCATTATGACCTTACATTGCAAGAAAGAGACTTGCAAACAAAATCACTCACTTACATACGAACTTATTTTACACATCAAAATTATTATAGTATTGTTTTTAGGAGCACGATATTCCCTTACATTGCAAGAAAGATACTTGCAAACAAAATCATTCACTTACATACGAACTTATTTTACACATCAAAATTATTATATTATTGTGTTTAGGAGCATGATATTCCCTTACATGGCAAGAAAGAGACTTGCAAACAAAATCACTCACTTACCTAGGAACTTATTTTACACATCAAAATTGTTATATTATTGTGTTTAGGAGCATGATATTCCCTCCCCATTGGAAACTTGGAAGCTTTATTCTAAAAGACTAAAGAGTATCTCATTCATGTGACTTATTCTTCTTGTACTTCTTTGCACTTTGCTGGGAAAAACTAGTGTGCACCAAAACTTATAGTAGCATATGTTGGAAATCTCATGTGAATCCATTTGGAACAATGGAAGATTGAAGAATAATTTTCATTATAAAGTTGACTCGAGTTTATATTTTCTTTTGGATAGAAATGTTCCATGGCCTCGTATGGATCCATGTATGGCTCATACATGTTGCCAAACATATCACCTTCACACATCAAGTATGGCTTCTGCATTTCATCATTATCTTTAATAATTTCAACATTTTCTTCATGCTAAGCATTCATTGCGCTTCTAAAGATAGCCATGCAATTATGTCTTTTCATATTCTTTGTAATTGCTTAAGAGTTATGAATATTATCTCCTTCCTTTTTATCATTACCTTATTTAGTTATTCCATAGATTCATAAATAATTTTATGTACTAGTGTTTACAATGAGGGTTTCAAACAAATAAGATTATGAAAAAAAATGGAATAATTTTTTTTGTAAAAAATAACATTTTAGTTCTTTTCCCTGACTTGAAAAGGGGGTGATTTGTCCTTCTC
>JZKD02S1075886.1:0-13182 GCA_000966675.3 Picea glauca
TGGATTGCTTAAGTGGAGCAATTTTTTTTTCAAAGATTGATTTGAAGAGTGGATATCACCAGATTCGCATGAGAGAAGGTGATGAATGGAAAACAACATTCAAGACAAACGAAGGCTTGTATGAATGGATTGTTATGTCGTTTGGCTTAACAAATGCACCAAGTACCTTTATGAGGTTGATGAGTGAAGTCCTGAAGGATTTCATCGGAAAATTTGTTATCGTATATCTGGATGATATACTGATTTTCGGTAAAACAGAAGTTAAACATCTGAAGCATTTAGCCATTGTGATGAAGAGGTTACAGCAAGAGAAGTTGTTGATAAACATAAAGAAATCCTCATTCATGAAGACATAGCTCATTTATTTGGGGTTTGTTATTTCAGCAAATGAATTGAGGATGGATCCAGATAAGGTGGAGGTGATCAAGAATTGGCCATCACCGAGGAACATATTTGAGGTGAGAATTTTTCATGGTTTGGCTAGTTTCTACCGAAAATTTATTAGGAATTTCAATGGAATTAGTGCAGTAATGATGGATACAGTGAAGAAAAGACATAAATCTTTTCACTGGACTGAAGAGGCTGTGAAGAGTTTCAATTTGTTGAAATGAAAGATTACAGAACAACCAATTCTGGTGTTACCGGATTTTCAAAAGACATTTCAGGTAAAATGTGATGCAAGCGAGTTTGCAATAGGAGCAGTCTTAAGTCAAGATGACAGACCAATTGCATATTTCAATGAGAAGTTGAATGAAGCGAAGGTGAAGTATTCCACATACGATAAGGAGTTTTATGCCATCATCCAGGCATTGAAGAAATGGAGGCACTATTTGATCCCGAAGGAATTTGTTTTATATAGTGATAACCATGCATTGCAGTTTGTGACTCAATAGGAAAATTTGAATCAGAGGCATGTTAAATGGGTTGAATACATGCAGAATTTCACTTTTGTGATAAAACATATTTCTGGTACTGCTAACAAAGTTGATGATGCTTTGATCAGGAAGTGTTTGTTGTTGCATGAGTTCAAAGTCAAGACGTTAGGTTTTGATGATCTCAGGGACATGTATGCATATGATCAGGATTTTAAAGAAGCATATGTAGCAGCTGAGAACCCAGTTCTCAGAGAAAGAAGCCAGTGGATAGAGTATGTGATCCAGGAAGGATTGTTGTTCAAGGGAAATCAATTGTGTATTCCAAATTTCTCCATGAGGGAGAATCTGTTAAAGTAAAAACACAGCAGAGGATTGGCCGGACACTTCGGTCATGATAAGGCATTCGCAAAGTTGAGCGAGTCATACTTTTGGCCAGGGAGGCGAGCAGAGGTCAAGAGATTTGTAGACCAATTCAGAATTTTCCAGCATTCAAAGGGAAGGAAACATAATGCAGGTTTTTATCAACCATTGCCCATACTTGAGAGGCTGTGGGATGAAATTAGCATGGATTTCATATTGGGATTGCCAAGGATGCAAAGAGGATTTGATTCGATCTTTGTGGTAGTGGATAGATTTTCCAAGATGGCACATTTTATCCCATGTCAGAAAACTAGTGACGTGACACACATCGCGAATTTGTTTTTCAAAGAAGTCGTTTGACTTCACGGCTTACCAAGGAGTATTGTTTCGGGCAGAGATACAAAGTTCTTAGGGCACTTTTGGAGGAAATTATGGAAGAAGTTGGGGACTAACTTGTTGTTTAGTTCAGCTTATCATCCTCAGACAGATGGATAGACAAAAGTGGTCAACGGAAGTCTGGGAGACTTGCTGAGGAGCCTGGTGGCGGAGCACCACAACGGTTGGGAAAATGTATTGCCGTAGGTAGAGTTTGCTCATAATGACTGAGTGAATAGGAGCACAGGATAGAGACCATTCCATATTGTATATGGCATGTAGCCGAGAGGAGTTTTTGAATTGAGAGATTCAGAATAGATTGCTACTAGGAGCGCTAGTGCAGAAGAATTCGCGGAGGAAATGAAAGAACGTCATAGCCGGGTGAAGGAGCGACTATAGAATTCAAGTCAGGAGTATAAGCGGAGAGAAGATCAGCATTGAAGACAACTTTAGTTTGAGGTTGGTGAATTAGTTCTAGTGCACTTGAGAAAAGAAAGGTTCCCGAAAGGAACGTACAATAAATTGAAAATGAAGAAAATCGGACCATGCAAGGTCTTGAAGAAAATGGGAGAGAATGCTTATGAGATTGAATTACCTGATGGAATCGGAATTTCTTCGATAGTCAATGTCTCAGATTTATACCCATACAAAGATGAGGAAGCAAGAACAAGTGGTGAACAGCGAGAGGTTCAGTGGCAGAAGCAGATGCCAGTTACAGAGAAGCCACAGATGGAACAGATACTAGATAAATGAGTGGGTAAGAAGACTAGAAGGAAACAATATTTTGAATATTTGGTCAAGTGGAAGGGTCACCTAGTTGAAGATGCCAGCTGGGAGGCTGAAGCAGAGATTCTGAAGCATGGATAGACCGTGCATGAGCTCATGGATAGGAGCCCATGAAAATTTTCAAGAGAGGGAGTATGATGCAGGAGCATCGTCAACATCAAGCGAGTGTGGGGGCAAGCGCCACACATTTTGAGCAAATGTTGAATTGTTTAAACTTTTGAAAAAAGGATATGCCAAACTTAAATGTGATAGTTAAGAAGAGGTGTACTTATGCATTGTATTGGACCCTGAGCGATCCATTCGCATCCATAGTAGGTCGAAGGCATTTATGTAAGTAGGTAGAATTTAATATTAGATTAGACAGTTTTAGAAGGAGTGGAGGGAAAATGGATTTAGACACCCTCACTATGCATTGTAACATTATTCAGGAATAGTTAGAAGCATTGGAGCATAGAAGAGAAGTAGAGAGTTGTATAGAAACACCCATGTACTGATATTTGGATTAATAGAAAAAGATTGATTCAAATTCATGGTTTGTGTTGTTCTCTGTGTATTGATATTATGCTCTTGAATGTTTGCTTCCTCGTATACATTTGCTTTTATATGTTGTGTATGTGATTTCATGGTTTGAGTTTGAAGTCTAGAAGGAAGAAGGAATGATTTTCAATTGTTTCTCTATCTGAGAAATATTCCTGCAAGGAGTGCAGTTGAATTGTCTGTAGGGAGTGTGTCGACAAGGAGTTCAAAGGATTGTCTTTGAAATCTCAAAAGAGGTAGCGGTTGTTCTCATTTCCTTAGAATGCAGCTAGGCACAGGAGCCATGCAAGGAGTGTGTAGGCTAAGGAGAGTCTCAGTTGTGAATCTGAGCTAAGTATTGAAGGACTGCTGCTGCAGGTGTGCGCAGAGTTGGTAGAACTCAACACTAGGAAGTGGTTGAGAATTGTCGCAAGGATTGTGCGCAAGATTCTTCATGAAGATTCAGAGTTGGATGGAACCTTAGGAGGGGTAAGGCTTTCAATATATTCAATAAAAGGGATCAACGGTCAGGAATCGACGGGGAGGATTATCAAAATCTCGTCAACTGTTAGATCTGCCAGAGGAGCGAGTGGGGTTACGGCTGTGTCTGGAGTTCAAGCTCCAGAGATTGTGGACCATCACATCACATTCAAACACCCGTTAGCCATTGGATCAACCAGGAGTTGCAAGGATTTTAAGCTTCGTGAATAGGAGGGGGAAAATTCCGACGAGAGGCGTGGCCATCGGAATTTCGGCATTTGCAAAATCAGGAGTCACGAGGGCGAGTGATCGGGAATTTTCATAGTAAAAATCCCAGAGTCAATCTGAGCCGTCCATCTTGAGGAGACAGGTGGCAGTCATCGAGAGCCCGTCGGCGTTTCGGCGATCGAGGTTCTAAGTTGACAAAGTGATTGTGACATCGGGAATAAAAAGTCTCGAAATCCTGAGGTTGAACCAGAGCCGTCCATCTTAAGAGGACACATGGTGAAGATTGGAAGCCCATTGGTGTTTTGATCATCGGGACTCACACAAGTAAGTGTTTTAGCTTTGCATATTAGCAAAACCCTGAGGGAAAATCTGAATCGTCCATCCACTTGGGACAGGTGTCAGAAATCTGAAGAAAGTTGGCATATCGGCACTCAGGAAATCGAGATTCCTGAGGTCGTGAAGATCGGGACATCAGAAGTCTCGAAACCACGAGGAGAACCCTGAACCGTCCATCTGGAGGGGACGCGTGTCATAGATCTGAAGGGAGTCAGAGTTCGACATTTCGCAAGTCCTAGGGACGAGGCATCCAAGACATCAGAAATTGCAAAATCTCGAGGGTTAACCTGAAGCGTCCATCTTGAGGGGACGCATGGAAGCAATCAGAGCCATCGGGAAAAGTCTCGACAAGGAAGTCATCTATCGGTGTTTGAGTCATCGGGATATTGGGGATCCTGGTGACGAGGTGTTTACACATTTTGAAATCGCGAATTGTGAAATAATGAGGAGCGGCGAGAACCGTCCATCCTAGAGGACGCGTGGTTGAGATCGAAGTGATCGCGGAATCGACATTAGTGAAATTGGGGAAATCGAAGGCCAAAGTATTTCAACACTTGAAGTCGCAAAACCCCGAGGGAGATCTGGAGCCGTTGATCTCAGTGACTGCTCACCGTCGTTGATTTTGGTTACAGTGGAAGGGCGTCCTGGTGACATCATATCGGGAATCTGCGAATCGGGAAATCAGGGATTCTGTTGATAAGAGGTTTGGTGAAATTTGACACTCGAAACCTCGAACCCCGATAAAGGATATGACTATGGTCATATAAGGGGAGTTCACGTGGACCAAGAGCTTAGCCTGGAGGGCTAACGGGAATTTGAGCGCATCGAGATTTGTGAAGTCAGAAACCCCGACGAAAAGGGATATAAGGCTGTGGTCTTATAGAAAGAGGTGACATGGACTAAAGGCTTAGCCAGGAAGGGTTAAGGCAGTGAAGGAGCATATCGGGGATCGATAAATTAAGTTATTTGGACATTGCAAGTTGCAAAATCCCGATGGGAAGGAACCCCGATAACAGAGTAAAAAGGCTAGCATTGATTTCCCGATAGAAGAAGGGGAGATCCCACGAGAGATTGTTGTGGGTGAGAATTTCCCGATAGGGAAATAAAAGAACCTCTCAGTTCTTCGGGCCGAGGAAGGAAGAAAGATCCTATGAGCGGACGTGCCTAGAGGGTGCGCCTGCGTCAAATTTAAATTCTCATAAAGTTCAAAATACGAAATCACATTTCAATAGAGGTTTTTCCTTATTGTTTTTCCTTTAAAAAAAAAAACCGAATTGTACAGTCAAGGGGTTGTTACAGACATTTAGTACAAATTCCATGATATCTATATGCCAAGACAAACCATTTATTCCATTGGAGCTTGAGTACTTCTATTTTCCTTAAGTCAAGTTGTAAAATGAAACCTGAGTACTTACACGAGAGCCTGTCTAGAAGGATCCGAAGACTTCAAATGCACGCAAGCCTGTAAAGGAATGAGGAGAAGTTTTTAATTAGGTTTTAAGTAGTCATTAAAAAATTCAAATATGGTATATATAATAATCACTCAGACAAAATGACTTCAAAGAATTAATGTAAATAAGTGTAAATATTTCACTTAGCTTGCGATGTTGGAACAACGTCATCCTCTCGCCTAATATTAGTGAGGTATTCACCCACAAACCCAATGGGTGGAGCATACTAAGAATCGTCTGATGGGTACCCTCATAGTTAAAGGAAAAGGGTCCCATCATTAGCTCATAGAAATCCAACATAACTAATCTATTCAGAAAGGACATAATCAAGAAACAATCGTAAACCATAATCATAAGTGGCACACAACATGAAATGTACTCCACAGTGAATGCATAGTTTTGGATTACAAACGGTGCTAGGGGATTTCTGCCCTTTTATTCTTCAATTAGTTTCAGAAAAGGAAGACATAGAACCACGTGGAAATTCACTAAGATATTTTTCTCCCAAAATGAATTACACAATGGAGATCGAAATTTCTTGTATCTTCTCGTACAAGCACGAACAAGATAGTGGAATAAATCCCTCACTTCAAAAAATCTTACATAGTAGCCAAGAAACATCACACAGTGCAGAGATTTGAGCTACGACTTCATCATCGCAAACATAGGTACACAAGTTTAAACCATCTGGTATCTACAAAGAATATAGTGGAATATAACCAATAATAAGAAACAAGAGTGAATCCCTCACCTGGACATAGAACCCTCACGAAGAAAGTTTTGGTTGCATAGGGATATTGATATTGGGTTAGTCGAAGAGAAATGTTGATAAAAGTTAAACCATGGTGTGGAAAATATCAGGTATGACGCGAGCATTTCCCAATCAAATACCATGTTACACTTCAATAAAAACCACTAAGGTGTTGTAGGTGGATAGAACTCTACCATTATTCTTGAAACCCTTCCCAAAATAGATAACCAAAAAAAGGCCTATGTAGAAGACCACTGGAATAATGGAATCTGGAGCAGTGAATGCCTACCTCACGGGAAAGGTAAAAGAAACCCTTAATCGCCACTACTTAACTATCCATTGCACAGGAGCTACTCTAGTGAGATTTTGTCTCAAGAGGACAAAATTCGCCAACCAAATGACAAGAATAAATTGAAAATGAAAATGGATTTTGGAGGGGTTGGTACAGTGAGGATACTAGAGCGACACAGACCCTTAAGAACTCAAAAAAAAGTGACCTAACCAAAGACCTGAGGGACGAGACATTATTATAACTACCTAAGAAAAATTATAACCAGTTTCATACAGGTGCAGGATGCAAATGAGGGTGGTTCTTACCTGTGTAGTGTAGTGGGGCACGAGATGCCTAGGGTTTTTTGCACTGACACTCAGGACAAACCACACCATCATGCTCATAAAAAAGAGGAATAATGGATATCGCGTAGGATAAATGCCTAAATTGATTCATAGGGAAACATAACAATGGTTTGTCTTGGTAACTACCCGAAATGGTTTAGAGGAGACTTCATTTTAGTACAACACCATGTGACATGGCATAGGTGGCTGGTCTACATTGGTCACTATGACTGATAAATAACTTCTGGTACTGTGACCTTTAATGGATTGACAAGAAATTTAAGTTTACATGTGGCAATCCTGTCTGGTCTTCTTCTCCTTTTATTGAAGGATGTGAAGTGCAGTTAAGTAGGTTCACACCCTTTTCCAAATTTCCCCACCCATTTAGGCGATGGTGTTACCTTGCATACTTGTCTCCCTCTCAATTCAGAGGAGTAACTAATTCATTAGGAAATTGTAACGATTTCCTGACAGGTGGATAACCAGATAACAGGTTGTTAAAAATTAAGTTAAACCACTACCAAAGTTCTCAAGACTAGTACTCGATCATGTAAAAGTAATGTATTATCCCTTTGTTTTAAACCTGGAGTAATATGATTGAATAACGTTCCTTTAACAAGGGTGTAAGTGCATAAAATTTATGTCACAAGTTGCGACCATACTCAAGGGTGAGGGTGGTGTCTCGTGGATAACCCCCTTGTTTACCAATACTAAGGGTTATGTATAAATTGGAGATGAATTTAAAGGCCTTAAAATAATATGGGAATTGGTAACACTATATGAAAAGGGATGCCAATAGTATAAGTCTTGTAGGTTACTAACCGTTAGTAATCTTTAGAATATCCAAGGGTATAGTATTGCTACCCTGACCCTTATGGGTATATTTTTCCTATGCAGTGTTAAATATTGTATAAGGGAAATCAATAAGATGATAAAGTCAAAATGTCGTATTGATAACTGGTAAATAAAAAAATCTCATGATATAGTTATTAATGACGTGTACCGTATGTAGTAACTATAATTCTTTCGTGTTAAGTTGCCCAAAAAAGAAGAGGTTCAATGTCCTAAGAATTTTTATTTTTTCTTATCACTTATTTTGGGAAATTTGGGGATCATTACAGATACATTAGGTTTAGTCACATTGTAACATTACACCACATGTCCCATTCATTTATGGTTATCTCAAATAGGAAAAGTATTTATGAGTAATGTTAAAGTGAGATGTTTGAGAATGGTGATGTCTCATTCTGATATTCAACCAGGTTGGATTATAAGGAAATGGTTATGTCGCATTAGGACATAGATGAAGGGTTGGGTTATGTTGCAAGGATTATATCAACATAATTGTGTCTCACATGGGTAGACTATGGTTGTCCATGGTGGATTGTGGTAGCTCATGGGTGTCGATGTCACTATAGTGGAGAAAGGTTGACTAAGGTTGAGTATGGTTATGTTACATTTGTCAATGTTTCATCGAAACCTACATAGGATATGTAACTAAATAAAGTACAAACAAATATTATCAAGAAAGGAAAAGAGATTCAATATGGAAGAATGAGAAAATATATTCACATTACTCTAATGAACTGATGATTGATACATAGATGATTATCAATATAATCAATATGATACAATGAATGAGTGGAATACACACATATATAGGACATAAAATTCCATAATAGCATAATTCATGCATGCATAATAGAATAATAGTGATGATCTAAAATAGAAAGTCTAAAATAAAACTAGTGAGTTAAATCCCATTGAACTAGTGTGCTGAAAATAGAAATGTCTCCAACACTCCCCTAAACATCACTATGGAGTAAAAAATGAGTCCCAACTAATATGCCATATTAGGTACTCATGTACAATGAAAATAATGAGCATTGAATGAAAATGAGGAAAGAGGGAAATCCATGTGGGAACAAAACCCCCCCTCAAAAGACAAATCATCAAAAGAAGAAAAGGAACTTGCTAGGAAACTCTGTTCTTCACTGCAAGACAATATTGCAATGTATGAAACTTATTCTCATTGAAATTCTTCATGAATATGTAGAAATCTTTATGGATCTGATGAAGTCCTTTGGAAACCTGCCAGGCCTTGTACGTCTTGATCCTGTGGACCCATATGCACCTAAAAATATTCCTTTCTAGTGGAAGTGGAACCAGATGCCAAGTATGATTCTTTAGGAGTGAGGCATACTCATTCTACATGGATTATTTCCATAATGGATTTCCCATAGCCTCACCGTAGAGCTATGGATCAGAAGATTGAACCATATAGAAATTCATGGGCATCATAGGTTCCGAAGTTGAAACTAAATGAGAAGGCTCCTCATGTTGAGATTGAGTCCTCCTTGAATCTAATAGATTCCATACAAGGATACCTACTTCTTGAAGTGTGAAATGTTCCTTCTTGGGCATCTGCTGAAGTGTTAGCCCTAGATTCTTATTTGGCTATACTACCTGCTTATTTCCATGTACAAAATGAGAGTGTATGGAATCATCTATGATGTCTGAAACTGATGGAAGCACAAGAGTATATGTATGTTGCACTGGAGGTGCATGAAAAGTACTCTCCTTATGTGTAAGTATAAAAGATGAGTCATCATCAAAAAACTTAGTGAATTTATACAACCTTGAATTGCGATTCACCTCACCAATTGCAATGATGGAATTTTCATGCATGTTAATTACAGAAACTGAATCTGATGTAAATTAAACCTTTTTACCTTTCTAAGTGATTTGATAAACTCGGAGCATATTCATATAAATATTTGGAACATGTAAAAAATTCTCAAAACTTCAATTATGGATTTCCACTCTCCCCTCTCATGCTACTACTACTGGAGTATCATCCCCCATGAGAATAGGGGGGTCTTGAGCATGGAATCAAAGAAGATAATTTTTTCTCTTTCGCTTCAATATGATGGCATGCACCAGAATCTATATTCCATGAATCAGATGAGGAATTAATTGCAACAAGAGAATGATGATTACCTTTCTCAAGAGCATGATCTTCTTCCTTATGCTTCTTGACTCCCTCTAGAATGAAGTTTCCAAGGTTGTTCTATTGAAGTCCCTGTGCCATAATATTGATTTGTATCTTCATGCATGTGGATTCTTCATGATTGATTTTATTGCAGTAAGTGCATTGCTTTCCCTTCTTATTCTTCTTGTAATCTGAAGAGTCTTTGGAACCTGAAGAATCATTAAAGGGTTTGGAATATCCCTCCTTCTCGGTCTATTTCGCCTTCTCGTTATGTTTGGATGATCCTTTTCCATCGTGCATGGTGAGTGCATGTTCTTTGGGATCCTTGATTAGGCCCGTCTGAATGCATTTTTCTTGCTCATGTGTGAGATAATCAATGAATTGATCCATGGTAGGAATCTTCCAATTTTTTCCCATGAGATACCTTCCTGAATGGAAAGTGGAAACATAGATAGCATATTTTGGTCCTAGCTTGGCCAAGATTGTTAGAATAATATGGTCCACTTTTTTAGACTTATCAATACCACAAGTTTCTAAGATGAATATCAAATATTTAAACTTAGTAAATAAATCTTGTATATTGTTAAAAAATTTAAGATCCAAAGTATTAAACTCTACCTAAATCATATGACCTCTCATCTCATCCTTCTTTCCAAATAAACTTTCCAAGGTGGTCCAGATCTCGTTTGGAGTCTTGCATGTAGAAACATGAAGCCATAGATCAGTTGAAATAAATTCAAGAAGAATTATTGTGGATTCATCCTTTCGGTTCTCCCATATCATATTCCCAATTGTTGATGTAGGTTATGTTTTTGTCCCCATCGTCAAGTTGTACAGTCCTTTCCTTCTGAGTTGGAATTCTTCCTTGGGCTTCCAATCAAATTAATTGTATGGTGTGAGGATTACCACCAAGTTTGACTATATAATAGGTGTTGTATCCATCTCTCCCGCTATGTCTGAGAACCCCTAAAATTTTTCTCTCAATATGCAAGTGAAAAACTAAGAAAGCATTGCAGAAAGGGCACTTTAAGTGAAAATTCATATCAATTTTAGGAGGCGATCTTTCATCTTCCTTTCTGAGAAAACAGTGAATAATTTCGCCAAACAGTTGAAAACTAACTTGCAGAATGGGTCAATTTAATTCCCACATTGATTGTTTCGTCAGAAAGTTAATATTTTGTGAGAAATCACTGTAGAAAGGTACGAACACAGATTCATATCAGTTTCAGGAGGCGGTCTTCCAGCTTACTTTCTAAGGAAACAATAATAATTTCGTCAAATGGTTGAAAACCCACTTGTAGAATGGGTTTATTTACTTTCCACATGGGTTGTTTCCTCAAAGCGTTAACATTTTGGGAGAAATCACTACCGAAAGGTACGACCATGAACTTTGCTTGTCTAAACTTCGATTTTTCTTATTCTTTGGTTTTTATGGCTTGCTCCAAGTAGTGTAGCTTTTATACCATGTCAATATTTCATCGAAACATGTACATTATATCTAGCTAAAGCAAGTACAAACAAATATTATCAAGAAAGAAATAAAGATTCAATATGGAAGAATGAGAAACTATATTCACACTACTCCAATGAGTTGATGATTGATACATAGATGATGATCAATATTATCAATATGATACAATGAATGAGTGGAATACACTCATAAATAGGACATATAATCCCATAATATCATAATGCATGCATGCATAATATCATAATAGTGATAATCTAAAATAGAAAGTCTAAAATAGAACTAGTTAGTTAATTGCCACTAAACTAGTGTGCCGAAAATAGAAATTTCTCCAACAACATTGAGTCATTTATGTTGATTGAGTTATGTTGAATTGCTATGTTCTTGGTTATGTCAAATATCTATGTTTCCAGTTATGTCACAATACAACATTCCAAAATGGGTTGCTTCATTTGGGACATTCCAATTGGTTATGTCGCATTGTGATCATCAATGGTTTTTTCCAAATTGCATTGTTCATGAAGGGTTATATAACTTTATTTTCTTTCCTTAAGGGTTATATTGTAGCATAAAGAAGTTTATAGTATGGTCAAGATAAAAAAATTAAAACATTGTCACATTTTAAGAGCAATAAAATAGGAGGATGATTTAAATAAAATGTCACATTGTGAAAATTATAAGCAAGTCATTGAATTGAATGTTAATGTTATTGCATAATGAGAGACTTTAATAGTATTATTTCAAGAGGTTACCTATAAAACAATGTGATATAGTGGTGATTTAAAAGTAAAAAATTGATTTTCATTAACTTAGTATTGCTTGAGAGACATGAAGAGAATTATATGTTATGTTTGAAGTTGGTCTTGTAGTTCACTTTGAACAATATGTCACATGGCCACATTTAGAGAGTTATAATTTTATGAGGTTGACATGAATATATTTGACATTCAAGAGGATGACATTAAATTAAAGAGTAAAAATATGAGAGATTATGTTTCACTTTCATAAATTAAGAGGTAAACATTAATATTAATCCATATTGTGACATTTTAAATGTAATAAGATGAATAAATTGAATGGAATGAGCGATATTAGCATTTAATGTGTTGCATTTCCATTTAAAAATAAATTATTCATCAAAATTTAATATCCTTTAAGAATAAATTATTCATCAAACCAATATAACATTAGTTATATCCAAAATTTATGATTAATGATGTTTATTGTGGCTATGAATATTTAAATGAAATGACGTTTATTGTTGCTACCAAGATTTAAATTCATTATTTTCTCAACCGTTATATTTATTGTTTCATGAATATCAATTAACATTATATTTTTGTAACATTATTAACTTTAATGTACCATTATTAATGTAACATTAATATTAACATTGACATTATTGTAGAATTATTAACATTATACTTATGTAACATTATTAACATTATTAAAATAATATTATTGTAACATTATTAATTAAGTAGGTACTTGCATATCAAGTTCCCACTTATACATATTTCACTCAGACATGACTATATATGCAATGATGTTTATTACTACAAAGATTTACATCTCTAAACCATTATATTTAGTGTTTCCTCAATATCAATTAACATTATATTTATGTAACACCATTGTAACATTAATGTAACATTATTTACATTATATTTATGTAACATTATTAACATTGTTATTGTAACATTATTAACTTTAATGTAGCATCTTTAATGTAACAACATTAACATTATGTAAGATAATTAACATTATTAGAACATTAATGATACATTAATGTAACATTATTAAGTAAACTTTAAATATAAATGATTAGAAATTAAAAATTCTTTAAAATAAATTATTTATAGATAAAGTTTTATATAGGTCAAAATTTTAAAATAATAGTTTTTTATGAGATTTAATCATTTTTGAAACAATCTAAATCTTTGAAAAAT
>JZKD02S1075930.1:0-13181 GCA_000966675.3 Picea glauca
AAACTAGCTAGGGTGTATCGTCGCAACACCGAAACCAATGAATGCACAAGGGTTTCCACAAATCCTAGACTCTTTTCTCAAGAGCTCTCAAATTCTAATTTCCAAGTGAGTGATTGAAATAAGGAGGGGTGCGTCCTCTTGATCTAGGTGGATATCGGTGGCCACCCACCTTTTCCGACTGGCTCAAAACAATTTTCTGGCAAATTTGGCAAATTACTATTTTTAACAGTTTTTAACTTCCGGGGCCATTTTGAGGGCCCAAATGAAGGTTTTTCAAGATAGAGGTTCTCAATAATATCCAAATGCACGATTGAGCCCCAAAAATGAATCTCCTCGACAATACCTTTCCAACGAGCTATCATACGCCTAAAACGAAGATCATATGCAAAAGTTATGACCTCGGGAAGTTGATGTACTAACTTACCCAAATGGGGCCCACATGACTTTTGGTGCTTCATCTCCTAGGGTTAGGTTTTTGGATATCTAGGGTTTTTGGCATTCCTGCTTATTATAAAAAGGCCTTCAGAGCCTCATTGTAATCATCTTCTTGCGAATGCGAGTAGCCGTCACATCTCTTCTCAGAGATAAGCCGCCACCATTCTAGTGAGTCTTTCACTCTGTATTTTTACGGTCTCTGTACATTTCTTTCATTAATAGAAATCATGTATTACTGTATATCTGTGTTTATGGTTGCATCTCTGATACATTTTTGTTATATTATTAAATATCTGCGATATATTTGTGCATTTCTTTATTATATCTCCGATCTCATTTCGTGCCGAAAATAATCTGGATTAGTGGTATCAGAGCAGGCTGTTCTTGATCGTTTTTTCAGTGTATGTCCCCGACGAGGTCCGAGTATAGAAAGTTGGGTCTCGAGCTTGTCTCTCTTGAAGACAATCGCTCTCGCACACCCAAGAAACCCTCAATGGAGGAAGAAAAGAAAAACGACGGAGCAAACGATCCTATCAGTCTGTTGCTTGAGAAAGCTCTCATGTGACAGACAGACGAAATGATGGAGAATTTTTCCCACATCCTTCAACGCCTGCCGATAGAAACATGCACATCTTCATCAAGCGGCGACTTTGGAAGCACCTCGCCTTTCAAGGTACAAGTTAATTTTGATATTCTTGTATTTGAAGGACAGATAGATGCAGAAGCCCTGGAAAAATGGTTAACTGGGAGCAAAGTTCCACAAAGGAGTCTGGAATATATGGGGCCGAGCCCACTTGGTATTTTTTTGTGGATGCGTTAAAGGAACAATATTATCCTGTTGGCAACTATGAGGACCAGTACATGAGATGGACCACACTGCGGCAAGAGAGGGGCCAAGCAGTTTCGGAGTTCACCAATTCCTTCCATACCTTGCGCACCAAGCTGGGTATCAAAGACTCCGAACGACATTTGGTTCTGAAATAACGTGGGGCTCTACACAGATACATCCAAAATGAAATGGATTTTCTGGACATCTCATCACTCGGTGCTGCTTATCGATATGYTGTTAAAATCGAGCAGAAATTTAAGCACCGGAATAAACGGGAGTTCGGGTCTGCAAATCTGCAACAACCAAAGTATGACAAAGACGACCATAGCAAACAGTCTCCCGAAAACCAGTCCAAGCCACATGAAAAGAAGGGTCACAGGAAGACAAAGAAGGACACCGGAAAATGGTGTGATTTCCACAAAATCCCCTGGCACAACATTGATGAATGTCGCTCAAAACAGTCTTTGGTGGCCGAGATCAAAGACAAGGAGCCGAACCCTGATTCAAAATCTGATTATGAAAATACTGGTAAAGGACAGATCATTGACACAGACCCCACTGCTATTTTTGCGACCGCAACAATTCAACCAGAAGAACTAATAGATCCTGAAGAGGGGGAGCACCTTTTTATTCATAGATGTGGGTGAAGGGGACCCCGCTGCATTTTATTGTTGATAGAGGAAGCCAGAAGAACCTCATCTCAGCAGAGGTCGTCAAACAGTTGGGACTGTCGACAACACCACACCTGCAACCATACAACATCGGGTGGCTTCACCAAGGTCGAGATCTTCGTGTCAGCCAACAATGTCGATTGTCATACAACATCCAGTCCTTCAAGGATGAGGTATTATGTGATGTTGCCCCACTAGATGTCTGTGATGTTCTCTTGGGCCAACCATATATGTGGAAGTGTCATGTTGTTTATGAGTCTCGGCCCTGTAGTGTCATTGTTTCTCTGGGGGGTCATCTCTACAGAATACTAGAGGTAGTTTCGACTACTGTTCCACCTAAAAAGTGCCGCAAGGTAGTATCTCATATTGCAAAATTCAGTGTCTTCACAATCTGTTCAAAAGGGGAACATAAGGACACTGCAACCACTACAGCTTCGCCCCAAGCACCTTCTATCCATCAGAAGCAGGTTGACAAGGTTGCAACAAAGCGCAAAGATTCCTTTTGCACATCGTCCTCTCATGTAGGCCGACTTGTTGAACAACCTCAACCTCAACAGGTTCGTGACAAACTTCCACAAACTGAGCAGTGCGACGTCTCCAACAAGGCAAGCAACTCACCAAGATGCAGATTCAACAAATGTTTTTCCCTCTCCCCCGAGAACTCAACACAATGGAGACCATTGCTTTCTAAGGAGGGAGGATTGATCCAGGTGGATATCGGTGGCCACCCACCTTTTTCGACTGGCTCAAAACAATTTTCTAGCAAATTTGGCAATTTATTATTTTTAGCAGTTTTTAACTTCCGGGGCCATTTTGAGGGCCCAAATGAATGTTTTTCGAAATAGAGGTTCTCAATTATAGCCAAAGGCATGATTGAGCCCCCAAAATGAATCTCCTCTACAATACCTTTCCAACGAGCTATCATACGCCTAAAACGGAGATCATATGCAAAAGTTACGACCCCAGGAAGTTGATGTACTAACTTACCCAAACGGGGCCCACATGACTTTTGGCGCTNAAAGGCCTTCAGAGCCTCATTGTAATCATCTTCTTGCGAATGCGAGTAGCCGTCACATCTCTTCTCAGAGATAAGCTGCCACCATTCTAGTGAGTCTTTCACTCTGTATTTTTACGGTCTCTGTACATTTCTTTCATTAATAGAAATCATGTATTACTGTATATCTGTGTTTATGGTCTGATACATTTTTGTTATATTATTAAATATCTGCGATATATTTGTGCATTTCTTTATTATATCTCCGATCTCATTTCGTGCCGAAAATAATCCGGATTAGTGGTATCAGAGCAGGCTGTTCTTGATCGTTTTTTCAGTGTATGTCCCCGACGAGGTCCGAGTATAGAAAGTTGGGTCTCGAGCTTGTCTCTCTTCAAGACAATCGCTCTCGCACACCCAAGAAACCCTCAATGGAGGAAGAAAAGAAAAACGACGGAGCAAACGATCCTATCAGTCTGTTGCTTGAGCAAGCTCTCATGTGACAGAGGGACGAAATGATGGAGAATTTTTCCCACATCCTTCAACGCCTGCCGATAGAAACATGCACATCTTCATCAAGCGGCCACTTTGGAAGCACCTCGCCTTTCAAGGTACAAGTTAATTTTGATATTCTTTTATTTGAAGGACAGATAGATGCAGAAGCCCTGGAAAAATGGTTAACTGGGAGCAAAGTTCCACAAAGGAGTCTGGAATATATGGGGCCGAGCCCACTTGGGATTTTTTTGTGGATGCGTTAAAGGAACAATATTATCCTGTTGGCAACTATGAGGACCAGTACATGAGATGGACCACACTGCGGCAAGAGAGGGGCCAAGCAGTTTCGAAGTTCACCAATTCCTTCCATACCTTGCGCACCAAGCTGGGTATCAAAGACTCCGAACGACATTTGGTTCTGAAATAACGTGGGGCTCTACACAGATACATCCAAAATGAAATGGATTTTCTGGACATCTCATCACTCGGTGCTGCTTATCGATATGTTGTTAAAATCGAGCAGAAATTTAAGCACCGGAATAAACGGGAGTTCGGGTCTGCAAATCTGCAACAACCAAAGTATGACAAAGACGACCATAGCAAACAGTCTCCCGAAAACCAGTCCAAGCCACATGAAAAGAAGGGTCACGGGAAGACAAAGAAGGACACCGAAAAATGGTGTGATTTCCACAAAATCCCCTGGCACAACATTGATGAATGTCGCTCAAAACAGTCTTTGGTGGCCGAGATCAAAGACAAGGAGCCAAACCCTGATTCAAAATCTGATTATGAAAATACTGGTAAAGGACAGATCATTGACACAGACCCCACTGCTATTTTTGCGACCGCAACAATTCAACCAGACGGACTAACAGATCCTGAAGAGGGGGAGCACCTTTTTATTCATAGATGTGGGTGAAGGGGACCCCACTGCATTTTATTGTTGATAGCGGAAGCCAGAAGAACCTCATCTCAGCAGAGGCCGTCAAACAGTTGGGACTGTCGACAACACCACACCTGCAACCATACAACATCGGGTGGCTTCACCAAGGTCGAGATCTTCATGTCAGCCAACAATGTCGATTGTCATACAACATCCAGTCCTTCAAGGATGAGGTATTATGTGATGCTGCCCCACTAGATGTCTGTGATGTTCTCTTGGGCCAACCATACATGTGGAAGCGTCATGCTGTTTATGAGTCTCGGCCCTGTAGTGTCATTGTTTCTCTGGGGGGTCATCTCTACAGAATACTAGAGGTAGTTTCGACTACTGTTCCACCTAAAAAGTGCCGCAAGGTAATATCTCATATTGCAAAATTCAGCGTCTTCACAATCTGTTCAAAAGGGGAACAGAAGGACACTGCAACCACTACAGCTTCGCCCCAAGCACCTTCTCTCCAACATAAGCAGGTCGACAAGGTTGCAACAAAGCGCAAAGATTCCTTCTGCACATCGTCCTCTCATGTAGGCCGACTTGTTGAACAACCTCAGCCTCAACAGGTTCGTGACAAACTTCCACAAACTGAGTAGTGCGACGTCTGCAACAAGGCAAGCAACTCACCAAGATGCAGATTCAACAAATGTTTTTCCCTCTCCCCCGGGAACTCAACACAATGGAGACCATTGCTTTCTAAGGAGGGAGGATTGATCCAGGTGGATATCGGTGGCCACCCACCTTTTTCGACTGGCTCAAAACATTTTTCTAGCAAATTTGACAATTTATTATTTTTAGCAGTTTTTAACTTCCGGGGCCATTTTGAGGGCCCAAATGAAGGTTTTTCGAAATCGAGGTTCTCAATTATAACCAAAGGCATGATTGAGCCCCCAAAATGAATCTCCTCTACAATACCTTTCCAACGAGCTATCATACGCCTAAAACGAAGATCATATGCAAAAGTTACAACCCCAGGAAGTTGATGTACTAACTTACCCAAACGGGGCCCACATGACTTTTGGCGCTTCATCTCCTAGGGTTAGGTTTTTGGNGTTAGAATATGGATAGGGATTGCATTTAATAATTAGTTTCTTGTGTGAATGTATAAATTCATGTAAGCCCGTAGAGGCAAATGACTAAGTGAGAGACAGAGTGAGAACTTGCTAGTTTGTTGTAATCCCCATGATTTGAATAATAAGACAATCGATACCTTTGTTTGGTGGATGTAGCCCAACGTTTTGGTGAACCACGTGAAATCTCTGTGTTTATAATCTGTGTGTGATTGTTAATTATTACATGTGAATTGTGTTTTCCGCATTGACAATTCTAACAATTGATACATTGTAGATTTGAAAACAAACACTGATAAGATTGGAAAAGATGGGTGTTACCAACCATTGCAATACTTTTTAATAAATTTATCCTAAATTACAAATCACCTTCAACCTATAAATATAAAATGTGATAAATCACTTAAAACGCAAACCAAAATCATTTCTTTGTCGTATAGAGCTCTACTAAATTATTAAAACAATAACCAATATTCACTACACCTATAAACCAAAATCCTTTTCTTTATCGTATAAAGCTCTACTAAATTATTAAAACAATAACCAATATTCACTACACCTAGATTTCCTTGTAATAATCTACCATCTACTTGACTATTATAATAATCTACTATCTACTTGACTATTGTAATAATCTACTATCTTAACGAATATTCACTCCAAATAAAAACATGGTTTACTCATTGTGACACTCCCAAAGTAAGACCTCACATCCCTATAAATCCTAACATACATCTCAACTCTCCCATCAAAATTTTCACAAGGAGTAGTGTTTGTGTTGAATAATAAATTAATTTCTTGACAAAAACCCTTTGTTTTATTGGCTTGGTGTTGATTTTTTCAAATGTATTGTTTGAGGATTTTCTGAACCCATATAATTATTCTCCAGTGAGAATCATACACACTTGAAGGCATATAGAATGTAGCGAGAGTCAAACTTAAATTTCTTATATTAAACTCTGAAGATCTCAATCAACACACAACCCAAATCTTCAACAATATTACATAATTATAATAATTCATTGAGACCACAATCCACACAAGTACCAATGCAAGTTAATAATGGCATAAGATATGCTTTGAAAAGCATTAAGGTAATATATGAGTTATAATTTCAATGAATCCAAAAGCTAGCTTCACATGGACTTGTAAAGGGGAACATTCATGCTCATAATAACATGTTTATATGGGATCTTACAAGGGGAACATTCATGCTCATGATAACATGTTTATATGGAATCGAGGCATAAAGAGACTCTATTAACCTCAGGATTGAAGGTTTGTTGTCTCGAGAATCTCATATAAAGTTTTAATAAAAGGCCAATCTTTTGTTCATGAAAAAGGCACATGTGTTCTTAGTAGACTTAGGTCAACATTTTCATAATGGAAAAGATTGTCAGAGAGCATGCATTCTTTATTTTCACATCTCGCCAAGCATAATAATACATATTTATATACTTTTTATTAAAAATAAATAAATTAACTTAATCTCCTAGGAAGATGTGTCATTTTAGGTATTCTCTAGTGCAACAAAAGTTTAGGATAACATGTCAAAGAATCTCTAGATGACATGTTAAAAAATATGTGGAAAGTTTAAAATAACATGTTAGAAATTCCAAAATCTATGATTGATTAGAAATCCCTAGTCTAAATTAATTGTAATAAACTCTAACTCATCTACTAATATGAATCTTGCTTTTAATATTAAATCTTTAACATGCCTCTGAATATATCCTATTAGATCTTTAACATGCCCCTGAATATATCCAAAGAGTAAAGAAAGGCATAGAAATTGCCATCCTTGGATAGATCTCAAGGGAGTTCATCCCCATAAACTAAGAAATAAGTTTGCTCATAATGAAAAATAACCACCTTAAGCAAAAGTTTGACTTTCTAGTGCCTCGTGTTGGGTGACTTTTGGAAATGGGTCAGGGAATTGTTTTAATGTGTTGCAATCTGGCTATGTTTATAAATGGCTTTGCTCCAGGTATTTTAATAAAAATTGCCAATTTATGGTTATATTAAAAAAAAATCGGTTGTTCCATTTCAAAAGTATTTAGAAATGTGTCATTGAATCATTTTTTTTTTTTGGTGGTGGGTATTCATATAATTGTTAAAAGATTTATTTAATTGGTGATTCAAAACCAATGATGTTCATAGTGTGGTTGAGCTGAAAACTTTCAAGCATCTTTTTTGGTGTTCTCTACTTGTTAAGAAGGTTTGGGTGGAGTTTTAGTGCCAACAATTTGTATGAGTTTCCTCTCCTAGCATGTTTCCTTACTAAATGATCACCTTCCTTGGATTGGAGTTTCATGTCATTTGAATGTTTTTTAGAGTTGAAGTGTTATTTTGGATTTGGAAGTGTTATTTCTCAAAATGAATCAGTCAATTTGTTCCTTTTTGTAGGTGATAGCATGGTCATAAATTAAGGTCCTATATAATTTTTTAAATTTTAGAAGTGTCAAAATATAGGATTTAAGATGTTATCCTAGAAATAAATCGATCATCAAAAGGTCTTTTCAAAAAATCGAGAAAAAAAGTTTTCAATAGCTAACATCTGTTTTGAAGTTGAAGTTAGTTGGTGAAAGCCTCAGGTTTCAACGGCTAAAGTGTACTCTCAGCAGCAAGCGAGCCGGTGAAAGTCTTAACACGGGTTTTCCTCCAATGACTACAGAAACCCAAAAATGATACGCTGGACACACGTCATATGATCATCATGGAGAGTTAATGGATGCAAATGAGTGATGACACCTTTTCATCACGTTTTAGCAAGACATCATGATAGATTGTGCTCACGAATTTCGTGGGGTAGACAGAGAAGGGTTTGAAGACGTGACACACTCTTAATCATCATTGCAACCAGAGGATAAAGTACCAGTTAGCTGATGTCATCAAATCAAATCACCATTTCCTATTTCAAACTCACGGTGTTCAAAAAATTCTATTATGGGGTTTCACATTTCATTGATAACACANGTTAGAATATGGATAGGGATTGCATTTAATAATTAGTTTCTTGTGTGAATGTATAAATTCATGTAAGCCCGTAGAGGCAAATGACTAAGTGAGAGACAGAGTGAGAACTTGCTAGTTTGTTGTAATCCCCATGATTTGAATAATAAGACAATCGATACCTTTGTTTGGTGGATGTAGCCCAACGTTTTGGTGAACCACGTGAAATCTCTGTGTTTATAATCTGTGTGTGATTGTTAATTATTACATGTGAATTGTGTTTTCCGCATTGACAATTCTAACAATTGATACATTGTAGATTTGAAAACAAACACTGATAAGATTGGAAAAGATGGGTGTTACCAACCATTGCAATACTTTTTAATAAATTTATCCTAAATTACAAATCACCTTCAACCTATAAATATAAAATGTGATAAATCACTTAAAACGCAAACCAAAATCATTTCTTTGTCGTATAGAGCTCTACTAAATTATTAAAACAATAACCAATATTCACTACACCTATAAACCAAAATCCTTTTCTTTATCGTATAAAGCTCTACTAAATTATTAAAACAATAACCAATATTCACTACACCTAGATTTCCTTGTAATAATCTACCATCTACTTGACTATTATAATAATCTACTATCTACTTGACTATTGTAATAATCTACTATCTTAACGAATATTCACTCCAAATAAAAACATGGTTTACTCATTGTGACACTCCCAAAGTAAGACCTCACATCCCTATAAATCCTAACATACATCTCAACTCTCCCATCAAAATTTTCACAAGGAGTAGTGTTTGTGTTGAATAATAAATTAATTTCTTGACAAAAACCCTTTGTTTTATTGGCTTGGTGTTGATTTTTTCAAATGTATTGTTTGAGGATTTTCTGAACCCATATAATTATTCTCCAGTGAGAATCATACACACTTGAAGGCATATAGAATGTAGCGAGAGTCAAACTTAAATTTCTTATATTAAACTCTGAAGATCTCAATCAACACACAACCCAAATCTTCAACAATATTACATAATTATAATAATTCATTGAGACCACAATCCACACAAGTACCAATGCAAGTTAATAATGGCATAAGATATGCTTTGAAAAGCATTAAGGTAATATATGAGTTATAATTTCAATGAATCCAAAAGCTAGCTTCACATGGACTTGTAAAGGGGAACATTCATGCTCATAATAACATGTTTATATGGGATCTTACAAGGGGAACATTCATGCTCATGATAACATGTTTATATGGAATCGAGGCATAAAGAGACTCTATTAACCTCAGGATTGAAGGTTTGTTGTCTCGAGAATCTCATATAAAGTTTTAATAAAAGGCCAATCTTTTGTTCATGAAAAAGGCACATGTGTTCTTAGTAGACTTAGGTCAACATTTTCATAATGGAAAAGATTGTCAGAGAGCATGCATTCTTTATTTTCACATCTCGCCAAGCATAATAATACATATTTATATACTTTTTATTAAAAATAAATAAATTAACTTAATCTCCTAGGAAGATGTGTCATTTTAGGTATTCTCTAGTGCAACAAAAGTTTAGGATAACATGTCAAAGAATCTCTAGATGACATGTTAAAAAATATGTGGAAAGTTTAAAATAACATGTTAGAAATTCCAAAATCTATGATTGATTAGAAATCCCTAGTCTAAATTAATTGTAATAAACTCTAACTCATCTACTAATATGAATCTTGCTTTTAATATTAAATCTTTAACATGCCTCTGAATATATCCTATTAGATCTTTAACATGCCCCTGAATATATCCAAAGAGTAAAGAAAGGCATAGAAATTGCCATCCTTGGATAGATCTCAAGGGAGTTCATCCCCATAAACTAAGAAATAAGTTTGCTCATAATGAAAAATAACCACCTTAAGCAAAAGTTTGACTTTCTAGTGCCTCGTGTTGGGTGACTTTTGGAAATGGGCCAGGGAATTGTTTTAATGTGTTGCAATCTGGCTATGTTTATAAATGGCTTTGCTTCAGGTATTTTAATAAAAATTGCCATTTATGGTTATATTAAAAAAAATTGGTTGTTCCATTTCAAAAGTATTTAGAAATGTGTCATTGAATCAAATTTTTTTTTTGGGTGGTGGTTCTTCATATAATTGTTAAAAGATTTATTTACTTGGTGATTCAAAACCAATGATGTTCATAGTGTGGTTGAGCTGAAAACTTTCAAGCATCTCTTTTGGTGTTCTCTACTTGTTAAGAAGGTTTGGGTGGAGTTTTAGTGCCAACAATTTGTATGGGTTTCCTCTCCTAGCATGTTTCCTTACTAAATGATCACCTTCATTGGATTCTGGAGTTTCATGTCATGTGAATGTTTTTTAGAGTTGAAGTGTTATTGTGGATTTGGAAATGTTATCTCTCAAAATGAATCAGTCAATTTGTTCCTTTTTGTAGGTGATAGCATGGTCATAAATTAAGGTCCTATATAATTTTTTAAATTTTAGAAGTGTCAAAATATAGGATTTAAGATGTTATCCTAGAAATAAATCGATCATCAAAAGGTCTTTTCAAAAAATCGAGAAAAAAAGTTTTCAATAGCTAACATCTGTTTTGAAGTTGAAGTTAGTTGGTGAAAGCCTCAGGTTTCAACGGCTAAAGTGTACTCTCAGCAGCAAGCGAGCCGGTGAAAGTCTTAACACGGGTTTTCCTCCAATGACTACAGAAACCCAAAAATGATACGCTGGACACACGTCATATGATCATCATGGAGAGTTAATGGATGCAAATGAGTGATGACACCTTTTCATCACGTTTTAGCAAGACATCATGATAGATTGTGCTCACGAATTTCGTGGGGTAGACAGAGAAGGGTTTGAAGACGTGACACACTCTTAATCATCATTGCAACCAGAGGATAAAGTACCAGTTAGCTGATGTCATCAAATCAAATCACCATTTCCTATTTCAAACTCACGGTGTTCAAAAAATTCTATTATGGGGTTTCACATTTCATTGATAACACATGGTTGTTTTCACTAGCGCTAGCCTTTTCCTTATTAAGAAGTTTACTGTTTCAACCATGTACAAATTAGTTGGTGATTAAGTTGTAGATGGCAAGGAAGCAAGGAGGACAACTTCTGAGGAAAGAATTAGACAATTTATCCTTTTTGCAGTCTTATCCAGAGGTGCATATGCGTTTCTCAGACTCAGGTTGTATGACATATGTGGAAAGGTTGCAGGAAGGCTATCACTAGGCAATAACAAAGATTTTTGCAAAGTCTTACGATGGAAAGAAAGCTACAGTGGGCTCGATGGAACTGATAGTTGATGAAGCTGCCATCGCTTCAACAACTGGCTTACCCAGAATAGGCCAAAATTGGTTTAAAACAACAGTGACCAAGAATTTGGATTTTAGATCATACCTCAAGACATGATTCCGAAGTATAACCTGGAAGAAAAGTATCCCTGTTTCTTACCTTGAAGATGAATGGCAAGATCTGTTCAAAGGCATTCAGTTATACTTAACCTCAGAAGGCAGGTATGACAAGTTAATGTTATATCATTTTAGTCTCTTAGATCACTTCACAGGGAAGGTCCTTCTAAATTTTCCTTTCTTTCTTCATAGAAGCCTAACCAATAAGATCAGAGCCGAACCATTCAGCATAAAAAATGCCCTTTGTTATTATGGCCTGATTAAAATGATCATCCTGGAAGAATTGAGACAGAGAGAAAGAACTTGGCGGCATTTTCTCTTTTGGGAAGGTTTTGAGACCCAAACTCAACCTATAAATGAAAAGAAGAAAGCAGATAAGAAGCAATCAACTCCTCAGAGTAGCTCAAGGAGAAGGAGAGCTCTCCCAAAGCCACAAGAAGACATAAATTCTAGCACAAAGCCCAAGAAAGCTAAAAAGAAACTAGATTTTGAAACAAACTCAGAGCAATCCACAGTAAAAAAAACAAATGCTCTAAATCTTCCATACACAAATTCAGACACAGAACCAAAAAATGAAGATGAAAGTCCAGCCATCAAAAGTCCAGAGCACTCCATGGAACCTGCACAGGATTTTGAAGTTTTTACTTCCAAAGATGAAGGTGAAACCTCAAGAAATAAGAAATCAAAGAAAACACAGAAGATTAAGGAGCTGAAAGAGGTAATAGCACAACAGGAGGTTCTAGAAAGGGTGATAAAGGCAAGATATAAAGATTTATCAGAAAATTTTGCAAAGACCAATGCAGTGTTTGAGAAGCTGGCACGTGAAAGTATAAAGGATAAGAAGAAGAAGAAAAAGATCACAAAGGATTATAATAGCTTATGGTGGTTAGCTAAGAGCCTGAAGAGGAAAATCAAAAAGTTGAAGGCAAAAATTACCACACATCCAGATTTACAGGTGCTGGCACAGGTTGCTGTAAATTTGCAGGTAGATCAATCAAATAAATAATGATTTGTGATGGAACAATAGTTTTGAATACAAAAGTTTTCCTTTTTGAAAAACAAAGATTTCACCAGCACAAAAGACGCAATTATAACCAATTAGTTGTTGAAAAGTAGAGTTTTCATCAACTAATTAGCAAATCCTAAGGCGAAATAGCTGGTGAAACCACAGAGTAATAATTTTGAAGATTTGAGCTCGAACAAAGCGTTTTTTGGGTGATTTAAAGGATAAGATGACATCGAAAAGATGAATCACCAAATCATTGTTCGACAACACAGGTATTCCAACAGAGGACGAACACCTTCAGTAACCACTCACATAACCAGATCAAAGATCAACACACCGATGTTTTCACGTGGTAAAACCCCTACGG
>JZKD02S1075985.1:0-13181 GCA_000966675.3 Picea glauca
CACCTTGTGCCTTAAGTCGAGCGACAAAGGGTGGTTGGTCATAGTCATTTCACCACACAGGTTTCCTTGTAGGAAGCAAGAATCCTCTAGTCAATTGTGCAATTATAATATAGAGTGATGTCACCTTGCATCTTGTCAACTTGTTGCTTAGGTACATGGGTATAGTCTTCTTGTATTATAACAGTTAGTTTGGTATCATAGTGCATTGGTTTTTCTTGGGTTATTGGTCTAGATGTGTTATGTTGCGCTAGGGTTACCTTTACACATATCGCCTTGTGACGGCATGATTCTTGATGAAGGGATCATTGCACACCTTGATCGATAGAGGTGAATGATAATATGGCTGGAGTCTCTACTTCTTGATGTGGGTGTTGTTCTTTGTAATGGTTGTTGGTATTTGGTTTTGTAACACCTTAAGGCATTTGGGTTTTTCGTGACATAGAGGTTCCTAGTCCCTGGTTGTTAAAGCCACTATGTCAGGTTGTTGATGTTGTCATATAACTTGTAGGAATTTTCTTTCTTGGGTCAGGCGGGTAGTCATTTCGATTTGTCTTTGATCATCGCATGTTTCATCCAGTTACATGATGTGCTAGTGTGTTGATTCATTGTTGTTTGTTGTCTGATATGTGTGCGTTGTGTTCATCATCAAGTTGTGTTGTTTAACTCTTGTCATTGTTTCCTTGCTACTTCAAACAAAAAGAAAATTACTTACTTGTTTCACTTGTAGTCATAACGATGGGGTCATTACATATGGTATCAGAGCTAGTTTGACCCATAACTTGGGATCACTACGGCTCCCCTAGATTTGATATTTTATTATAATGTTGTTAATTAAGTTGGCTTGTATTCATGCATGTAATCTTGGTTATAGGGCACCTCGGAGGCAGACAACGAGGTGCTAGGGGAGGAGGCGCTATGCCCCCAGTAGCATCCACACCTGAGGAGTCTAACCCCCAGAGAGACAAATAGGTGGTCGGGTAGGAATAGATAGCAGTGGGTGATGTGGTTGGGATGATGAGGTCTTTTTGACAGATGTCTTAGGCACTAATCATCCATTTGGATAGAGATGAGGCCAGGGCATCGACACCCCCGAGGGACCACCGCGCACTCTGGTCAGTACTGGTAGCATTCATCACGAACTCAAGAAGGTCAAATTTCCTATGTTCTTTGGTGCTCTGGACGACACAGCTGTCGAGACATGGTTGGAGAATATGACTATGTGCTTTGCACTTCGCTACTATACCTCCAACATAAAGTTCTACATGGAAGTCTTTTAGATGAAGGGGAGAACTCTTCTATGGTGGAAGATGCTCCTACCACAATAGAACATAATCGTCAAAGATGTTTCATGGGAATTTTTCGAGGATAGGCTCTGAGAGACGTATCTATCGGAGGAATTCATTGAGCTTCAGCTCAACGAGTTCAACACCTTGATATAGGGTAGTTGTATGGTGCTCGATTACGAGGCCCATTTTGTGTATTTGCTTTGGTATGATATACACCTGAATATCAAGAAGATTAAGGTCAACAGGTTCTTATTTGGCCTTAATGTCAACATTTGTGCAAAGGCTGGGATTTTGATGCCTCAAAACTTACATGATATCATTCAAAAGGCCCTCATAGCAGAGGAGGCTCTTATCAGTGGGGTTTAGAGAAGAACTTCAGTGAGACTAGTAGGTAAGGTGTCATCTAGTGTGAGGCAGCATCAGACAAACAACTAGACATATGCCAGGATATCGTGGCTTCTAGAGAGGATCCACTTTCACTACACCTCGATAACCAGTGCCTCAGCAGTGAACTCCTTACTAAGGACCATAGTACCAGCACTAGTGTCGACCACAGTAGCAACAGTTTAGGCTTGTTCAGTAGAGAAGATCGAGATTCCAAGACAGTGGGCCGTCATCTTCTACTTCAGGTACCAGGAGTATCGAACCGAGGAAAGGGAGTTGGACATGAGGGGAGCCAAATTACTATCTTGACTGCCTAGTGGAGAGGACTAGAGAATATAGATCATCCAGACCCACTACCATGGGACATTTGGGCAAGGCCCATGAGATTCATGCAGTGGTGAATGACCGCCAAGGTAGAGAACCAGTCGACTTTGCTCGAGACGTCAGGTACCGTCACTAACCATACCCTTAGTATTTTGATAGATCCCAGTGCTACTGAGAGTTTCATTTTTTTTGTAGCACTAAAAAGAATTAAAGTAACGGTAGTCGAAGAGGATGAGTTTATCTTTGTAGAGATGGCTTCGGGAGCCAAACAGAAGGTTGGAGGGAAGTTTACGGGCTATAGCCTTAATCTGGGAGAGTTTTTCACCAGGTCCAACCTGTATGTCACAATCTTGGGATCTTATGATTTCATGATCGGTATGGACTGGTTGGAATCGCATGAGGTCCCACTCAACTATAAGATGAAACAATTGATCTTGGTCAATGATGAGGAACAAATACGCGTTATTGTAGGGCGAAACTAGGGAGTTTCCCTCAGGCTCATATGTTCCTTGTAGTTACGGAAGAGCATGCGCAAGGGATGTAAGCTTTATGCGATCCTTGCATTAAATGAGAAGGGAGTAGCCGAAGGTCTAGAACACCTTCCGATGGTGAGAGAGTTTGCAGACGTCTTCCTGGAGGATTTACCTAGGATGTCTCTAGAGAGGGAATTGGAATTTACCATAGACCTAAAATTGGGGTCTGAACTGATAGAGAGAACGACTTATTGGATGTTGACCTCTGAGTTACAAGAGTTGATAATTCAACTAAAGGATTTGTTGGACCTCGAACTTATACGTCAAAGTGTGTCACCGGGGGGTGCACATGTTATTTTCATACGAAAGAAGGATGGGTTGTGGAGACTCTGCATTGACTATTGTCAATTGAACAAGGTAACAATCAAGAATCAATAGCCATTGCCAAGGATTGATAATATGTTTGATCATATGAAGGGTGCAATGGTGTTTTCAAAGATCGAATTGAAATAAGGGTATCACCAGTTACAGATCAAGGAGGATGACGTCCTAGGGGTATTTGTGAGTTTGATGAATGGGGTGTTCTACGAGTACTTGGACAAGTTCATCCAGGTATTCATTGATGATATTTTTATTTACTCTCAGACGATGGACGAGCATGACGAGTACTTGCGCTTGGTACTACAGTGTCTGTGAGAGAACAAATTGTATGGAGAATTGTCTAAATGCTTGTTTTATCAATCAAAGATTCACTACTTAGGGCATGTCATCTTCGGCAAAGGTATCACCATGGATCCAACAAAGGTCGAGGCTATTATTGAATGGCCTACACTGACGAATGTCCTAGAAGTGCATAGCTTCATGTGTTTAGTGGGATACTATCGATGGTTCATCGAGGTATTTTCAAAGATCGCAAATCCAATCACGAAATTGCATAAGAAGAACAAAAAGATTGTTTGGAATGAGTAATGCATGGAAGTATTTCAGAGGATCAAGGAGTTGTTGACAACAACACTAATATGAAAGGTCCCTGACATGGACACAGACTTCTTGGCATGCACTGACACATCCAAGGAAGGCTTAGGCGGATTTTTGATGCAAGATGGTTGAGTGATCTCTTACATCTCAAGGAAGTTGAGAAGGCATGAGGAGAACTATGCAACGCAAAATTTGGAGTTGTTAGGCATTTTATATGGCTTGAGATTTTGGAGACACTACCTTATTGGACAAAAATTTGAACTAAAAACAAACCACTGTGGACTACAACACATCTTTACACAAGAGACCTAAACGTGCAACAACAACGTTGGTCGGAATTGCTTAGTGAGTATGATTTCAAGATTACTTACATAAATGGAATAGTGAACAGAGTGGTTGATGCGTTGAGTCGAAGACCATGCATATTTTTGGTGATGCCTCTTCAAATGAATCTACGTGAAATGATTCTAACTTTATAGCATGACAATGACTAGTACAAAGAGGTCAAGGATATTATCATACAAAACACCATGATGGTACTAAGATTTGAAGGATTTACGTTGGACGAATAAGGATTATTGAGATTTAAAAATTAAATTTTCTTACCACCGAACGACAAGTTAAGGAATTTGATCCTAAACAAGGCTCACCCGGTAGTCACGAAGATGAGGGAAGACCTTAAACACTTATTCTTCTGGAAAGGAATGAAGGAAGACATAGTCAACTATGTGGAAATATGTCTAGAATGTCAACAGGTGAAGGCTGAACATAGACATCTGACAGGATTACTACAACCACACACTATTCTGAAATCGAAATGGGAGGTCATTTTGATGGATTTCATTGTTGGATTTCCACTGAAGGCAAGGAGACATGACTCGATTTTTGTGGTAGTCGACACTCTAATGAAGACTACTCATTTTATTCCTATTCATACTACATATCAGGCACCTGACATAGATAGATTTTTCATCAGTGATATTGTGAGGCTGCATGGCATGCCTAAGAGGATTATATATGATCGAGGATCGGTGTTTACTGGACGATTTTGGACTAGTTTCAAAGAGGCATTGGGAACCCAACTTAACTTTAGTACTATGTATCACCCAGAGACAGATGGGTAGACTAAAAAAACAAACCAAATCTTGGATTACATGTTGCACATGTACGTGATGGACCAACAGAAGCATTTGGAAGAATTCTTTCCACTGGTAGAATTCTCATATAACAATAGTTATCAAAGCACCATTAAGATGGTGCCTTCGGAGTTTCTTTACGAGCGACCATGTCGGACACCTTTGAGTTGGTATTAGCTTGAGGATAGGGTCCTGGTGGAACCAGAAGAAATCCAAGAAATGGAAGTCCAAATGAAAACAATAAGACAAAGGATCAAAGAAGCGCAGGATCGACAAAAGAGTTATACCGATGCACACCGTGTCGACCGTAGTTACGAAGTTGGCGATCGAGTATTCTTGCGGGTGAAAGCACATAAGATTTTGATCAAGTTTGGAAAGGGTCCTAAACTCTCTCCCAGGTTCATGGGACCTTTCAAGATTGTGGAAAATAAGGAGCATGTGGCCTATCGACTAGCCTTACCTGATTTTTTGAGGCATATGAATGATGTTTTTCATGTATCTGTTTTGAGACATTATATTAGTGATCCTACACATGTTATTCACATTAGTTCCTTCCAAGTATATGACGAGGGTGCACTCACACCGGAGCCAATATGCATTCTGGACCATCACAATCGACAACTATGGCATCGAACAATAGATCAATTCAAGGTCTAGTGGGATGACTATAGTCTGCACTGAGCGACCTGGGAGAACGCATATGATATGCGCCAGTAGTTTCCATTTTTGTTTGATAGATTGACTTATGATACTATGATACACTTTATTTTGGCACTTATGTACTGTGAAACTTTGAAACGAAGCTTAGAACAATAGCGGGGTGTATGTAACATCTCGCTCTTGCACACACTAAGCGAACTTATTCTTTGAGGACACTTGATTGCAAGTGATCTGTATTATTATACTATTGGTCATTTGATTATGATTATGATGTATTATGGATATGAATATATGTTATATTTTTATATTGACATAGACAAGCGCTATTGATGTGATTCTCCTATGTGTGCAGGACTTTGGACCTTGAGGATACAGAGGCATCGATGACACACCTTGGACTCCAGATTGTTTCAGGGACTGGACTATTAGGGTTTGATTGTTGTTGATATGACATATGTACATATGATTAGATGTTATGATGATTGATTATTATTGTTGACATGATTTGTTGATGATGCAAGATGACGATAGCTTGTCAACCAAACTCACATGTGTAGTAGAGGGGTCATGCACGACAACCAGAGACTTTGAGGGAGAGGTGTGGGAGCAGCCCTACCACAACATACTAGCACTCCCACCATGGCGCAAACTGTAGGTTAACGATTACCTAGTTCTAGAAGACCCACTATGTCATGAGGGAAGACTACAACAGTTGCTCATGATGATTCTAAGGGTTGCGCAATAAGGCAGGGGTCTTATTCCTTGGAGGGCCTTAGTCTCGCACAATATCACTTGGTGGAGTATTGACTCTAGGTTTTTTTTATGTTTACCAAGTCAGTCAAGAGGCGAGTGGCACCCTTGGAGAAAGTAGTGCATCTTGAAGGGCATGTCGTGAAAATAAAATAGAAGAGGTGAGTGGAACCCTTGGAGCATGGAGTGGGTCCTGAAGGGCACGTCACAATTTCAACGGGTAAGTCAATAAACCTAGTTGGCCTTAAAATGAATTATGTGATAAGTAATATTTAAAAACAATTTCCTTAATAAAAATGTTGCCCATCCTAATGAAATTAAAATCTAGGTCTAATTAACACATGTGGTCAAAAATAATATACATAATTAAACCTGTAACAATAAGTGGGGTAAGAAATTCAATTTATTTATTAAAGTAAAAATTATAATGGAGGATTAAAATTTTAAAAAGGGAAATGGTTGTTTTTATCTATTTTTGCTAATTTAATTTTAGTAAAATGGTGGTTTCATCTACACTTGCTAAACTGATTTTTAGTTAAAAAGGAAAAATGGGGAAACTTAAAAGAAATGGGAAACTTAAAGAAAAAGGGGGAAACTTAAGGAAAAGGGGAAAGGTAAACAAAAAGTTGAATGTCTAACTTAGTAAGGGATATTGTCTTTGGAACTTTCTAATTATGAACTCAACTAGGAATTAACTAAGGCATAAGTCATTTAAGAAGTGTAAGGCAATATTGGGACACCAAAGAGCATTTTTAGGAATGCTTTTAGGTGGGTGAGGGAAATAGGAATAATTAGTTAATTATTAAAATTAATTTTCTGGTGCGACTAAGGGATGGGTGACATGTGTACGGGGGAGGTTTTTCCCAATTTATTAAATGAAAAAGGAATTTAATGAGAATTTGGGAAACTAATTACTTGAAAACTCTATAAAAAATATGGAGGAAGAGGAGTATGGATCTCATCTTTATGCCTAATGTTACACTACTGAATTTTTGTCTTGACTGAACTTCTCTTGTGAGAGTTGGGATACCCAGCTCGGGTAACGAGTGGTAACTCGACCTCCTAAGGTGAGTTGGGTGCTAGTTATTCTCTGGTATTCTGTGTGTGGCCCCTTTTCAGCTCAGTGGGCTCAGGAGGAATAAGAGTACCCCTAATGTTGGCTGGGAGGTACGAGTGAGGTCACATCCATCGGCAAGCAAGAGCTCGATGGAGCGTGCACAGGACAAAAAATATGGAGCATTCGTGTTTGGATAAGGTATGCATGTTTAAGTTGTTACTTGCAATGAAATTTAATTTATGCATTTTATTTCTCTGTGCTCAGTTGAATAGTTTTGTATTGTAATCCACTTGTTTATTGTATTATAAATGCTTTTCCTTTGGCGAACCCAACTTTTGATTGCAATGACTTCTCTGTGTGGGTTTTATTGATTATTATGAAGATATGGTGTTTTTATCTTTCGTCCTATATCCCTTAGTCATTAGTCCATGCCTGAGTAGTCGACCAGGAGCTGAATCGATGGTCATCACTTCGGTGTTTAAATACTTATAGATTCAAATTCCCTGCTTTTCTGTGCATGGATGATGAGCGAAGGATACAATTTTTCCTCCCTATCTATCCCTTACTTATCTCTACATTTTTTTTTCTCTTACGATTGATCTCAATCCCTTCGTTTCTGAGAATGGGCATCCTTGTGTTCTGATTGATTCCTTACAGAATGATTTATCTTTGCATCTTTTTGTTTGATTATCTCTAGGGTATATCTCTGTGATTTCGCTTAACAGAGATCCCCTTTCGAAGATTTTTTATTTCACTTTTATATGAAATTTATCTCTGGGATTTTCACTGGACAGAGATCCCAATTCATAGAGTTTTTATTTCACCTTTAAATGTATTTTGTATCTGCAATTTCATTGCACAGAGATCCCTTTCAAAGAGTTGTTAATTTCACTTTTAAAATGTAATTTTACTCTGTGACTTTGTTGGGCAGTCACCCATTTTTACTTAGCGTTTGAATCCACCTTTAAAAATGTATTATGCACAACATTCACGATATGATATTCATGGCTCATTACACAGCTTCCAACCACAATTTTTCCTTCCACCTTTGCCAACACTCAGCATAATTTTTCTAGGCATTTTAACCAACATCCAGCAACGAATTTTTCATGGCACACTACACAACTTCCTCCCTACGCTTTTCTTGACACCTTGCACAGATTTTCACAAATATTATGGCAATTTACCTATTCTATTTACACAACAATTTTAGATATAACAATGATGTTGACTACTATATTTACACAATGATTTTAGATTTACTGTATTTACCCAGCAACCAATACCATCTATTTACTCTGCGATTTAGATTTATACACTGCACATTTAATATACCTATTGTATTTACACAACGATTTTAGATATAACAACGATTTACCTATTGTATTTACACAACAATTTTAGATAAAACGATGATATTACCTATGGTATTTACACAACAATTTTAGATTTACTCTATTTACATAGTAGCTTCATCTATTTTTGACAGTGATTTAATATACCTGTGTGATCATACATCAACGAGTATATATCTTCATTATCATATATGGACTTATGTATATGCATTTTTGACAACGATTATATATGTGCATTTGTAGTTTTGATAATTCCCCACAAAGAATGACAAGGATATACCTATGTTTTTAACGATGCTAATTCCTTGATTTAAGACAACGATTTATACCTGGACAATGAAATGTTTTTCCTTGTTAAAATGACATCGTGTCTATCTTTAGTATGTCTTCATTTTTAGCATATGTTTTTGTATGACAACATAGTATATGTGACAGCTTATTGATTGGTAGAAAGCTACCGGTGTTAGACAATGTTTTCTGGTTTTAAAAATCTTTAGTTTTGTTAATGTGCAATGAATTTGGTAGACATCATTATCTTATATTATTAGACAACATTAGCATATAATTGATAGACAGTGAAATAATATATTTTTTTAAGGTGAACCAACTTCACATAAACCTTCTTCATATTGGAACTTTCAATTCAACATTTCACATACCCTTAATTATGTTAACTAACCTATAATTTAAAGTGAATTGAACTTGAAGAAAATAAAAGTAGACGGTTATACAGAGAAAATAACAATTTTTATTTATATTAATGATGTAAAGGTTTTAAGATTTATTTGATTTTTACTAAACATAATAGGATTATCATTTGTTGGATAGAGTTATAAATTTTGAATGGATAGGATTTTTAGACATAATGGGTTATTGGTGTAATGATTTAATATCTTGCGCAAGCTTAATGGTCAAGGGATTAGTAGTTTCATTAGCTAAAACAATCAATAGCTTAATAGTTAATTGGCTACTATGTGCCTTGTGCCTTAATTCGAGTGGAAAAGAGTGGTTGGTCATAGTCGTTTCACCATACAGGTTTCCTTGTAGGAAACAAGAATCGTTCGGTCAGCTGTGCAATTTTAATTTCGAGTGATGTCACCTTGTGTCTTGTTGACTTGTTGCTTGGATGCATGGGTATAGTCTTGTTTTATTATGAAAGTTAGTTTGGTATCCTAGTGCATTTGTTTTTCTTGGGTTATTGGTATATATGTGCTATGTTGCACCAGGGTTACCATCACACCTATTGCCTTGTGACAACATGATTCCTGATGAGGGAATCATTGTGCGCCCTAATCGATAGAGGTGAATGATAACCTGGCTGGAGTCTATGCTTCTCGATGTGAGTGTTGTTCGTTGAAATAGTTGTTGGTAATTGGTTTTGTAACTCCTAAAGGCGTTGGGTTTTTTTGTGATGTAGAAGTTCATATTCCCTAGTCGTTGAAGCCTTCTCTAGTCATTGAAGCCACTATGTTAGGCTAATGTTGTCATGCAGCTTGTAGGCATTGTCTTTCTTATGTCAGGTGGGTAGTCATTTATATCTGCCTTTGATTATCACATGTTTCATCCAATTTCATGATGTGCTAGTGTTTTGAGCCATTATTGTTTGTTGTCTGATCTACATGCATTCTGTTCGTCGTCAAGTTATGTTTTTTAACCGTTGTCATTGTTGCATTCCTACTTCAAACAAAAAAAAAATTACTTGCTTGCATTACTTGTAGTCATAACGATGGGGTCGTTACAAAATAACATGAAATTAGTAATTAAATAATTATTAGTTTGCATGAGATGGACAAATGGCATGTAATAAAGGAGGATCAGAGCTCACATTTTTACATCCTAATGGTAGATGGGTTCTTAATGATCATTTTTTTCTTGGTTAGTTGATGCTAATTTTTGTCTCAATATGTGCTAATATAATGTATATGGGAATCTCAACATTGTCTATGATCCACACATTTTACATGCTATTTCTTATACTCTTTTCACATCACCACTTTTAGCTAAGGTGTCCTTGCAGAAGAAGAGCACCCATTTAGAAGTTGGTAGGGTCATCAATAGATAAGATAATTTTATATGTGAGAAGGGATAAATCGATATAATACATGAAATAATATCAAAATTAAAAAATAATGAAGGGAAGATCTTATACAACCACAAAAAAGGTATGTAACCCTAGAAAATTCAATTTATAGACAAACATTTTTTAATTTGAAATCCTCTTAGGGTTTTTTTTATTTTGAGATAAATTGTAAATTCAATATTTCATGAGAAAGTAATAACACTAAAATATAGTTTATTAAATATATTTCCAATTGCTCTAATACATAACCAAATTCGCTATCCTTAATTCGGAACTATTTGACTATTTTCATCCAATTTAAAAAAGAAAATCCTATAAAATAAAGGAATGCACACCTCTGAATCCCACTAGAATATAAATCTAATCATAAACTTATTTTCTTGTTGGAAATCATATATACATCACGTAGCATGTTTTTGTAGCTTAAAAATTTGTATTTAAGGGTTTTTAAAGAGGGAATTTGCATGGCTTTGTACACATAAATATGGTTTTGTACATATAAATTAGGAGGTAATATACTCCTAATTTATCTTTTATTAGTTATCTTAAACCATTCATTTTATTTATTATAATCCATCATTTGTTATTATTATGCATGATATTATTACAATGTAACTTCTTACCATGTTTTGATTCTTGATAAATATATTTAATTAAGTAAATACATACTCTTGGATCTCCTAATAACCTTCCTTCATTATTCCAAAATGAACAACTGCAAATTATAATATAGAATGATTTTTTGTTAGTACTGATTAAGTTTGAAGAAGAAAACTCTTTGTCGGMAATGTTTAACAGGCATCGTATGCTTGTCATTGATGGMAAGTACAACARMAAATATGGCACGAGTACAAGAAGAAGTATCAGAAGTATTTTAGGAAGATGTTGTAGAGCAAGCTCGATAAGTTTAGAAGAGATAGTGCAGAGGATTGTTGGAAGGTTTACAGTTGGGAGTGAGCTTGTCATTTATGGCAAGAACACTAATGGAAAAGATCATCATGATCAATAGCACAGTGATAATGGAAGAGGAGGATCAACAATGAACATTGCATCTTATTCAAAATCCCCGATGACCATCAGATATGAATTCAGACAAGAAGAACAGGCTGAAGAGAAGGACACATCTTAGGCGTCAGATCTGAGTGTAATATCTGACCATCATTGGATCAGGGAGAACCTGCATGTTCATTAAAGTGCAAGGAGAAGCAAGTATACAAAATCCTGAAAGAAGGAGGACCGTCCATCTATGGGCAAGACACGTGGACACAGATCAACATTTCGCTGACTGAAAATTCAAAGGGATGAAATGCTCCATCCTTTCACCTCTCTAACTCCTGATATGTGAAATCACGAAATAATCTCAACCATTAGATCGAGGCCAAATATATACCATTGATCAGGCACAATGAAGGCTCGTGGAGTTGCGAAGTCTCAATAAAATCTTGACCATTGATCCAAGAGGGATGCGTGGCAGAAGATAAGAGCATGTCAAAGACTTCATTTTGGGGTTTCGCATATCGCGACTTGGAGTGACAAGACCCTCCATCACAGGAATCACAGGATGAGAACTCATGATAAGATCTGTACCGTCAGATCACCAAGGGTTCTGGACCGTTGATCTAAGCTCCATTTTGGAGCCACGCCTATCGCGACTTGGACTGACAAGAACCTCCATCTAAGGAACCGCGAGATGCGAATTCGTGAAAAGATCAGGACCATCGGATCACCAAGAACATGGACCGTTGATCTGAGCTCTATCTCGAAGTTTCTCCTATCACGACTTGGAGTGACGAGAGTCTCCATCTAAGGATCAGTGAGATGCGAGATCACAAAAAGATCAGGACCATCAGATCACCAAGAACATGGATCGTTGATCTGAGCTCCATCTCAGAGCTTCTCCTATCACGACTTGGAGTGATGAGAACCTCCATCTTAGGAACAACGATATGGAAAATCGTGATTTAATCACAGCCATCAAATCAAGTTGTGACATGGACCGTTGATCCGACTCCATTTCGGAGTTTCACGAATCGCGACTTGGAGAGGCAAGAAACATAAACACAAGAATGTTGAAATTGCGATATGGGAAATCGCTATATGATCTAAGATGTTGAATCAAGATAAGATCTGAACCGTCGAATCATAGGACAAGTGGCAAGCGATTGGAATTTCACTGACTTGGAGTCAAAAGAGCATGGTGTGGAAACTCGTGAAATATGAAGCACCTTTTAGCATAGCCTATGGTCACTGTCGGTGGTCACGAGAAGGGAAGGAGTCAGTTTAGATAAGTTCCATTTCATGGTTTCGGGGATCGCGACTTGGAGAGTCGAGATGCTTCATCTCCAGATTCACGAAATGTGAAATCGTGAAAGCGCTTTATGCATAAGCGTGTGGTAACAACCATTGGGAACATCGATGGAAGATGGAGGGAGAAGCTAGAGGTGCTAAGCTTCACCACATTGATCCCAAAATGTTGAATTATGAAATGGCGAAACAGGCACAAGATTCTTTATTCTTAATCCAACGGTTCAGGTGAAACTGAAGGAGATCGGAGGGCTACTGTTGCACATCACAGTGTAAATGCCCAAACCACTGATAGTGTCTACCAGAGGACTCGAAGACACTTCGGGGTGATTGACAGAGGAGATGAAGAGTCTCTAGGAATCTTCAAGAGGGATGAATATGCTCGTGGAGGCGA
>JZKD02S1075996.1:0-12075 GCA_000966675.3 Picea glauca
AGTTCATGCTATTACTATCACTTTGGTTGGTTGCCTTCTTTTGTAGGTTCATCATCGTATGAGCGTTGGAACGGAGCTAGGATGGAGATGATGAGAGGAATAAATGTTTAAATGGTATGTCACCTATCCCTCTTTAGTTAGTAAATTCAATATTTAAAACATAAGGAAAGCGTCATGTTCTGGTGTGTTTTTTTCTAGATCTAGATGGATCTAGGTAGATCATTTAGTGTCCACACTAGATAGTGTTTTTTTCAAGTTGAATTCGAGCTAGATACCCTTCCCATGCGTGTGGATCAGACTGTCGACTGTTTCCCTAGGCATCACTGTAGTGATTGGTAACCTTAGTGTCCTATCTCTTTAGGGTCTTTACACAAGGTGACTATGGAGGGGCAAGTCTTTACGGTACCTGGAATCGATGTTGGTCAAACTCACTCGGGATCCTTGGAGGGTATACCCACAATTATGTGTGGGAGCTTGCACCAAGGTGTAATTCCGTTAAGTAGGTCATCAACATAACTTTTCCACCTTCTCTATCTCATCCCCTTCTTACTTTGTTCTCGTGACGTTGGATTTCATCACCAACTAGTGCGTTCATTGTGAGAAGGTTTTTTTTGATTTCTTGCTTACTATATTTTTAGCGTGTGTTTTTTGTTTTCCCTATTGGACTCTAAATTGGATCTCTATTTTAATAGCTGCAGTTCCTGGAATGAATAATGAAGGAACCCTTTTTCCAGGGGAACCTTTTTTTTTTCTTTCTTACGGAAACATTGGTCCTCCTCACATCGCTACTTTGAGCCTTCCAGGTCTCACAATTGGATTACCGATATGGTTTTTTTCCACTCAGGTAATCCCGAATGCAGTAAGTTCTTCGTTTGTAAGAACTTACCCCCAAGAACATCAACCTCATGTTGTTCCTTCACCTTCTTCACTAGTAAGGTCTTCTTCACCTTCTTCGCTTGCAAGGTCACCTTCCGTTTCATCTTCTTCGTTGAGTGAAAGTTCTGAATCTAGTAACCCGATAAATGAGAAGAATAAGAAAAGAAATATTAAGAAGAAGAAAGATAAACAAGGGTCAAAACCTCCAACCACTGTCAAACATGTTGGAAAGCAACCAGTTATTGTTAATCATGTTGGGAGTGTTGATGATGTCAATATAACCCAAACAACTCATAAGCCCAAGTACCCTTGTAGGCTTTGTAAAGGTAGCCATCTTCTTAAGGAATGCCCTAGTCTATCCAAGGTTATAGAAGCATGGTCTACACATCCTCACCAACCCATGTCATTAGCCTCTGAACAACATGTTGATGACTCTTCTTCGACTAGTCAAGATACCATTGGGAAGAAGAAAAGTAGAATCAAGTTCCCGTGCATGTTATGCAAAGGGAGTCATCTCACTCACCTTTTCCCTCGTATGGATGAAGCCTTGAAATTACTGGAAGACATGACTTTTTCACAGCCTCAAATTCCATTTGATTATCACAAGATTACTCTTGAGCCCCCTATAGTTGATGGAATGATCACTCTGGTTGCTTCACCAGTAAATCCAGTTGATCATGTTGTCAATATGGTCACATCCTTAGTTGAACTAGTTGAAAAAGTGGTTGATCTGATACCATCCTCGGTCAATCCCTCTCTCCCCTTAGAGAGTGAAACTAAAGCGGTCGATCTGATCCCATCCTCGGTCGATCCCCCTCTCCCATTAGAGAGTGTCACCCAAGTGATCGATACATTTCCATCTGTCGACCCCATTATCCCCTTGGCGAATGCAACCCAAGTGGTCGATCTGATCTCGTCATTGGTCGATCCTACTCTCCTGCTAGAGAGTAAACCCGATACTTCCCATGTTTTTCTCGTAAATACAAAATCTACCATGCCGAGGGCTATTCCTCCTTCTCCTATGGAAACCCCTCCAAGTTATGAGGCCATCCATTTTGATTGGGATGTGCTAACTGCACCTCATCTTCCCTCTCACATTCCTTTCTAGATTACAGTGCCAGTTTGTGGTCTAGATATTCCTTAGATGCTGATAGATGAAGGTTCATCAGTTATTATTTTGTCCTCTATTGCTTGGAAAACTTTGGGTTATCCTCCACTTGCACCGGTTACACATAATCTGTTAGCTTTTAAAAAAAAAACTAGTCAACCTTTAGGGACCCTTCCTCAGTTTCCTGTAACTTTGGGAGGGAAAACTGTCTTTATTGATGTCATGGTAGTCCAAGACCCCTTGGATTTTTCTTTAATCCTTTGGTGAGATTATGTCTATGCCATGAAAGCTATTGTGTACACTCTTTTTCGTACGATATCTTTCCCTCATGATGGAAGAATTGTGATTGTTGATCAAATTTCATTCATTGACCCCGACTAGATTGCCTCGCTAACTGGTTCTTATATGCAAATGGTATCGCCCCCGCCACAGGTCAATTATGTGGTGTTTTCTCCCATGGTTTCAACTTCTGATGACTTAGATCCAATAGTTGACATGGTGATATTTTCGATAGGGTTGTTATAGAAAGATCACTTTACTCCTGTCCTGACCCTCAAAATGGCGTCCTTCCTGAGTGTGTTTCTTCCTTTCCAGTGAATACCTCTTGGAATCCAGTGAATACATGGTGTCATTTTGGAGCATTGTCCTCTTGGAATCCATGATCAAGAAGAGAGACTCCGAGGATAGTTTTTGCGTCTCTAAGGCAACCTCATTAAAAAAATGAAACAAAGGTCTTTGAGCATGGTTTTTTGATTTCAAGATCGTTAAAAAATGAAACCACTTACGAGGATAGTTTTTCCATCTGTGTGGCAACCTCGTTAAAAAATGAAACAGAGGTTGTGAGCATAGCTCTTGTTTCTGTGCTAAGCTCATTAAAAAATGAAATATTTTCCCCCCTCTCTATTTGAGTCAAGTCCTTTGTCTAGTATTTGAAACTTCATTTCATTCTCCTTTATAGTTAGATGACACGAAGCTTGGGGGGCATTTTCCTCAGCCTCTTGACTTCATGCTAAAGTTGAGTCGCTAGCTTCTTAAGTTGGGGGCTAAGTACCAACCATCCATGTATTATGCGTTGGGAAGTCCAAGCATAGTTTTATATGGTTCAAGCTTGTGTAAAAATGAAACCACTTACCTCAAGCATAGTTTCCTCTGGTTCAAGCTTGTGTGAAAATGAAACTAGGTCCAAGCATAGTTTCCTCTGGTTCAAGATTGTGTAAAAAATGAAACCAGGTCCAAGCACAATTTTGTTTTGTTTTAAATCTTGTGTAAAAATGAAAACAATCCCGAGCTTAGTCTTTGTTCTTTCTCATGCTCATAAATACATGAGAATAAGTTACCAATCTTAGTCTTTGTTCTTTCTTGTGCTCGTAAATATGTGAGAATGCAACTGAGTATAATTTTATCACTTTTTCGAACTCGTAAAGGTTATACAAAAAAGGAACCCACTGGAGTTCCCTTTAAGCTCTTTTCAGACTCTCTAAACATGAAAAGATTGCCAAGCGATCTTTTTCTTTTCACACTCGTTAAAGTATTTGAAGAAAATGCCTGTTGAGCGATAGTTTATCTCTTTTTCGGTCTCATTGGACTAATTTATGAAAAAGGAACATGGAGAGTTTTCTTTAAGTGTTTTTCAGACTCTCTAAACATGAAAAATCCCTAAGTTTTCTTTCTTTGGACTCATTAAACAAACATTGAAAGGCCCATATGGGACAGAACCACTCCTTCCTAGGGTTCGTTAAACATACTCCGAGGGACTCATCCGAAGGACGAGCTTAAATTGACAAGCATATGTTACCCTCCTCAAGATTGTGTAAAAATAAAGAGGTACTCGCCATAAATGGTGGGGGAAAAAATTGGGAAATAAATATGTCTAAACTTGTATTCCATGGAAGAGTCACTTTTGAACATGACACCCTTTCACTCGCCTTGTGTCTAGGCTGGAAAATCCACTTGTTTCCTGATCATACTCCTTTATAAGATTACAAATTGGTCTATAATCCTTGTTGTTGAGTCACTGTTTCCAAGACAATTGTTGTGTCGTCAATATGTTCAAAATGAAGTTCAACCCGAAAATCCTTCTGTTGTGTCGATCATTTCTGCAGTCTATAAGTCTTCTATTGCATCGACCATCCTTGAGTCATTCCTAAATCACTTGTTACTCTTATCTACCTCAAATCTTGTTACTTGTTTCATGTTATTGATGTGGGATACATTAAGGACCTCCTATGACAAGTCTTTTCCTATCAGCATCAACTCATTATGCAGGAATTAAACTTAGAAACCAATTGGTACCTTAAAACTTGCATGCCTCAATGGCAGGTTTCCTCGCTTTCGACAGTGGGTTTTCATTATTGACCTCTGATCGAAAGGTTCCGTCGAGTGTTCAACCTCATCTCATTTATTCACATTTGTTGGATTGTACTACTGTACCTTGGGAGTCATTGACATTAATGGTGATTTCCCTCACACTTGTTAATGGTATACATTAATGACTAGTAATCAAGTGGTTTCTACCATGTTCGATTTCAACACATGTATTCACATAGTTAGATTCGTACTATAGAGTGGCAGAGATGAATACCCTTGATATTTTCTAACAGATACAGGTTGCATTGGAGTATATTGAGTGTACTGTTGCATGGATCCACATTGTATGTCTGGTGGCTATGTTCAAATTTGAAACTTTAACACATAGATCCACAGTGTATTTTTGCTAGCTATGTTCAGATTTGATTTATAATGGCATGGATCCATGGTGTATGTTTGGTGGCCATGCCCTTGTCTTACTTGACATGGGTCTTTTCATGTTGGCATTTATGCTCTGATTCATTTGTATTCTGAGTATGGGAATGCCTACCTCAGTGAGGATGTATTATTGTACTGTATTTCCTTGTTTGTTGGCAGGCTTCCAACCGACTGTTCCTTGTTCCCTACACACACTCGATAAAGTATTTCAGCTATCACTCTGTTCTAACTTCATAATTTGGGGGGCTCTCTGTTACACATTATTTTTTTCATCCCTATGATCATTAATGATGTAAACCTATCTATAGTATTTAGAGGGGTCAGTGGCCTAAGTTCCTGAAGAAAGAAGGGAGAAGAACTTTTTCTGAGAAAAGAAGTTGCATTTTCCTTTGTAAAAACCCTATAAAAAATGAAGTTTTTAGGCTGCATTATAGCTATTGTGCGAGAACGCCTGATTCTCGTAGGTTGCGTCATAGCTAGGTCACGAGGAGTGTGAAGTATTCTCTATAGGTAGGGTGTGAGAATGCTTATGCATGGGAAAAATGAGTGTTTTCTCGAATCTTCTAGAAGGAGAAACTTCCATGGTGAGGTGGCATCCAAATGGTTTGGATATTACTATTACACCTCAAAATTACTCACTTCAATAGTGTCACAAGTTTCGTCATTACAAGTGTTGCAAGTGTCGCATGTTGCTCACAAGTGTCGCTAGTGTCAGGGAAGCATACTACCATGATGCCTATGTCATGCCTATAACGACATGAGAAGGAGACTTGAAACACCTCAAACATTTGATTTGGAAGAGGAGAAATGAGTCAGCAGGCTCATGAACCTTTTGCCATCTGAAAACACCTCAAAAACTAAGCTTTTGAAGGAGAGCGCTCCCCTATACCTCTTCTAGGAGTGCCAACGCTCCCCCTTACACTGTTTGGGAGCGTTATAAAGCTCCTCTGGCCCTTTTGAGGGAGCAATGTGGATTTTGAGAGCACTGGAGCCCCCCTAAAGCCTACTAGGGAGTGCTACAACGCTCTGATTGTCCTTTTGAGGGAGCGCTACCTATTCTGGGCAGTTGTTAAGTTTTTGAGATGAATGGGGGAAGGATCCTTTCATTCTTGGAAGGCAGTTGGATTCGAATCCCTAGTCCAGCCATGATCTTAGGGAAGATCCTCAAATGAAGGAGGAAAATCCTCAACTTCCCCAAGGATATTTCAAGTGGTTAAAGCCTTTCCAAGGCTACAAAAGAAAACTTTCTAATGGTGAAAGGGGACTGGAAAAAGGAGAATCAAACCAAACTTATGATCTCATAAGTGGTGCTGGAACAAAGATATTTTGGGAGCAAGAGACCTATGATATCATAGGGAGAAATCAGTGAAGCTATTGTCATTCAGATCGTGGACCTTTGAGCAAGGGGTAGACAAGGAGGACTTGGCAGAGCTGCTGCAATCAATCAATGCTTGTAAGCAATGTTTTGTCCTCATTAATATAGTTTGCTTGGCCTACTTCTTTCTAGTTTGTGTCTGATCTTACATGAACTTATCATTGATAGATAGATTTGTTTTCAAGATAATATCAATAGAGTAGGAAGTGGTCGTACTTTGTTTGTCTGCAGGACTCATCGAAGAGCGAGAGTTTGGAGCTCGACCCAGAGCGTGCAGGGACAAACATCGATAAAAAGGTACTTCTATTCTCCTTCCTCCTCATGCATTAATTTTTATAGATATGAAAGGAATTTAGTGTCCATGTTAAGCATTTTCTGTCTTAGATTTAAGAGTCTAGCTCTTTGAGGAAATCTGCTTGTCTACAGGGAGATTTTCCTACAACAGAAACTGGCGACTCCACTGGGGATCAACCATAACTTTCTTAGTTTTGTCTTTCCTCATATACCTTGTATTACCTAATTGGTTTCAGACCTTTTTCACCCCATTTATCTGATTGCACTTTCTGATTGACTCTTTACCCCATCACACTCAGCTTGTTTGTCAAAATTTGACTGAATTTTAAGGTTTTTTGGACATTTTTGTGAGTTTTTGGGCACCAACACACCCCTGCCTTGTTAGTAGGGCACCAAAGCTCCCTTAGAGTGTTGGAAAGATCTTTATAACACCCTGGTGTCGCTTACACCAGAGCTCCAGCCATTGTTTTCACAAAACCCGTTCAAAAAATTGCATTTTTTAGGTTAAAAACTCTGTTTCTTCACTTGCTGAGCTGTTTTGTGATTCAATGATTCTTCCTTTGACCTTTGACATGCTTCCTCCTGAGAAGTAAACACCTCATTCTTCATATTTTATGCCCCTCTTCATTCTTTTTGAGTTTTTGTTGTTGAAAGCTTGAAATCAATCTCTTGCTTTCTTTTCTCCTATCCAACTGAGCGGGAACTCTAATGAAGGACATCAGAAGTCTGTAACTCTTCTCATTTGGTTCTTTGAGGTCATCTGATCCAATCTCTTTCTCCTTCCTTTTGCATTTTTTATTTTCTTTCTCTTGTTTGATTGCAAAAGGGTGTGTTGTTTTTGTGAAATCTGCATTTTCTTGTCTGAATCTCCTTGATCTGAAAGGGTAGTTGGCAGGAGAAATTTTGCATTTAATTGATTTTCGCATACAAACGACAAAAGTACATCTTAATGATTAGTTTGCATATTAGTTTTCATTTCTGAAATGTTGTAGCATCATATTGGATTTGATTGAGAACAAAATTGATTGAGGGCATTCCTTATCAAGTGTTTGATAGTGAAAACAACTCTTCCTCTTTCCCTTAAATAGGTATTCATTGAAAAGAAATGATTGCTTATCATATTTCATGCATATTTTTGGGAATTGAGTCATCATTCCATAGATTTCACTTTCGTACACCCTCTGAGTAAACAACAACCATTAAAATCAACGCTTAATTAAAATTTATCATACTTTTTACATCTTTGTTAGCAAACCTGCATTAGTTTAAGGTGCAGGGCTTTGGAATGGGTTGAAAGGATAACTTTCCAAAGCTATCAAACAAACTTAGTATCTTACGGTAGGGAGAATTAAATCCAATTGTCATATTGGCTTGTTGGGATCCCCCTCTCACACAGGGGTTATGCATGAGGTCGCATTCGGGTGAGTTACGGAGATTATCCCTCCATGGTTCAACTGTTTGTAGTGGTCAGATCGTATATTGGGGGTCACTGGAAGGTATACCCACAATGTTGAGTGGAAGCCTTTCAAGTTGATTTCGGACTTGTTATCCTTCCCATATGTTCTGAATGAACTGTCGACTGTACCTGCCCAGGGGATGACTACGAGTTGGTGACCTTAGTAGCCACAATATTTAGGGTCTCACACAAGGTGATGGTGAAGGGAAGTCTCACTATACCTAGAACAGACGCTGGTCAAAATCACTCGGGCTCCTTGGAGGGTAAATCCACAATTACTGCATGGAAGCTTGCACCAAGGCATAAGTCCATTAAGCAGGTCGCCAACATAACTGATCCACCCACTCTATCCCCGCCCCTTCCTATTTTTATCTCCCAATGTTGGATTTCATCACCAACTAGTGGTTTCATCGTAGGAAGGTTTGTTTGATTGATTGCTTCTTAGATTCGTAGCGTGTGTTGTTTGTTTCACTTAGTGGACCTTAGGTTGAGTCAGTGTTAATGGCATCGAATCTTGGGAGTACCAATGGAGGAACCCCTTCTCCTAGAGAACCTCATACCTTTCCTTCATTTGGAAACTTTGGTCCTCCATATGTTGCCACACTGAGTCTTCCAGGACTCAATATCGGGTTACCAGTTTGGTTGTTCCCCACTCCAGTGATCCCAAATCCTCCCAGTGTTTTAGTTGCACCTAATACTTTAGATGTTAGTACACCACCCACACATCAACCTCATGTCGACTTTTCCCCTTCTTCGCCCGTTAAGTCTCCTTCAATTTCTCCTTCTTTTCCTAGTGAAAGCTCTAAAGCAAGTAGCCAGGTTGATCAGAAGAAGAAGAAACAGAAAGAGAAGAAGAATAAGAGCCCGAAAAGGACCAAGACCCCAACAAAATTAGATGTTGGCTCTAAGAAACCAGTTACTATCAATAGTACTAGGAGTGTTGATGAGGTCAACAAGATTAAAATGAAGAATCCGAAACCCAAATTCCCTTGAAGCCTTTGTAAGGGTGACCACTTTCTGAGGGATTTCCCTGGTCTTACCTAGGTCTTAGAAATGTGGTCCTCCACATCATCGACCTCTTTCATTCATGTCGATGATACCTCATCAACTAGTGATGTTCAGGTTGGTAAGAAGAAGAAAACTGTCAAGTTCCCTTGCATGTTATGTAAAGGTAATCATTACTCTCACCTTTGTCATTGCATGGGTGAGGCTTCTTCTCTTTTGGAAAAACTTCAACTTCCAAAAGGTTATCGTAAGCTTTCCTCTAACCCATTTTTGGTTGATGGACTGGTCAATCTAGTTCCAACTTCGGTCGGTCCGGTTGATCAGGTGGTCAATCTAGTTTCAGCCTCGATTGAAAAACAAACCCAAGTAGCTGATCCAATTCCATCATCGATCAGCCCCGCTCTTCATCAAAAGAGTGACACTCAAGTGGTCGATTTGGTTCTACCATCGGTCGATCCCACTCCTCCTTCAATGAGTGCCAAAGTGACTGATCCAGTCCCTTCCTCGGTCAGTCCCACTCTTCCTCTGAAGAGTGCCAAAGTGGTCAATCCATTTTTTCCATCAGTCGATCCCATTCCTCCATTGAGAAATGCCAAAGTGATTGATCCAGTCCCTTCCCGAGTCAGTCCCACTCTTCCTCTGAAGAGTGCCAAAGTGGTCTATCCAAGCCCACCATTGGTTGATTCGATGCAATCATCGGTCGATCCTATTCTCCTTCTAGAGAGTAAACCTAATATTGCCCATGTTTTTCTCATTAATACAGACTCTACCATACTGGGGGGCATTCCTTCTTCTCCTGCGAAACCCCCTCCAAGTAATGAAGCCATCCTTTTTGATTGGGGTGTGCTAACTAGACCTCGTCTTCGCTCCCACATTCCTTTCTAGATTACAGTACAGGTTCATGGTCGGGACATTCCTCAAACGTTGATAGATGAAGGTGCGCCTGTTAGTATTTTGTCTTCTATTGCTTGGTACACTTTGGGTTGTCCGCAGCTTGCACTGGTTACATAGAATCTGTTAGCTTTTAACAGAAGAACTAGTCAACCTTTAGGTATCCTTCCTCAATTTCCTGTAACTTTGGGAGGGAAAATTTTCTTTATTGATGTCATGGTAGTCCAAGACCCCTTGTATTTCTCTTTACTCCTTGGGCGGGATTATGTCTATGCTATGAAAGCTCTTGTATCCACCCTTTTCCGTGTGATATCTTTCCCTCATGATGGAAGAATTGTGACTATTGATCAACTTTCATTCATCGACCCCGACTAAGTTACCTCCCTAATTGGTTCTTATATGCAAACAGTATCACCCCCGCCACATGTCAATTATGTGGCGTTGTCTCCCGTGATCTCAACTTCCGATGATTTGGATCTAGTAGTTGACATGGTTATCTCTTCGGTAGGGTTATTGGAGCTTGATCTCCTTGGAGAGTGATTGTCTTCCATCTGGTGAAGATCTGTTGGAATCCATGACCAAGTTTTGTCCCTTGACATGGTATCCTTCCAGAGCATTATCCTCTTGGAAGCCATGATCAAGAAGTGACCACGAGCATATTTTCTCTTCTCTATGGCACGCTCATTAAAAAATGAAACATAGGTCACGAGCATAGTTTCCATTCTCTATAGCAAGCTTGTTAAAAAATGAAACAAAGGTCACGAGCATAGTTTCTCTTCTCTGTGGCAAGCTCATTAAAAAATGAAATAGAGGCTTTGAGCATAGTTTTCTTCTCTGTAGCAAGCTCGTTAAAAAATTAAGCAACACTCTGGGGATCGAACCTGGAACCTTGAGCATAGTTCTTTTCCTATGTCAAGCTCGTTAAAAAATGAAACAATCACCTCTCCCTTCAAGTTGAGTCTTTCATCAGATCTCATAGATGTCAAGTCGAGTCTTTCGTTAAGTCTCATTTTTGAACCTTCATTTCATCCACCTATATCCTTTTTCTCCATCTAGCACAGAAATTGGTGAAAACCTCAAAGTCGGTGAATGAATTGAATCTTAGGGGGCATGTCTCCAGCCTTTGATGATCATTCTGGAGTCAATTCACTAGCTTTCAAGCTACGGGCAGAGTACCGAGATTAGTATTTGTTCTTTCTTGTGCTTGTAAATACATGAGAATGCATCCGAGTATACTTTTATCTCTTTTTCGGACATGTATGGATACACGAAAAAGGAACCCCCTGGAGTCGTCCTTAAACCCTTTTCAGACTCTCTAAATATGAAAATATTGTCGAGTGACCTTGCTTCCTTTCACACTCATTAAAAGGTTAGAAAGGGCGTCTCTCGAGCGATAGTTTATCTCTTTTTTGGCCTCATTAGACTATTGTACGAAAAAGGAACTGAGAAAGTTCTCTTTTAAGTGTTTTTCCAAACTCTATAATCCTAAAAAACCTTCGAGTTTTCTGTCTTTGGACTCGCTAAAGCACACATCGACAGGCCTGTATGGGATCGAACCCTTACTTCTTCCAGTTCATTAAACAAAGGAAGAGGAACTTACCAAAGGTGAGTTATATCGAGCATGTGTTATCCTCCTCGAGCTCATTAAATCAAAAAGAGGTACTTGTCTATATGGATGGGCAGAAAATTGAAAGAAGCAAGCCAGGTAGTCTCTTGAGAACATTATCAAGCAATTCTTAGAGTCACCCTTGAACACGACATTTTGTCATTTGCACGCATTATAATCTGCTGAACCTCTGCACTGAGCCAATCCTTTGAGTTTCTTTCACTCCTCTGGGTCACCTGACGTAAGTCACAGCATCCACTGGATCATCAAGTTTTGGTCCATGTCATGTTTCTGTTGTTGTGCCTCAGTGTTCAAGGGAAGTATCTGCCTCGAGAGTTAGCCATCAAAAATATCTTGTCTCAATACCTGTGTCAGTCCATGTCCTTTTGATCCACCAATTAAATCTCTATGTCCATTTCGTGTCGTTGATGGGGGATACATCAAGGCCCTCCTTCGATGATCCTATTCCTGTCGACCTCAAAACATTATCCGGGAATTAGGCTTAGAAACCAATTAGTACTTTGGGAACTGAATGCCTCAATGGAAGGCCTCCTCACATTCGTCAGTAGGTTTACATCATTGACCTCTGATTAGATGATTCCACAGATGTTCGATTCTAGCTCATCCATTCACATTCATTGGAATGTACTAGGGTACCTTGGGAATCATTGACATTAATGGTGATCTCCCTCGCGCTTGTTAACGGTTCACATCATTGA
>JZKD02S1075996.1:12125-28935 GCA_000966675.3 Picea glauca
GCCTTGGGTTTGAAACATGTCATAATATTTGTTGGATGTTTGTGTGTAGCTTCTGTCAGGTTCTCTGCGTCTATACCCTTGCTTGAAAGTCTACAAAGCATTTCAGTTATCAGTTTGCAGTTTGGGGGGCAATCTGTTACACCTCAAAATTACTCACTTCAATAGTGTCGCAAGTGTCGTCATTACAAGTGTCGCAAGTGTCACATGTTGCTCACAAGTGTCGCAAGTGTTAGGGAAGAATACTGCCATGATGCCTATGTTGTGCCTATAATGACATGAGAACGAGACTTTAAACACCTCAAACATTTGATTTGGAAGAGGAGAAATGAGTCAGCAAGCTCATGAAACTTTTGCCATCTGAAAACACCTCAAAAACTGAGCTTTTGTAGGAAAGCGCTCCCATATACCTCTTCTGGGAGCATCGTTTCTCTCCCTTACATTGTTTGGGAGCATTATAAAGCTCCTCTGGACCTTTTGAGGGAGCGCTATGGATTTTGAGAGCGCTGGCGCCCCCCCTAAAGCCTACTAGGGAGTGCTACAATGCTCTGATGGTCCTTTTGAGGGAGCTCTACCTATTCTGGGAAGTTGTTAAGTTGTTGAGATGAATGGGGGAAGGATCCTTTCATTCTTGGAAGGCAGTTGGATTCGAATCCTTAGTCCAGCTATGATGTTAGGGCAGATCTTCAACTGAAGGAGGACAATCCTCAACTTCCCCAAGGATATCTCAAGTGGTTAAAGCCTCTCCAAGGCTATATAAGAAAACTTTCTAATGGTGAAAGGGGACTGGAAAAAGGAGAATCACACCAAACTTATGATCTCATAAGTGGTGCTGGAACAGAGATATTTTGGAAGCAAGAGACCTATGATATCATAGGGAGCAATCAGTGATGCTATTATTATTCAGATCATGAACCTTTGAGCAAGGGGTAGACAAGGAGGACTTGGCAGAGCTGCTACAATCAATCCATGGCTGTAAGCAATGTTTTGTCCTCATTAATATAGTTTGCTTGCCCTGTTTCTTTCTAGTTTGTGTTTGATATTACATGAACTTATCGTTGATAGATAGATATGTTTTCAAGCTAATATCAATAGACTAGGAAGTGGTCATACTTTGTTTGTTTGCAGGACTCATCGAAGAGAGAGAGTTTGGAGCTCAACCCAGAGCATGTAGGGAAAAAAATTGATAAAAAGGTACTTTTGTTCTCCTTCCTCCTCATGCATTAGTTTGTGTATATCTAAAAGGAAGTCAGTGTCCATGTTAAGCATTTTCTGTCTTAGAGTTAAGAGTCTAGCTCTTTGAGGAAATCTGCTTGTCCGTAGGGAGAGTTTCCTACAACACTTACTCGCTTTAATGATTTAGTGGGATCATCCTAACCTTCTCACCTTATCCTCTTCAGCTTATGAAAGGATAAGAGATCTCATGGACAAGGGCTAAGTTGGATTTGACCTGGAATTATTATCTTAGTTGGAGTGTCTTTGAGTTTTGCCTTTGTCAAGATAGATTGTGAATATTATTAGATCTATGCTTTTAGAATTCTTGGATTGGAAGTGTGTGGGGAACGAAGGACAGTTGGAAGGGATTTTACGACATCAAGGCCATGGTTTTAATCTCTCTTTCACATTTAATATGATACAATAATATGATTCTTTCCTATAAAACTTGTTGTGTTTTATTGCATTATTCGTTGATCACATACATAGGTTTATATTGAGTTCATGCTATTAATATCACTTTGGTTGGTTGCATTCTCTTGTAGGTTCATCGTTGTATGAGCATTGTAACGGAGCTAGGATGGCGATGGTGAGAGGAAGAGACATTTAAATGGTATGTCACCTATCCCTCTTTAGTTAGTAAATTTAATATCTAAAACCTAAGGAAAGCGTCATGTTCTGGTGTATTTTGTTCTATATCTAGGTGGATCTATCGAGCTCAGTTAGTTTTCGCACCTACCGATTTATTTGATAACAAAGGGGTGCAACAGACACTATAATCTAGTCGTTCAGTCTCCACTGTGTCGGGAGATCTTGAACTGGGAGATGAGTCAACTCAACTCCACTGAATCGATGATACATTCGAAGCTCGCCTTCGACGAGCAAAAGAAGAAACAATGCAAGCCACCCAAGAATTAGCACAAGTACAGGGAGACATTTTAGAGCAACGTAGTACTATAGAATAGGAAAATCTTTCTCTCCAAGCAAAGTGGGATGAAGAAAAAGTCCAGCTGCAGAAAGAAAAGGAACAATTGTTCGTGGAGAAAATCGAAGTAAAGGAAAGGGTCAACAGAGAACTTATCTCTGCGACATTTGTAGAAGTAACAAATGAAGAGAAAGTTCCACAACATGTGGCACAAATTGAAGAAGTGATTCAACAACTACAACATTGCATAGAAAATTTGGAGCTATGCACAGTGCTCAAGACCCTGCAATACGTAAGAGACCTAAGGGAAGAAACTGCCCACAACATAGTTGATAGAATAAAACCTCTTGCCCTAGAATGCAAGAAGTTGAGTAACTGCAGTGCCCAAACATATGATAATCTCACTGAGAATCCAAAATTGTAGGCACTGGAGTCATAGCTCTAGGAAGTGAAGAAACACGTAGACACATTACAGGTGCCGCTGAAGGCCTTGTCATATGTAGATAGAATAAAGTGATCTCAAGAGAAATGAACTATCCAATAGCAAATCCATATGATCCAGAGAAAAATTATGGAAGTAACTCGATGGCTCCAATTTGTGCAAGATAAGGCATGCCAATTGTTCACAGAGGTTGAAATCCAAGAAACAGAGCTAGAAAAGGTTGTCACTACAGCAAAACAGTTCCTAAAAGGGCCAGTAAATGATACAATGATCCAGAAGTTTACCGAGTAAGAGGCCATAACAAAGCAACAATTCAAAGAATCTAGAGCCAATCTAGAGGCGTTCGAAGTAGAATTGATCCAACCAGAGTTACTCAGGATGAATCACAGGTTAGTGTTGGGGGCCTATTGGCCCTTGACCATTTTTTTAGAGATTCTTGTTCATGTTGACCTATTTTTGGACTTTGACATCTTATCGAAGGAGGAGTAGAAGACAAAGAGGAGATCACAGGATCTCGAACCCTTTTGGGTTTTTGGGAATATGTAACGGGAATGGGATGTCGACCCATGGGTTTACCCATGATTAGGCCTATTTTGTAAAGTATAAATAGATGTATAGGAAATGTAAAGAGAGACATATGAGAATCTATGTGATGTAAGGATAATAAGCTAAGTGTTAAGTGAAAGTAGGGTTTGTGGATGCTTTGTGCCTGTTGTAAGAACTTGCAGAGCTGAGTGCAAGTGGTTGTGACAGATTGTGAAGGGCTTTGTGTTGTACGCAAGGAAGAAGGGTCTAGCGAGCTGCGAAGATATTCTGTCCCGTGTGGAGTAAGGGTTTTGAGTCTTTGTGCTTGTAACCAATTGACTTAAGACAATAAATAATAAGAGTTGGTGAACGTAGCCCGAGGGTGGGGTTGAACCATGTAAACACTGTGTTATGTTGCTTTGTGCTTTGTCTTGATGTGTTCACATGTAATTTTCTAAGTGCTTGGATGTATTTAGATAGATCTACTTATTATTTGTGCTTATTATATGTGATAATGTTAGATCTGATCTATATGGCTGTACTTAGTGCTTGATATTCTTGATCTGATCTATTTACCTATGCTAAGTTCTTAAATACATTAGATTAGTGTGAATGATGTGAAGCTTTGTTTTATTAGTGAAGTGGATAGTGATTGAATATCAAGGAACTAATGGTGCTAAGTGCTTTATTAAGTGTTATAATCATAGATCTGTGTCCCAGCTAAGGTTGCAGACACTTGAGTCCTGCAACCGCCCTTGCCTCTACCTCGGGTGAGACTACATCTTCTTCACAGGTGTTGCTGAAAGGGCCGATAGTTAGGGTTTTGTTGGTGTGTTGTTGTAGTGTTGAACCTTTTTTCTGCCCCTGTGCCAACATGGATTAATATCTAATAAATTTCTTTCTCAGAATATTCTAATGTAGTGATATATATTTTAATATCTAATAATAAGTCTAGATAAATTGAATGGTTCTTCCAGGGAAGTTATTTACCTCATTTCCTTTCTGTGTTGATAGCATTCACCCAGTGCTTCCTGAAAAACAATCAACACATAGTTCACTTGTGTTAACTTTATCCCTATGTTTCCCTCTAAAACTCATTGAATTTTCTCCTCTGAGCGCTACGATATTTCACTGTGTTTTCACCTTTCATTGGGAATCTTAACCGGATAAGTTTGTGTTAAAGGCAAGATAATTTCGTGGGATTTTCTTTGTGGAAATCAAAATCTCTTGCCAGTGAATTTTGTGTTCAGTGACAGTGAAATTTGTGACCATATCCAACATCCTTTACCACCCTTACCTCAATGCACTTCAATCCCTTTTACCCAGTGGACGGGCTTGTACCTCTGCGAGATTCTTCAATGATTTACCTTCTTTGTGGTAGGATGGCAACCCGTCATCTCCTCCTTGGCGAAAAAATAGGCTCATAATTAAGCATTGAATGTTGGATTTAACTGCTCACGGATTCTCTAGTGACCCTTGGTATGTTTCCTATGTGTAATCTTTCGTGATTTTCCCTAGCTCCTCACGATTTCCCATTTTTTTCTAAGCTAGCAGCCTTACCTTTCTTTAGTGTCTTCCAACCTTGTCCTAGCAATATCTACTGACTCCTCACAGTCTGTTTTGCTTGCCAACAATTTTTGGGGGACCTGTGCTCTCTGTTGGCTACCGGCTAATTTAGGGATATTGTCAGTTATTATTCACTAGAAGCATTTATATCTTCCTACAATGCCTATATTCTAGCTGGAGTAAACCCTGCTCACTAAATCCTTTCCAAAACGGAAGGTCCTTCTTCTTAATTCCTTAAGGAGTTTTTTTTTAGTGTTTTAGAATTTCAAGTTGGTCCTTAATTAAAGTACCAAATGTAGGAATCGACATTTCCTGAGAGTCCTTGAAACAAGATCGATCAATCATCTTGTTCCTTTAATTATCCTAAAATTATGTTATCCTGAAGTTTATAGGTGCATATTAACCCTTGAATTTTATCTTTATGGGCACTTAGGAAGCGAACAATGTATCTAGGTTGAAATGGTATGCCCATAAGACCCTTCTGGTGGATGGTCCCTTGATTCTAAATTCTACTTTTTGTCATAAGGGATCCAAAACTTGTGGGTCTCCTTAATGGGACCATCTCCCTTGTTTTTCCCTTTTTCATTTTTATTGAATCCTAACTTAAAGGAGAGTATAGTTGATCCGTGTGTTTATGTGTTGGTTACAGAACTAGAAACACTTGGTAAGTATGGTTGCACCTTAACGAAAGGATTGACATTTTTCTGTTGAGGATTAAATAAGATTGTATCTATCTCAAGAAATCACTTATGCTCTCATGGAACTTATCATCTAATGCAAATCCTTACTCGGCCTTGAGCTTGATTGTTAATTTTGTTAAATCTTACAGGTTTTTTAACTTATTGATCATGATAAACTGAAGGTCAAATGATTGATGTGGGACTTTGTAGGGGCTAGATTACTCTTGCGTGATTATTATTGTTGATGTACGATATCTAAGTAATTGGATTTTAGGTAGTAAATGATAGTTTATATTGCTAGACTTATCATGCATTGGAATTTGTATTAATGATGGTCTTAGGCTTTAGTCTTATAGCACACAATTTTTTTTATTTTGATGAATGACCAATCAACTATAGGAACCATTAGGCCCACTGTTTGGTTATGACGTACATCATGTTTTTATTGGACCTATTGCATGCATCGGTAATTGAAGTGTGGTGTGTTTTTTAGTCTTAAGATTGCTTGTGTTATGAATTTTTCTAGATGATGGTTAACATATTTGTCTTGCACCCTGTTAGCACTCTGTAATTTGCCCAAGGCTGTGAGGCAGTCACAGAGGCAACATCAAAACCACTTCGAATCTTGGATCTATCCCTCCAAGACTCAGAGAGGGATCTCTCTGTCTGATATAGATTTGTTTGAAGAGGTATTAGGCTAGTTATGAAGAACATGGGTTGGGGTTTTTAAATGATTGATTTGGAACAGCAAGGAGGGCCATTGGGCAAATGGGGTCTGCGCTTTAAAAAAGGAGATTCACTTTCAGCTTTGGACAAAGTTCTTTCACAGGGCAAGGTAGCAACAATATTGGATCGAATTAAGTTTTAATGGTATTGATTTGAGGAAGAAATAGGGGAGATAAAAGATAGGCACAGGAGCAACTAAGAATTCCTGATCTAAGCTTTAGCAGAAAACATAAAGATCATCAAAAGCTCAGAGGCAAAGTATTTGCTGATAAATTCAGCTTCTATTACTCTCCTTTTGATAATTAGAACTGAAAACAAGCATAATGATCACAAGAAAAACATTAAACAGAGAAAAAAACCACCAATCTCACCACACAGGAATCCTGTAAAAGAAAACATGTTCATTGCTGATTGCTCATCTCAAAATTACAGAGAATAAAAAGGTCTTTTGGTCATGCATAACCCACAGTCCAGTTCAGGAACCTCACAGGTCGAACCCTTTTACATTAAAATCATCTGGATAAATAGGATAGACCATCCCAATTAGTTTTGGAAGTCGTTTTAACTACCTCGGCAAAAAATAGCCACCACTCCCACCAAATTTGGAGCTTTCTGCCATGAAAAACGGACCGGTTTTCTGCGAAAAAGGGGTCCGAACATACATGATTTTCTCTTCAATGATGACACCTGGGAGAAAACTGAAAGACATTATTGTATATGGGCATGTTCTAGACAAAAACCTCCTTCGGTTTTTCCAAATTCATCCCCAGCTGGCCGTAACAGCTCCTGCAAGATCGGGATTGAAACGGAAAATTGAAAATTTGAAAAAATAGGCCTCAAAGATGTCTTTGATTCTCCCTACTCGTAACTCCTATGAAAAAACTGAGAGAGGTTTTTGTTCCTTAGCCCGTGCTGAGAAAAAAATCTCTTGTATTTTTAAAATACGTCTCCGTTTTCCCAAAATATCCTCTGGAAGAAGACGTATTAAAACAGGAAAAAATGACAATTTTTGAGGAAAAGTGGTTTTTTTACGGGAGGGCGGTATTCCAGACCCCCCCCCGGTTAAATGTAGAACGGACGGGGGGGTCTGGAATTTAATCTGGGTCGTGGATTTAGGTTCCCGATTCTGAGCTGTTCAGATTTGCATGATTGTTAATTCAAATTCCGGACCCCCCCCCTCTCGTTAACTTTCTAAAGGTGAGGGGGGGTCCAGAATGTTTATGAGCCGTTTGATTTTAATGTAATGTATGTAATGGAGGGGCGCTGGTGTAATAGTTGCACGAGAGTTTTTGGGTGGAGTATGACTTAGGGGGATGGGGAGTGGAGTATGACGTAGGGGTGTTGAGTGGGAGTGGGGAGTGACGTGAGGTAGGGGGTGACGTATGGGGGGTGAGTGGAGTGTGAGGTGGGGTAGGTGGGAATAGGTAGACTTAGGATTATACATTGTTATGTTGTTTTTTATTTTTTTTTGTTTTGTTTTTATTAATGTTTGTTTTTTATATTATATTTTTTTAATTTTTAATATATTTTATTACTTTTTGGTTTTGTATGTTTTAATTTATTTTATTAATCTATTTTATTTAATTTAAAACTAACCTAGTTACTAACTTAGGTATTAACTTAGTTAATAATTGATTAATTAATAATTAATCAATTATTAAACTAGTTGTTTATTAATAAATTTTAACCTAGACTAACTTTATTGCTATTCTCGTTTATCCTAAGTCTGTTTGCTTATGGACAGGTGAAGGTGGCGGGATAATGGAGGTTGACAAAAGACAAGGGGGAAAGGGCGCAGTGTGTATGAAGGATGCAGCAGGGTGATGGGGGATCGAGTGAAAAGAATGGAGGGAGGGAACGAGATCATCCGAGCCATATTTCGTCATCATGAGAGAAACGCCAAATCAACAGTCGAAGAATCGAGTCGCCTATAATTATAGGACGCCAACACACCCTTATATGTAATTGTTGTTGGATTAATGACAAGTTTTTCATGCACCCCCATTTACCTGTTGTTGGACCAATTTAACTTTGGTTCCTTGCGATGTATAGAAGGAAATTGATACTTGCCTTGTGCAGTTGAACAACTGTGATTTTTATTAGAATACTTGCGCGTACGATTTTATGTCATAAATTAAGTTATAGGTCTTAGACTGATGCGAAATCAAATTTTATGTATGACTGAGGGGTTAACAACCCTTACTAGAATCTTTTTGTATTAATTAATGATGAATTAACAACCTTTAATTGCACCATGTTTAATTGTGTTACGAATGATGGATGTATGAGGCCGTTGATCGTATACTCTGTGGTTAATTGATTGTTAATTAATGTGTTAGTACATTGACATGTGTGTCATGGTACATGGTGATGTGTTGTTGACACTGTGATGTATTCAATTATTAATGCCTTATTATTGACTCGTAAATTTATGAGATTGATGTGTCGATAATGTCGCTAACATTATGATGTTTTTAATTCCTAACACAAAAAAAGAAGGAATTTTGACTTGCTGTACATCAGTTGGTTTTCTTAATGGTGGGGGTTGTTACATACACATAATTACTACCTTATATATATGAGGGGTTATGTATGACTGAGGGGTTATATATATATATATATATATATATATATATATATATATATATATATATATATATATATATATATATAAGTAATTATGCAATGAATAAGAAAAATGAAATACAATGTTCAAACCAATTTTGTAAAAACATACTTGGAAAAATCATTGTCAACATTGTGTGCTCCCTCTTTATTGACATCCAAGGAGGAAGGTTATTGTTTATAAAAAAATAGTCCATAGTGATTCAATAGACCCGGGCTCACTAAATGGATTGACATCATTAGATGCTAATGAAATCCTAACATTACGAGGTTCTTCTATAAAAATCGGTTATATTTCTTCAATGTTCCTAAATGTAGAACCATCTGCTATAATTCGAAGAAAATCATATTTACTTATGTATTGTGTATGGTAATACATAAATTTTGCAATTTGTTGGCACCTAAAAAATCATTGAAAACATGGAATTATCAGAATATGATGAAGAACTGTGTGAGGAACCTTTTTATTTAATTGATCAATTCGATATCTACTGATTTAACATTGTGGGAATTTTGTTTCTGATGCATATTGTCCATAATATATAATATGATCATTCAAACATGCATCAATATCCTAATACGCCATTCCAATATCTTTCATAATGTGACACGTCTCTCAGTATGTTAGAGGTAAATTATTTGATGGTGGTAAGAAAAATTCACCTAACAATATACAACATAAAAAAAACTAGTTAATGTAAATAATAGTAATAAAATATTTTTCATCCTTAATTTCCACGTTAATTGACACTAAAAGTAGATAAAAACAATGTCGAAATTTACGTATAATATGTGATGAATTATATTATGTATCTTAGGATCTATTTGAGACAAGTGTTAGAAAAAAAATTCAATACCTTGAAGTTCACCAACAACATTACATAAGAGATAATATTTGTTATTGATCCTTCATAAAGGGGTTGTTATTCCTTCTCAAGAAAAGGTACATCATAAATATCATCATCGTTTTCCTCATCGATAGGAGAAAATATGTCTTGGATCAATCTATTTGTCCCATCATCTGTCTCAACAATATTATTAGTGTCATCTTCTTCCATAGGATTGACTTGATATTCAATATCCATACCATCTTCCAGATCTTGTACAATAATGCTTCTACTACTACTTGGTAGATATTTATCTGGAGAAAAACACATTGGATGATTTATCTTTATAATTACAAAAAATCAATAACATTAGTGTATATAAAAAACATTACAACAAAAGAAAATTTTCTAAATAGAATCAATACAAAGACATATATTATGAATAAATTACCATAGGACGAAATGTATGCCCCCCTTCACAATGCCCATATGTAAATAATGTCTTTCAACTATTTTCCTTACAAGTCTTCTTCTTTTCAAGACCCTACATTGATTGCAAGGGAAATAATATTTCCCATCAGTACCAACCTATGCCTCCCATGCAACCCTTAATCTAGAAATCATATTTTGACTCTCTTGAGGTGTTGTATTTGGGATTTCCTATATTTACAACAAAATCCACTGAAGCAATATAAGTGCATTAATATGCAAATTATATGTCCTTACAGTACAAATGTCATCAAATTACATTCAGCCCATATGTACTAGAGAATTAATCCATTTTTGTCATAGATTTATTAAAGGGTTATAACAATAATCAACAAATCAAAACCATACATTTTTACAACATAAGTTCCAAAGATTGACTATAATCAAGTAATAAAATCAAACAATAAAAGATAACTACACCAAGACAAATTGTGTAGTAATTAAATGGAAATGAGCAGACATGTTCATACCTATTTCCTAGGGAATAATTTGTGAGCCCAAATGAAATAGATTCTAAGGGTTAGGGATCTAATCTGGGTGTTTAAAAAAGAGACAAAGTATTCTTAAAAATTTGTAATCTTCAAAGTACAAAATCATAGATATGCAGATAAAAAATTGGATTTGAGGCAAGTAGCACATAGTAAAAAGACTAATAAATCATGCAATGAACAATGAGCATAAAAATATTTTATAACCATCAAAACTACAAAAAAATAGTCAAAAACACTAACATTTGTTGATATTTCAACGAATTTTGACTATGTCAAAGTTGACCAAGTCAGTGAAGTCGGTGATCGTTAAACTATTTTCAAATGGGTAGTTGGAATCCTCTATATTCTTCAATCTATCAATGAATGTTGACTATGTCAAATTTGACCAAGTCAGTGAAGTCAGTGATCATTAAACCATTTTCAAATGGGTAGTTGCAATCCTCTATATTCGCTGATAGATCAAGGAACTATCCTCTAGGTTCATTTAATGATCAACAAATATAGATGTATGTCGGAAGTCCGACGTTCATCGGGTTGCCCAAAAAAAAGTAAATTAAAATTTTAATATTATTTTTTAATTTGCATCTATATGATTGAATTTATCCTTATCGTCGAAGTTTTTTGTTGAATTTTGACCCCATATGTAGTAGTGAGTATGAATTAAAAATATTTAGATGACTATAATTTTTTGCTCAGAGATCAGAATTGAGAAAGAAATCAGTTCATGGAAATATATTGGAGAAGAGGATCCATATGTCAAGAAAGAAATTTTATTTGGACAATTTAAGTTACAACGAACACAAAATAAGATGATTAGTGGATTTAGAAAGAAGAAAACTTTATGCATTCTTTCCAAAACTATGTATATGTTTTGTCTAACAAAAAACTGTTTGCATTTACATTTTCTTGTAGAATTTAGAGGTACAGGAAGGATTCCTTTTTCCTTTATGAGAAATACAACCATGGAAGATTCCCAAGGGTCCTAAATTCATGAAGAGGAGTGCATAGGGATACATGTCAACATGGGAAATATTGATACAAATTCTAATGGAAGAAGAGGTAGGTGTGAGTTTGTAACTATGAGAAGTCTATAGAGAGAAGTGCATACCTATAGAGATTATAATGAAAATATTGTGAAATCTAAATAAGAGATACTATGGATCTTGAATACATTGCAGAGGCAAGACAATAAAGATTCTAGCATAAATACAACAGCTAGTGCTAGACAAGTCACAACATCTAGATCCCATAACAGAAGAGATGAGTATGGGAATGACATATAATCAAGGATCATAAGAAGGTTCCATCATTCCCCAAGGAAAACCACTAGGATAGCTCATGAAAGTTTAGGTCTAGGGAGTAGCCCAACTGTGTCTCCTATTAAGAGATGGAGGAGAAGTCCCGAGGGAGACATCTTGCAAGGTGAACTTAGGAAGATCAAGACACAAACCTTCAATGGTGAGCATAGGAAGGGAGAAGAGGCCAAGGCCTAGCTATTTGAAATGAAGAAATATTTCCATCTACATGATTATCCCTCTAGGGTAGAAACACGAATTTCAACATACCACTTGGAAGGAAAGGAAACCATGTGGTGGTATCAACCTAAGAAAGAAAAACACCTTGATGAGAGGAAGGTCTCATGGAGTTAGTTCAAAGGATACTTTCAATAGAAATATTTGTATGAGCATAGTTATGAAAGGAAGATGAAATATTTATTTGAATTAAATCTAGGAAGCATGATAATGGATGAGTATGAGAAGTGGTTATTTGAGTTTCTCAAGTATGTGGAGTTCATAAAGTATGAGAAGGTCACAATACAAAGGTTTCTAAGTGGGTTACCCTCCTTATATAATGAAAAGATATGATATGATAACCCCAAAACTTTGGAGGATACCAAAACAAGAAAAAAACATCTTTATGAGCAAAGCAGAGGGAGGTCAGTCTTCCAAAAATCTTGGAATGACAAGATGAAATGAAACAAGGATTAGAGGAAGAAAAGATTAAATCCACACTTTTTCAAGAACAAATCCAAATAAAATAACCAAGGAAATTCAACCCAAAATTAGCACAAGACAATATATTAATTTGGGAAAAGGCCAAGGAAGCAACCTATACAATGTTGGGGATGTGATGGAAATAACTTGTGCAGGGAATTCTCTCACAAAGAAGAAATAATGAGGACTATGCACAACATTTAGGAGGCTAAAGAAGTTGAATATGTGGGAGGAAACATTCCAAGGATTTATGCATCCTTGGCCAACAAGTAAGCAGAGTATCAATCCCCCATGATTGAAGTGGAAGGTAAGATTGATAACCAACCCATAGAAATTTTAATTTATTACATAGCTAGTCATAATTACATAAAATCTAACATTATTGAAATATTTAACCTGTGAAGGAGAAAGGATAAGAAATATTGGTTAGTTTAGTTAGCCACAGGAGCTAAGAGAAAGATCAATGATTTGGTTAAATATTGTCCAATAGACATGAATGGACTCAAGACAAGGGTATATGTGAACATCATACCATTGGGTTCATATGACTATCTACTTGGTATGGATTGGTTGGAAAAACACGATGTTGTCCTAGAATCTTACAACAAGATGATAACTTGTCTTGATGAGGGAGGGAAGCAGGGAAATATTCAAGGCATTCAAAGAGGTAGATGTTAGAGAAAGTTCATCCATGCAGCTGAAAACGATTTTCAATAAGGGATGTCAATTTTTTTTTATCTCATATGGAAGAGGCAGTTGGAAATAAAGTGCCAATTATTGAATACCATCTATAGTCTTGAAATATTTTAAAGATTTTTTTGGGGAAATCCCAGGATTGAAACCAAAAAGGGACATTGACTTCTCTATTGATTTAGTGCCAGTAGTTTCCCTAGTGTCCAAGACACCTTATAGAATGGGCACACTGGAATTGAAAGAGTTGCAGATGAAACTTGAATGAATTTTTAAGAAGGGGTGTATACACCCAAGTGTGTCTCCTTAGGGAGCCCTAGTTATATTTGTGAATATGAAACATGGAATCTTAAGGTTATGTATTGATTTTAGACAACTGAATAAGGTCACATTAAAGAACAAATATCCTTTGCCAAGGATTGATTATTTACTTGATCAGTTGAAGGTTGCAAGAATATTTTCCAGTAGTGAATTGGGATTAGGTTATCATCAAGCGAGGATAAAGAAGGAGGATATAATCAAGACAATGTTCCAAAAGAGATAAGAGAATTATGAGTTTACAGTAGTTCCTTTTGGACTATCAAATGCCCCAACTATTTTCATAAAAGAGCATGAAAAGAATTATTGTACTCATGAGTTGGAATTGGAAGCCATTTTCCATGCATTAAAAATGTGGAGGAATTGCCTCATGGTTCAAATATTTGAGCTAAGGATAGACTACTATTGTATGAAGCATTTATTTGGACAACCAACATTAACTACCATACAAAGTAGATGGCTTGAATTTATGAGTGAATATGACTTTGAAATTAATCATATCAAAGGAAAGGAAAATCAGGTGGCTGATGCACTCAATAGAAGAGCTCATGAAGTGCATATTTCATCCATGAACCTGTTTAACACAGATTTAAAATACAAATTTCTAGAGGATGCAAATTCAGATCAATGATATTTAAAAATAAAATAAATGTTATAGCAATACAGTTTACAACATAAAATTGATTATTATGAGTTCAAAGAGGATGGAATCCTCATGTACAAATGGAAAATATATGTGCCAAATTTTAGAGAGATGAAAAATATAGTGTAAAAAAAAATGTATAATGTGCCATATGTTGGGTGCCCATGATATAAGAAGAAAATTGGAGTTGTAAGAATCCAACACTTTTGACCAGAAATGAAGAAATAAGTAACTAATTATATTGCTAGGTTTCTATAATTCCAAAAGGTGAAAAAAAAACATAGACATCTAGTGGGTTTGCTATAGCCATTGCCCATTCTTGAGAGGAAATGGGAAGTGGTTACAATTGAATTTATTACAAATATTCCTAGAACAAAGAAGCAACATGATTCCATCATGGTGGTGTTGGATAAATTAACTAAGGAAAGACATTTTATTCCTGTGAATACAACACTCAAGGAAACACATATTGTGGGGATCTACATGAAAAGAGGTTTCCATGCAACATGGGGTACCTAAGGAAATTGTTTCATATAGATATTCAAAATTCACATATAAATTTTGGAAAGGTTTGTTCAAAGGTTTTGCGACAAACTTAAATCTCAGTACAACATATAACCTAGAGTAAGATGGGAAAATAGAGAGGACTAAAAAAATCATTGAAGACGTGCTCATAATCTATGTGATGGACCAACCATCAAAGTGGGAAGACTACATCCACTTAGTAGATTTTTCTTACAATAATGGGTATCAATCCTCTTTAAAAATGATCCCATTTGAATCATTGTATGGCATAAAGTGCAATACACCAGTGATTTGGGATAACCCAATAGATAGAGTTATCATTGGGACATATGTTTTTAGGTAAATGCAATAGAGGATGACAAGGATTAGGAAGAATTCACTACTACATATGGGTGGATTATTCCATGAAAATTTTCCACACTTCAACTAGTTTCATATAATTTTTTAAATAGGAAGGGATTTTCGTCAATATTTCCACGAAAGTTCATCGCAATATCGATGGAAATTTTATTTAAATGTAGTCGGGATTTTCATCACTATAGTGACTAACTATCATGGAAATAGCGACGAAATTTTTTCCTATCTCATTGGTCAGTGTTAACGACTAGTTGACTATTTTATCTATATATACGTGACTTTAAGAGACTTTGCGACACAATTGCTATAGTTGCGACACTATTCTTGGCTTTTGTTTGAGCTGTTTTTTTTTTTTTTCCGTCACCCACCGATTGAACAAATCCAATTCTCGATCTACATAGCTCAAATTTTGAACTTGCAAGGTTAGTATGTTATTTTTATTGATGTACTCATTTAGCTTGTAATTTTTTTTTCAAATGTCCGAATTTCATTTAGCTTGTTTTTTCCTTGATAATATATTATAATATGTGTAGTACCATATTTCATGTCTTTTGTTTTTGGATATAGTTAGTATATTCTATGGAAAAGGGTATGTGGATTCCATAATATTCTAGGTTTATGGAATCCACATACCCTTTTCCCTTCAATTGTAGTTATAACCTCTCTCTCTTTTCATTGATAAAGATATGGAAGTGCTCTTGAAACTCAACCCTGATCGGTGAAATGATAGTAATTGATTGTCATTTTCTTCTCTCTTTTAATTTTTAAGACCTGACAAAAAAACACCAACAAATATTAATTGAAGCAGGGACTAATAAGATACATAAACAATAACCCTAAACTTATGTTAGGTATATATCTCGTTATTATATAAAGAAAAAAATTGTACACATATGGCTTTATTATAAATATGTTATCTATGTCATCATGATGCTGATCCTCTACACATATGATCACCTTATTATAAATATGTTGACCTTATTATAAAGATGTAGGTCACTGCAAATACACATATCATAATCAAAAGGAGTAGCCAAAATATAAAAAATTGACAACTTAATGTTTGGTATGGTGTAGGTAAGACAATTACTTGTCAGGACAAGGATTTGTCACAATGAATGAAAATGATAGGAAACTTGCTCAGTTAAGAACGACATTAGAGGCAAGGGGGCGGGGGTGGAAAATGTTATTGACCTTGCTATGATTGCAGAGGCTTGCAAAATAGAATAATTTAATAACAACAGCTCAAAAACATTGTAGGGAGAAGGGGCACGCTGAAGGGGGTTATGAATATCGTCCCTTGGTAAGAGGATTTAATATTTAATGTATTCTCTGTAATAATCAATATGTCATGAATTTTAGTAATTATATTTCTTATCGGGATTTTTATATTTTCTATACAAACTAACTTTTCTATGTTGTTTTTAAATATATAGACGATGCCCCTAAAGTGTTGACCTCCAGAGAGTTATTTGACAAGTACTAGCATAAATACTACTTTACATGGAGATGAACTTCGAGATCAGAATATTGAAGCTCCTGATCAAATTATTAATGATGATATGGATGAAGATAACATTAGTGATTCAAATCATAAAGATGAGATACATAGATTGATCCAAGACACATTTTCTCCAATGGATGAGGACAACCAGGATGTTAGTCATGATGTTGATCCTCTACTCGAGAAGTCACGTCAACCTCTTTATGAAGGCTCAACAAAAAATCTTTTATCTGCTATATTGTTGTTGGTGAACCTGAAGGTTTTGAATGGT
>JZKD02S1075996.1:31175-56220 GCA_000966675.3 Picea glauca
AAACAGGCAAGTTAAATTTGTTACCCACATTTTCCTAGTTTTTTCCCAATTTTCAATGTATTTTGGTTTGTTTAATTATTGAAATATATATTTAGTAAGTCCTATATGAGGATTAGTAATTCGCAATTTATTTTTTACTTGTTTTCCATGTTGCAGTTGAAACATCACAAGTCTATGTGGTGTAATGGTCGTAAATTTTGTATCAAAATGTTGGATGATAAGATTAAAACCTCGGATTGTGAGATAACTGTAGTGTTTAAGGTCACCAACATTTTCTCTAGAAGTGATAGAAATCCGGAAGAAACTGAGAATAGGTACTATGGCCATTTGGAGGATATAATTGAGTGTGATTTTAATTCCTTTAAAATAGTTTTGTTTGAGGTTAAATGGTACGAGCTACAGATGCATGAACGTGATCCTAAAAGAGTTGTTATTGAGCATGATAATGGATTTACCATGGTTAATACAAGGGAATTTGAACAGGGTACAGAGCCTTATGTTCTTCCATGTCAATGTGAGCAAGTATTTTACTCAGAGGTGCCTAATAAAGCAGGTTGGTCATACGTTGTTAGATATGATCCAAGAGGAAGACCAGTAAAGTACAATCATGTAGCTGAGGATGAATATAATAACGAGGAAGAAGATCATGAGTATGAATATTAGGAGCAGGTGGCTCATGTATTCGATGTGTCAGACAAATAATTTGAAGAGGTTGATCATCCAAATGTAGGAGACGACGATCTCATTAACGATATCGATAACTATAGTAGAGAAAATGACATTGATGATGATGTTGATAGGAATGAACCTTTCACCAATATCGATTCTGAACCAGATCCTGATACATATGTTGAACTGGATGAAGAAGAAGATGTCTGATATTTAATTCATGTTGAAAAGAAGAGGTATGTGTTTATATCTTTTATATGATCTTTATATGTTTTTATTTTGTATAATATACTACATGATACATGTTCTTTATAATTTCAAATTAGGTAATATTGTAACATCCTCCTCGTTACGACAACAACTCTGATAATAGGTGATTTTTTTTTTGTTTAAGGTGTGTGCGTGCGTGTAAAGAGGAAACAGACACACTTGACTCTACGTCGCCACCCGACGACTAACAAGACACAACCATGATGATCACAACAAGAAGACATAAGGCGCACGACAAGTAACTGCAAGCATTTAAATGACATAGAGAGAAGGAAGAATCCATAACAGTAGATTTTACTATTCTGCACAGAAAAGCAGGGTGTTCAATCTTAGTCCTCTGCTCCGGAGAGAGGGAAGGTCAGATAGGCTCCTGGCCGATTGCTCAGGCAGAAACTAGTAACCCGACGACGAGAAAGACGCAAGAAAGATGAATGTAACAATACAACATACGACGTACCACAGTAACAACATGCGTTTAATGACGTTCAACGAAAATAAGTAAGACTGACTACCCGCCCATCCTACCCTGTAAGGTTAGGACCTCCAAGACACATAAGCAACGCTCAAGCCCAGGTTCCCATCAATTTTAACCATTTAAGGTCTCAGGGCTGGCGACTGTTCTGAGGAGCATGGAGGTGTCTACGTCCCACCCAACACAAGCAAACCAAGCAATAAAATCTATATAACCATGATGAAACAATAGTTAAGGATCGACCACGTCCTCTACGATGCGCACGTTAATTAATTGTAAATTCATTTAACAACAAATCCAATTTAACGCAATTCTAATACTAAAGCAATATCAATTGGTTGTACATCCCCTTTCACTAAATCATAATGACATAAGGTACTTAGCTCAAGACATTATATTTTATCTGTTATCAAGGATAATAACTTTCAACTTTACTCCACAAGATAAAGACCGCATTACATTTTTATTATGACAACTACATAAGGACAACACCTCCTTATGTGAATATAAAGACACACAAAGATGTGAATATATTTGGTCCCTTTTATTTACAAAAACCTTTATTCAATGGGAAAATATGTCCAAGTTTAAAGAATTCCTTTAATGGGATATAGAAAATCCACTTGTTTGCATTAATCATATTTGGAGGAAGATTAAACATATGAAAAATGGCACTTAGGTTTAGTTGTACAAATGACCTTCACACTTAGAAAGTTTTATCTTCTATAAGGTTTTCTTTAACCTTGACCCTTGACCTTGATAGTAAATGGAATAAAATCTCTCTTTTAGTGAAGAATAAAATGATTAAAGTCAACAACAATGAAGCACCATAAAATGATTGTAGGAAATGAATTACAATTTAGAAATGCAATTGTGAAGTATAACTTTATCTATGAAATGATTTTAACTAATGAATTGCCATTTAGAAATGCAATTGTAAAATAAGTTTTTTTTTGAGAATACAATGCATAGAAAGTGGAGATGTTTCTAAGCTAACACTGCCATTAAATAACGCTGCAATTACCTAAGAGTTAAATAAATAACCATTATATAATAGTTAAATAACAATTTAATAGATAACAATAAAATCAAATACATTGCATTTAACTAACCAATAAATAAAACTTATAAGATCAGCGGTAACTACTTCCAGGAAGCAATGATTGGGAAGGTAGATGGCATTTAAATTTAATTAAGGTGGATGTCTTGGGACTATCATCGACAAAGAGAGATTGCCAATATCTAAAAAGAGAAGGTAAATAATTTATTATCTCTCTGACAGCCCCATCTGGTACGACTCATGCGCTTAAGAAAATAATAAAGGGAAACAACTAAATTTGAAAGGGCACTTGAAAATGGAGAAGATTCAAGTCAACTGATACTGTTAGAATGATTTATCCAGCAACTATCCAAGTCCCATGTGTCGACCGTTGGTGGGTGATGCTTCCCACAGTCACCATGTACGACCCAATTAATATAGTTGTGCATCAGTGTTGTATGACTCTGCCCACAGTTACCATATTGGCCATTGAATCCGGATATACAAAAAGTGAATAGATAAGGGCAGGACCAGCATGCATAAGCATATAAATAAGACTTAAATGGCTGTACTTAAGGCTCATCTTAGTCATAAATTAGTTGCACTTCGTTAATCAGAATTATTCCTTGCAGGTTTCGAAAGTGGTAAAAATGAAATTCTGTAATTCCAGAGTACTGTTTATTCCAACTGTAAAATTTCCACACCGTATCTACTATATTAGCACACAACCAGAAATCTACACTTCTGCCTTAATGGAACGGTGTTAAGGAAAACCGAAAACAGACTATACCAGCTTTAGTAACCCAATGCCAGGTGATGAAACAACACGTGAAACCTAATTCATCAGAACGCAAGTTATCAAGGCGTGGGTATACAAATTGAGTCAAGGAAATAAGAAGTGTCCGGTTAGTCTCGTTCTGTTCACGCTCAAGTTCTGAACGTGGTTTAGTAACTAGGAATAGGGATTAACAAAACTAAGCCATCATCCAACTTCATTCTCGTTCTGGTTGAGTTGCAATGAAAGGGATGCTTATATTAAACATTTTTACATATTAAATCCACTGGATTGAATTTAAATAATTGAAAATCAAATAATTAATAACCAAAATATATTCTGCAAGGGAGAAAACGCACTAATGTTGAACTCAACAAAAGAGAAAACGCATTACCATCTAACTCAGACGCACAGTACGCCAGGTCAAAATTTTCTGGAAATGTCGAAATCAAGGAAAGGTATCATAGTCAAAAGTGAGGACAGAGGGGGAACAATGACTGCCAGCAGAAGGATCGATCGCTGTCACCACCAATAAGAAAAACAAAAAAAAATAGTAAAGGTTGCCTTTAATAAAGAAATCTGGCCAGTAATGAGTCCAGAAGTAAGAATAGTTAGCCAAACAATGTGTGAGGTTTGATCGCCACCTCCAGAAGCAAGGAAAATAAGAGGTTCTGCCCCACTATCTCATGCCACCAAAAGGATTTCAATTACACAATCACCGATTTCCAAAAACAAAAGTGCCAGGAGGGTGTTTTCTCGGGTAATCAATTGCAAAGGAGTGGGCCAAAAACACTTTCCAGCGTGGCTGTACACAGTGAGCTAAATCGTATGGGGATAGAATGAAATGATAACTACCAGGATAGACGTTACTCAAATGACATAGTAAAATTTACAACAATATTTAAAAACACAACAATCCGCCGAAGTAAGCAAATAAGAACAACCATTCAGCCCAACAAAAACCTACATCTATTGAAATTAAACATTCATCCATCTAGATTACTATTACTCAAGAAGATCTAAACCTAAACTAATGCATTATACTCTACAAATCAAGAGCGTACTATTGTCCCCTTCATGTTCCGAGTGTCTTCCACGCGCTCCATGCCGCTCCCGCTCGTCGACCGTCTAGACCTCATCGGTACCTCCCAGCCAGTCGCTAGGGGTACTCTGCTTCCCCCTTAGCCCCCTGAGCAACAAAGGTGCCACACACTATCCAGATGGTACATCTAGCTTCCCATCTCGCCTCGCAAGGTCGAGCTACCACTCCTATCTGAGCTGGAAAATCCCAACTTCTCACAAGCAATCAGTCAAGTAATAAATCCGGCAGCGTAACGTTACGCTAACAACCGATCCTTTCTTCCTCATCTCCCCTTTATTTTATAGAGTTTTGAGACCCACCAACTTTCCCTAAATCACATTTTAAATTAATTTTTAAAGAAAATCCTCTAAAAATTCTCTATCGTACAAGTGTCATTCATCCCCCACGTTTCTCCAAAAATTAATTTCTTTAAATTATTAATTGTTTCATTTCCCTCACCCACCTAGAGTTGCTCCTAAATTTACTCCTAGGTATTCCTAGATCCCCTTACATGTTTTAAATACTTTCCCTAACAAATGATGTTGCTAAATTAGCTCAGATTAGCAGGTTCTTAATTGCAGATTCCTTACTATGTTGACCGTTCTTTTTACCATAAGTTCCCATCTTTCCTTTTATTAAGTTTCCTCCATTACTTAGTTTCCTAATTCTCATTCTTCCCTTCTTTCCCCTTTTTGTTAAAGCCCAAAATGGCAGTTGCATTATTAAATCTTTTCTTTTTATTATTTATTTAATATCTTTTGTACTTTCATAAGTTAAGAAATAATTTCTTCTTTGCAAATTCTTAAATCCCTTAGTTTAATTAAATTCCTCTCTTCATTTACCCCAAGAATTTTATGAAGACTAAACTATTACGGAAATGGGTTTTTGGTTAAAATTTTATTTTTATTCTTAGGGTCCTTTCTTAAGGTTAGACTAAATTTTTACCCTAGAGAATTTTAGACTTATTACTTAGATTCTGAACTGGCGACACTTGGTTAGGGAAGTTGTTTTAAGGGTTTCTTAAGGTGTTAATGTATTAGGGTCATCTAGGTTTATTTCTTCCTCATCATTAGTGCGATGTGCCCTTTAGGATGCACTACGTGCTCCAAGGGTGCCACTCGCCTTGTTCGTTTCTTTTGTGCAACGTGCCCTTCAGGATGCACCATGTGCTCCAAGGGTGCCACTCGCTTCTTGTGTTTCTTTTGCACGACGTGCCCTTCAGGATGCACCACGTGCTCCAAGGGTGTCACTCGCCAACTTGATTGATTGGTAGACATCTATAACCCCTGGAGGTAACACTCCGCCAAGTGAACTTGTGGGAGACTAAGGGCTCTAAGGAATAATGCCCCCCGCCTTATTGTGTGCCCCTTAGAATCATCATGAGCGACTGTCATAGTCTGCCCTCACGGAATCATGGATCCTCTCGAACTAGGTAATCATTAACCTACAGTTCAAGCCATGGCGGGAGTGCTAGTAGGCTGTGGCCCCTTTACTCCATATGTGAGTCTGGTCGGCAAGCTATCGTCATCTTGCATCATCAAAAATTGTATCAGAACATGTCCACATCATATCATCAAATCAAATGAAATATCACAGTAAATAAATCAACCCAAATAGCACACTCCCTGACTCAATTTGGAGTCCAAGGGGGTTCCACCAATGCCTCTGCATCCTCAAGGTCCAAAACCCTACACACTCAATAAAACTGCGTCAAAGAACCTATCTACATCAAAGCAGTGGAACATCATGTCATCTATCATAATGCATCATAATCAAGGATAAATGTCTCAACATCATAAAATTCCAGATCACTTGCGAGCAAGTGTCCTCAAAAAATAATTTTTCTTAGTGCACCAGAGCGGGATGTTACATACTCCCCCTCTTGGTCTAAACTTCATCACGAAGTTTCTCAGTATAAATGCCGAAATAAACGTATCACAGTATCATAAGTCTTTCTATCAAAAAAAAAATGGAAACTACTGGCACATATCATATGCGTCCTCCCACATCGCCGAGTGCAGACTATAACTGTCCCATTGGACCTTGACCTGATCTGCCATTCGACGTCGTAACTGTCGAATGTGATGATCTAAGATGCGGACCGGCTCAGCCATGAGCGCTCCCTCATCCGATAACTGCAAGGAATTCATGTCAATCATGTGTGTAGGATCACTAATATAATGTCTCAAAATAGATACATGAAAAACATTGTGCATATGCCTCAAAGAATCAGGCAAGGCTAGTCGATAGGACACAGGCCCCTTTCTCTCCACAATCTCGAAAGGTCCCACGAATCTAGAAGAGAGTTTAGCTCCCTTTTCAAACTTGATCAAACTCTTATGCGATTTAACCTGCAAGAAGACTCGATCGCCGACCTCGTAACTACGGTTGACTCGGTGCGCATCGACATAACTCTTCTGTCAATCCTGCACTTCTTTAATCCTTTGTCTTATGGTTTTCATTTTCTCTTCCATTTCTTGGATCGCTTCTGGTCCCATGAGGATCCTATCCTCAAGCTGATCCCAACTCAAGGGCGTTTGACACGGTCCTCCATAAAGAAACTCAAAAGGAACCATCTTAATGGTGCTCTGGTAACTGTTGTTGTAAGTGAACTCTACTATAGGCAAGAATTCCTCCCAATGCTTCTGTTGGTCCATCACGTACATGAGCAACATGTCTTCCAAGGTTTGGTTGGTTCGTTTGGTTTGTCCGTTAGTCTATGGGTGATATGCAGTACTAAAATTAAGTTGGGTTCCCAAGGCCTCTTGGAAACTCATCCAAAATCATCCAGTAAACACCGATCCGTGATCAGATATAATCTTCTTAGGCACGCCATGTAGTCTCACAATCTCACTGATGAAAACTCTCGCTATGTCAGGTGCCTGATACGTCATACACACAGGAATAAGGTGAGCACTCTTCGTCAGAGTGTCTACTACTACAAAAATCGAGTCGTGTCTCCTTGTCGTCAATGGAAATCCAACAATAAAATACATCAAAATAACTTCCCATTTCGATTCCGGAATGACATGTGGTTGAAGTAATCCTGCCGGGTGTCTATGTTCATCCTTTACCTACTTACACTCTAGACATCTAGCCACAAAGTTGACTATGTCAGCCTTCATTCCCTTCCAGAAGAATAAGGGTTTAAGGTGTGCCCTCATCTTCGTGACTCCTGGGTGAGCCATATAAACTGCTCTATGAGCCTCACTCAGGATCAACATCCTCAACTTGTCGTTTGGTGGTACGTAAATCCAACCTCTAAACCTCAATAACCCATTCCTATCAAAAGAAAATCCCTCATATTGTGGTACCATCATTGTGTTTTGTCTGATAAAATCCTCGACTTCTTTGTACCAGTCATTGTCATGCTGTAAAGTGAGAATCTTCTCACGTAGATTCGTCTAAACAGGCAACACCGAAAATATGCATGGTCTCTGACTCAAGGCATCAGCCACTTGGTTCACTGTTCCCTTTATGTAAGTAATCTCAAAGTTGTACTTGCTAAGCAATTCCGATCAACGCCGTTGTTGCGCGTTCAGGTCGCTTTGCGTGGAAATGTGTTGCAGCCCACAATGATCAGTCTTTAATTCAAATTTTCGTCCAACAAGGTAGTGTCTCCAAACCTTCAAGGCATAAACGATGGCTAATAACTCCAAATCATGCATCACGTAGTTCTCCTCATGCCTTCTCAGTTTCCTCGAAATGTAAGCAATCACTCATCCATCTTGCATCAAGACTCCGCCTAAACCTTCCTTGAATGCATCAGTGCATACCAAGAATTCTGCGTCCATGTCAGGGACCTTTAGTATCAGAGTTGTGGTCAACAACTCTTTCAACCTTCGAAATGCTTTCGCACATTTCTCGGTCCAAACAAACTTCTTGTTTTTCTTCTACAATTCTGTGATCAGATTTGCTATTTTCGAAAATCCCTTGACAAATCATCGATAGTATCCTGCTAAACCCATAAAACTACGCACTTCTGTGACATTCATCGGTGCAGGCCATTCCATAATAGCCTCAAACTTGGCTGGATCCATGGCGATACCTTCGACGAAGATGACATGCCCTAAGTAGTGAATCCTCAGTTGATAAAAAGAGCATTTGGACAACTTCCCATACAATTTGTGCTCTTGTAGACACTGTAGTACCAAGTGCAAGTTCTCGTCATGCTCCTCTGTCATCCAAGAGTAGATCAAGATATCATCAATGAATACTTGGATGAACTTGTCCAAGTACTCGCGGAACACCCCGTTCATCAAACTCATGAATACCCCTGGGGCGTTTGTCAGCCCAACGGTAAAACAGTAAACTTGTAATGTCAAAATCTCATCTTAAAGGCGGTCTTAGGGACGTCATCCTCCTTGATCCGTAACTAGTGATACCCTGATCACAAATCAATCTTGGAGAACACAGTCGCACCCTTCATTTGATCGAACAGATCATCAATTCTGGGTAAGGGATACTGATTCTTGATCGTAGCCTTGTTCAGTTGACAATAGTCGATGAAAAGCCTCCACGATCCATCCTTATTTCAAATGAAAATAATAGGTGCACCCCACGGTGACATGCTAGGACGTATCAGTCCCAAGTCCAACAACTCATTCAATTGCATTTTCAACTCTTGCAACTTCAGGGTCAACATCCGATAAGGCATTATTGCTATCGGTTCGGTCCCTGGTTTTAGGTCTATGGTAAACTCCAGTTCCCTTTCCAGCGGCATCCCTGGAAACTCCTCTGGAAATATGTCTGCAACCTCCTTCACCACCAGAAGGTGCTCTAGACCTTTCGCTACTCCCTTTTCATTTAGCACGAGGATTTCATAAATCTTACACCCCTTGCACATACTCTTTCGTAATTGTAAGGAAGAGAGAAACCTCAGGGAAACTCCCTGGTTCTGTCCTACAATCACACCTCTCTTTCCTTCATCATCAACCAAGCTCAACCATTTTGTCTTAAAGTTGAGTATCACCTCATGCGATTCCAACCAATCCATACCAATCACGACGTCATAAGATCCTAATATCGTGATGTACAAGTTGAACCTCATGACAAACTCTCCCAGGTTAAGGGCACAACCCGTAACCTTTCCTCCAACCTTTTGTTTGGCTTCAAAAGCCATCTCTACAAAGCTAAACTTGTCCTGTTCAACTGCCTTTACCTTCATCCTTTTTAGTGCTGCACCAGAAATGAAACTCTCAGTAGCACCTAGGTCTATCAAAATACTAAGGGTCTGGTTAGCGATAGTACCTGTCATCTTGAGCACAGTTGACTGGTGCACTGCTTGGCAGTTATTCACCACCGCATGAATCCGATGGGCCTTGCCCATATCTCCCATGGTAGCGGGTCCAGCTGATCCAGACACTCTGGTCCTCTCCACAGGACAGTCGTGCTGGTAGTGTGGCTCCCCACACGTCCAACACCCCTTCTTCGGCCCAACAGTCCTAGTGCTCAAAGTAGAAGGTGATGGCCCACCTGCCTAGAACCCAGGTCTGTTCTGCTGAATAGGCCTAAACTGCTACTGCTACGGGCGACGCTGCTGCTGAAGCTGTGGTCCCCGATAAGGTGCCCGCTGCTGAGGCGATGACCATCGGGGTGTAGTGAAAGTGGATCCTCTCTGGAAGCCATGATATCCCGACGTAAGTCTCGTTGGTGTCTGATGCTGCGGTGTACCAGATGAACCCTGCCCTACTGGTCTCGCTGGAGTCCTGGTCTGACCCCCACTGATAAGCTCCTCCTCTGCTATGAGGGCCTTTTGGACAACATTGTGCAAGGTTTAAGGCATCAAGATCCTAACCTTTGCACGCAGGCTGCTATTAAGGCCAAACACGAGCCAACTGACCTTGAGTTTCTCAGTGTTAAGGTGCGGAGCATACTGTAGTAGCTCCATAAAACGTGCCTTGTACTCGGGCACCGTACGACCTCCCTGTCGTAATGCATTGAACTCATTGAGCTGATGCTCGATGAATTCCTCTGAAAGGTACCTCTCTTGGAACCATTCCTCGAACAGTTCCCATGACACGTCTTCAACGACCATGTTCAGCTGTGGCAGGAGCGTCTTCCACCATAGAAGAGTGCTCCCCTTCATTTGAAAGACCTCCATGTGGACCTTCATGTTGGAGGTATAATCACGAAGTGAGAAGCACATTGCCATATTCTCCAACCATGCCTTGGCGGCGGCGCCATCTGGGTCACCAAAGAACTCAGGAAATTTAACCTTCTCGAGTTCACAGTGAATGATACCTGTAACGGCTAGTACGCGTGGCGAAACCTCAGCGGGTGCCAGTGCCCTGGCCTTGTCTCTATCCAATCGGCTGATCAGAGCCTTAGACATGCATTGAAAGGATCTTATCATCCCAACAACATCGCCAACTGCTATCTGCTCCTGTCCGAGAACCTGCTCGCCTCCTTGGGGGTTAGACCCCTCAGGTGTGGATGCTATTGGAGGCGTCACGCCTCCTCCCCTAGCACCCCGTCCTCTGTCTCTGTGGCATCCTCTAACCATGATTACTTGCACGCACACAACCAACTTGATCAGCAATAATATAATCAATCAAATCCTATCAATGAAAGCTGTAGCGAATCCCAAGTCGCGGGTCGAACCTGGATCTGATACCATATGTAACATCCTCCTCGTTACGACAACAACTCTGATAACAGGTGATTTTTTTTTTTTGTTTAAGGTGTGTGCATGCATGTAAAGAGGAAATAGACACACTTGACTCTACATCACCACTAGACGACTAACAAGATGCAACCATGATGATCACAACAAGAAGACATAAAGAGCACGACAAGTAACTGCAAGCATTTAAATGACATAGACAGAAGGAAGAATCCATAACAGTAGATTTTACTATTCTGCACAGAAAAGCAGGGCGTTTAATCTTAGTCCTCTTCTCCAGAGAGAGAGAAGGTCAGATAGGCTCCCAACCGACTGCTCAGGCAGAAATTAGTAACCCGACGACGAACAATATGCAAGCAAGACGAACGCAGCAAGATGACATACGACGTACCACAGTAGCAACATGCGTTTAACGATGATCAATGACAATAAGTAAGACTGACTACCCGCCCGTCCTACCCTGTAAGGTTAGGACCTCCAAGACACATAAGCAACGCTCAAGCCCAGGTTCCCATCGATTTTAACCATTTAAGGTCTCATGGCTGGCAACTGTTCTGAGGAGCATGGAGGTGTCTACGTCCCACCCAACACAAGAATACCAAGCAATAAAATATATATAACCATGATGAAACAATAGTTAAGTATCGACCACGTCCTTTACGATGCACACGTCAATTAATTGTAAATTCATTTAACAACAAATCCAATTTAACGCAATTCTAATACTAAAGCAATATCAATTGGTTGTACATCCCCTTTCACTAAATCATAATGACTTAAGGTACTTAGCTCAAGACATTATATTTTATCTGTTATCAAGGATAATAACTTTCAACTTTACTCCAGAAGATAAAGACCACATTACATTTTTATTATGACAACTACATAAGGACAACACCTCCTTATGTGAATATAAAAACACACAAATATGTGAATATATTTGGTCCCTTTTATTTACAAAAACCTTTATTCAATGGGAAAATATGTCCAAGTTTAAAGCATTCCTTTAATGGGATATAGAAAATCCACTTGTTTGCATTAATCATATTTGGAGGAAGATTAAAAATATGAAAAATGGCACTTAGGTTTAGTTGTACAAATGACCTTCACACTTAGAAAGTTTTATCTTCTATAAGGTTTTCTTTAACCTTGACCCTTGACCTTGATAGTAAATGGAATAAAATCTCTCTTTTAGTGAAGAATAAAATGATTAAAGTCAACAACAATGAAGCACCATAAAATGATTGTAGGAAATGAATTACAATTTAGAAATGCAATTGTGAAGTATAACTTTATCTATGAAATGATTTTAACTAATGAATTGCCATTTAGAAATGCAATTGTAAAATAAGTTTTTTTTTGAGAATACAATGCATAGAAAGTGGAGATGTTTCTAAGCTAACACTGCCATTAAATAACGCTGCAATTACCTAAGAGTTAAATAAATAACCATTATATAATAGTTAAATAACAATTTAATAGATAACAATAAAATCAAATACATTGCATTTAACTAACCAATAAATAAAACTTATAAGATCAGCGGTAACTACTTCCAGGAAGCAATGATTGGGAAGGTAGATGGCATTTAAATTTAATTAAGGTGGATGTCTTGGGACTATCATCGACAAAGAGAGATTGCCAATATCTAAAAAGAGAAGGTAAATAATTTATTATCTCTCTGACAGCCCCATCTGGTACGACTCATGCGCTTAAGAAAATAATAAAGGGAAACAACTAAATTTGAAAGGGCACTTGAAAATGGAGAAGATTCAAGTCAACTGATACTGTTAGAATGATTTATCCAGCAACTATCCAAGTCCCATGTGTCGACCGTTGGTGGGTGATGCTTCCCACAGTCACCATGTACGACCCAATTAATATAGTTGTGCATCAGTGTTGTATGACTCTGCCCACAGTTACCATATTGGCCATTGAATCCGGATATACAAAAAGTGAATAGATAAGGGCAGGACCAGCATGCATAAGCATATAAATAAGACTTAAATGGCTGTACTTAAGGCTCATCTTAGTCATAAATTAGTTGCACTTCGTTAATCAGAATTATTCCTTGCAGGTTTCGAAAGTGGTAAAAATGAAATTCTGTAATTCCAGAGTACTGTTTATTCCAACTGTAAAATTTCCACACCGTATCTACTATATTAGCACACAACCAGAAATCTACACTTCTGCCTTAATGGAACGGTGTTAAGGAAAACCGAAAACAGACTATACCAGCTTTAGTAACCCAATGCCAGGTGATGAAACAACACGTGAAACCTAATTCATCAGAACGCAAGTTATCAAGGCGTGGGTATACAAATTGAGTCAAGGAAATAAGAAGTGTCCGGTTAGTCTCGTTCTGTTCACGCTCAAGTTCTGAACGTGGTTTAGTAACTAGGAATAGGGATTAACAAAACTAAGCCATCATCCAACTTCATTCTCGTTCTGGTTGAGTTGCAATGAAAGGGATGCTTATATTAAACATTTTTACATATTAAATCCACTGGATTGAATTTAAATAATTGAAAATCAAATAATTAATAACCAAAATATATTCTGCAAGGGAGAAAATGCACTAACGTTGAACTCAACAAAAGAGAAACCGCATTACCATCTAACTCAGACGCGTAGTATGCCAGGTCAAAATTTTCTGTCAATGTCAAAATCAAGGAAAGGTATCACAGTAAAAAGCGAGGACAGAGGGGGAACAATGACTACCAGCAGAAGGATCGATCGTTGTCATCACCAATAAGAAAAAAAAAAAAAAACAGTAAAGGTTGCCTTTAATAAAGAAATCCATCCAGTAATGAGTCCAGAAGTAGGAATAGTTAGCGAAACAATTTCTGATGTTTGATCGCCACCTGTAGAAGCAAGGAAAATAAGAGGGTCTGCCCCACTATCTCACACTGCCAAAAGGATTTCAATTACACAATCACCGATTGCCAAAAATGAAAATGCCAAAAGGGGGTTTTCTTGGGTAATCAATTGCAAAGAAGTGTGCCAGAAACAGTTTCCAGCGTGGTTGTACACAGTGAGCTGAATCGCACAGGGATAGAATGAAATGATAAATACCAAGCTAGAGGTTACTCAAATGACACAATAAAATTTACAGCAATATTTAAAAACACAACAATCTGCCGAAGTAAGCAAATAAGAACAACCATTCAGCCCAACAAAAACCCGCATCTATTGAAATTAAACATTCATCCATCTAGATTACTATTAATCAAGCAGATCTAACCCTAAACTAATGCATTCTACTCTACAAATCAAGAGCATACCATTGTCCCCTTCCTGTTCCGAGTGTCGTCCACGCGCTCCATGCCGCTCCTGCTCGCCGACTGTCGATACCTCATCGGTACCTCCCAGCCAGTCGCTAGGGGTACTCTACTTCCCCCTTAGCCCTCCGAGCCACAAAGGGGCCACACACTATCGGGATGGTACATCTAGCTTCCCAGCTCGCCTCGCAAGGCCAAGCTACTACTCCTATCTGAGCTAGAAAATCCCAACTCCTCACAAGCAATCAGTCAAGTCATAAATCTGGCAATGTAAGGTTACGCTAATAACCAATCCTTTTTTCCTCATCTCCCCTTTATTTTATAGAGTTTTGAGACCCACCAACTTTCCCTAAATCACATTTTAAATTAAGTTTTAAAGAAAATCCTCTAAAAATTCTTTGTTGTACAAGTGTCATTCATCCCCCACATTTCTCCAAAAATTAATTTCTTTAAATTATTAATTGTCTCATTTCCCTCACCCACCTAGAGTTGCTCCTAAATTTACTCCTAGGTGTTCCTAGATCCCCTTACATGTTTTAAATACTTTCCCTAACAAATGATGTTGCTAAATTAACTCAGATTAGCAGGTTCTTAATTGCAAATTCCTTATTATGTTGACCGTGCTTTTTACCATAAGTTCCCATCTTTCCTTTTATTAAGTTTCCTCCATTACTTAGTTTCCTAATTCTCATTCTTCCCTTCTTTCCCCTTTTTGTTAAAGCCCAAAATGGAAGTTGCGTTATTAAATCTTTTCTTTTTATTAAATCTTTTCTTTTTATTTTTTATTAATATCTTTTGTACTTTCATAAGTTAAGAAATAATTTCTTCTTTGCAAATTTTTAAATCCCTTAGTTTAATTAAATTCCTCTCTTCATTTACCCCAAGAACTTTATGAGGACTAAACTATTATGGAAATGGGTTTTTTGTTAAAATTTTATTTTTATTCTTAGGGTCCTTTCTTAAGGTTAGACTAAATTTTTACCCTAGAGAATTTTAGACTTATTACTTAGATTCTGAACTGGCGACACTTGGTTAGGGAAGTTGTTTTAAGGGTTTCTTAAGGTGTTAATGTCTTAGGGTCATCTAGGTTTATTTCTTCCTCATCATCAGTGCGACGTGCCCTTCAGGACGCACTACATGCTCCAAGGGTGCCACTCGCCTCATTTGTTTCTTTTGCGCAACGTGCCCTTCAGGATGCACCACGTGCTCCAAGGGTGCCACTTTCTTATTGTGTTTCTTTTGTGCGACGTGCCCTTCAGGATGCACCACGTGCTCCAAGGGTACCACTCGCCAACTTGACTGATTGGTAGACATCTATAACCCCCAGATTCAACACTCCACCAGGTGAACTTGTAGGAGACTAAGGGCTCTAAGGAATAAGGCCCCTCACCTTATTGCATGCCCTTTAGAATCATCGTGAGCGACTATCGGAGTCTTCCCTCATGGCATCGTGGATCCTCTCGAACTATGTAATCCTTAACCTACAGTTCGAGCCACGGTGGGAGTGCTAGTAGGTTGTGGCAGGGCTGCTATCCACACCTCTCCCTCAACCTCTCTGGAAATCGTGTGTGGCCCCTTTACTCCATATGTGATTCTGGTCGGCAAGCTATCATCAGCCTGCATCATCAACAATCGTATCAAAACGTGTCCACATCATATCATCAAATCAAATGAAATATCACAGTAAATAAATCAACCCAAATAGCACACTCCCTAACTCAATCCAGAGTCCAAGGGGTTCCACCGATGCCTCTGCATCCTCAATGTCCAAAACCCTGCACACTCAATAAAACTGCGTCAAAGCACCTGTCTACGTCAAAGCAGTGGAACATCATGTCATCTATCATAACGCATCATAATCAAGGATAAATGTCTCAACATCATAAAAGTCCAGATCACTTGCGAGCAAGTGTCCTCAAAGAATAAGTTTTCTCAGTGCGCCAGAGCGGGATGTTACAAATATGGGGAAATTGAGAGTGATGTGAGGAGGGGGGGTGGGGGCATAATTAGAGCTTCCACCTTCACATGGTTGCCTCTATTTAGTAGATAATGATTATTCTCGAAACCAAGAGGAGCTCTGCGTGACTACGCCTAATCATACCAATGATGTAGTTATGTCCATCATCAATTGTTATGAAACATTTGTTAAAAAATTGTGTAGGTTAATTTCAAAAGGAAACTAGGGACTTCAATTAATTCATACTTTCCAACTCTTGTTTCATAAGGGAGATATGTTGCATCTTTATCTTTCTAAATATTCCTATAAAAATATTTCTATATTATTGGAAATAACACTTGAATTGTTTTCTAAGCTCAACTGAGAAGAGAAATTCACCATAAGTGATGCACATAAGAAACACACATGATTGATACATGATAAGTGATGCATTGGAGTGATGTGTAACGACCCTGCTTAAATAAATGTATAGGATTATTAATTATAATTAAATTGATAATCTGATTGTCCTAAAATGTTAGCTAAACAATAATGATTTCTGATATAATATTAACTAATTAATTATCAGTAATTATTTGTTCATAATTGTCAATGATTAATTAATTATTAATCGACTCTTTAATTATGTGAGTAAAGAATTAATGGGGTTAATAATTTAATTTATTAAGACTTACATATATGGGAGGGAATAAGACATTAAATGTAAGGATAAGATAAGATAAGATAATAAATACAAGGGGCTAAGATAATAAATAAATGGATAAGGAAATTAATGAAAAGAAGAGTTGGTGAAGGGGGAATATGATGAGGAGAGCCTTACGGTGGAAGGCATTCTTTTGGAGGAGGATTTTTTATTTTTGGGAGGAAGCATTTTGGAGGGGGACGAGAGCACTGGTTTATGGGCTTGGTTTTTTTTTGGTTATGTGGGAGAGTTCCGCAGACTGTGAGTAGCATTGCAGGGGCACCGGGTTGCTAGGGGTTTTGGGCATGGGGGACAGGATTCATTTCAGTTTCCTGAAGCTAGGGAGTTGGACAGGCTACTCCTAGCTGGCTGGGAGGGTAGTCGTTTTGGGCAGTGTTGGTCAATACATCAAGCTAGGAAAGACAACAGCAAGGCAACAGGGAAGGGACAACCATATCGATGGGAATTAGCATTAGAAGCAGGTATTTTATTGTGAATTGTTGAGTTATTTCCATACTGTAGATAGATTTTAACTTATGCAGAATATTTATGCTTATGGTGTGAATCAATAATTTATGTATGAGAAGGCAATTATATGTTAATTGAATTAAAATTTTGTATTTAATTAAGCTGGGTCTCTACAAATGGTATCAAAGCCCTGGTTCAAAATATGGAACCAAGGGCCTACCTACCTACCTACCTACCTACCTACCTACCCTATAAGCCAAATAACATTGAAACCTTAAGAAAACCCTGAATATAAAAGAAGGAGAAATATGTAAGAAATTCCCCATAGTGTCAAGTCTCTCTCCACTTATTCAAGTCACCTTCACGCCTATAAGGATCTTGACCGCCTGCACGAAGTAAGAAGTACAAAGACTAAATAGTATTAGGTTCAAAAAAAAAAAATCTTAAATATGAAAGAATATAGAAATGCCCACAAGTAAAAATTAGCCAAAATATCTCAAGATCTATATATATATATATATATATTTGTTTGATTCATCAAACCAGACAATTAGAAATGCGTACAATATATTATAATGGAAAAGAGTAGAATAAAATTGACAAAGCAAGAGATGCACCGTAAAAACAAAATTATAACCAATCTCAAGAACAGTCCTCAGAAAATCGATTCTCCTCCACATCATCTTCAAATAGTCATTAGTCATGAAAAACCTTTCTCCAGAAAAAAATCAATTCCTTCAGTTTTGAGCATAACGCAGTGAACATGAATGGACAGGCATTGATCATATGCCATTTGATCCAATGCCATGATTACCAAAGCTTTACAAAACTGTCAGAAACACAGGCCGTGGGCTATCATCTAAGGATATCAGTAATGGGAAGCTTTAATGTGTATTTTACAAGAACAAACACACTTTAGTGTAAATTTGATCTCAATATCTATCATATTTATATATCATAGTTGCAACACGTATCACAGAATGTTGTTTCACCTTAGAGATAGGACAAATGCAAAAATTAAGCATTTCTCAACATTACCACATTCAATCATTTTTCACCAAGAGCACATTCTACATTTCCACGAGCCATATATGCACCATGTAGTGGAGCAAATCAATTTGAATATCCTATTCAAATTTCTTGATCATCGCAATATCATTAAGCATTTTCTCAATCCTTTCATCATCACATGCACGTCCATTTGTCTATAGCATAAAACAAAAGTTGTCACTTAGAAACAATAACCAATAGCATTAGAACTGCTAAGAAACTGTATAATATACATTTTGTCCCTTCAAAGATATAAAGGCAAAGAGAAATGAAGCGACTATGCAAATTGAAAATCAAAGTTATGCAAATTTCATGAGTTAATAGGATTCACAATTCAGAAATAATGAACATCCTTTTGATAATAAATAATAGGTAACTTTGGGATTACCTTAAGGGATGGAACCATAGCTTTGGCCTCCTCTACAGTTTCAGGACAAAGATTTCCAATCACACAGAGCTGTAATGGGCAATAGTATTTAGATTCAGTAAGATAGAAATATTCTAAAACTACCGCATTTGAACCATAATTAGATAGGCATTTCCTGAGTAAAGGATTTCATACCTCGAACTCACCCAATCCATTTCTTCTAAGTACACTGCAAGGCTGAGTAAAGGATTCCATACCTCTTTTCCAAAACTCTATTCTACACAATAGTTGATTAACTATTGAATTTAAAAGGAAGCAAATTTTAAACACAAGTTATAACTTATAACCCTTTTCAGAACATTAATCCCGAGAATTGACATAAAGGATACTCTCTAACTTGTTTCACAGCATCTAGATTTTTGTATCTACTGAACTGCTTCACGTACTGCAAAAAAAAAATCTCTTTATTGAGCAGCGTGTCGTACATCTACATGTGACAGAAAACTCCAGAGACAAACTCATCATTCTAGAATGTTAAAATATTAATATTAATGAATTATATGTATGGTAGCAGTTAAGTTATGTCACATTTCCTCATTCTAGAAGAAAAACAAAAATGAAAAATTAACTGCGACAAAAATTGAACATCAACATGAACTGGAAACAAATATTTATCCATAACCTCATTTCCAGCTCCTATTACAACAGTGTGCTCTAGCTTTGTAGGATAATCAATATCCTCTGTTGAAGGGAAATAGTTTGAAATCTCATTGCGTACATGAGTTTGGGCATGAAATGTCAATCGTTCACATACATATGCCAAAATACGCAATAGTGTTGGCCGTAATCCAGCTACATATTCTCCTCTCCATACAAACCCAGCGCGTGAGCTCCGGGAAATGGCCTCACGTGTCACCCAATACACAATCCATTGAACTGGCATATATAAGTAACCAAAGCAAGCGTCGAGCCCATGTGGTGCCAACACCAGGAAGTACCTGTCAAACATTAGGGGTTAATAAAACACACATTGCACTCACAAGAGTAATCAACAACACCCACACGACATGCCAACAAAAGAGCCCAAGGGTACATTAGCTTGGGACTATGCCACGCACTCAGGTTGATACCAAACACCCTGAGTGCATCAAGCCATCAAGATGGAGCCACCGAAGGAGATAGATCTTCTGCAAAGAATGCTTTTGCTACTGCTGTGCCTAACTGGAAAGGAACAACAATAGGAAGGACAGTGAAGATGGAGCCGCGAGCTGCACAAACAAAAAACAATTTTTTTTTTGTATTAATAAACAATTCTCACCCTCATACAGACAAGCCGAATCTCTTTAAACATTTAGAGCATCTCGCGGATAGAAAGTGTACCTGCGAATTGTTTCAATAATGCCTGTTTTGTCTGTAATACCATATATTAGCTTCATTATCATTGCAATAATCCTTGGTAACCTCAAATATAGTTACTGAACTTGTTTCCCAAAATAAATAAATAAAAAATCAAATCATAAACATGAAAATCAACCAGATGGAATGGAAATGATTTTCCAAGAGACAGGTGAACCTAATGCATAATACACCACACCAGGTTGTTCTTAGACTGAACATTTCATCTATGTTGAAGTTTAGACAATAATAATTAGACAAAATGAACATTAAGGTGTATTCCCATAACTAGTCTAAATGTTGGGCTAGTTGAAGTAGTTAAAGCTTCATGCAAGAGGCCATGTGAATGGCCACCCAAAACAAAAAAAAGAAACCTGGAAATACAAGTCTGTGAGCTCAATGAGAAACAACACACATAATACAAGCTAGCGACCAATGCCCGAAACCAAACACCTAACAAACGAGGAGGAGAAGCCATGAGAGAAAGCCATGGCAGTCGACCAGGTAACTAGAGACCTCGCAAGAAGAGATGAAGAGGAAAAGAGGAATTAGGGTTATGACGAAAAAGGTTAGGGTTAATATAGGGGAGGGGTGCTGGAGGAAGCAAGGCGGGCACGTGGAATCCATGTGTGCCTACACTTGTTTTAAATTATTTTGATTTTCTTCTATTATTTATTTAAAAAAAAATCTTTTATAAATTGTGTGTGTTTGTTTAAATTTATATTTTAGTGTAAAGATAATTAACCTAAATTAAATTAGTTTAAAGATAATTTATGATTAATTTAATTAAATTAATTTAAAGTTAATTAAGTGGTTACCCTAAATTAGGTGAATTTAATTAAATTAATTAAAAGTTAATTAAGTGATTACCCTAAATTAACCTAAATTATAATTTAGTGTAAAGTTAAACTACATTAAAAGTTAATTAAAATATTAGAGGGTACATGGGTTTTGAACCCAAGACCACCCACCAAGAGAAGTGCCTTGAGAAGAGCACTAACACCAACACACCCTCCTGAGTCTTTACAAATAAACTCATATACTTAAATATATTAATGGTAACAGAGTTGCGCCAAGGAGAGTAGCTGCAGGGATTTCAATGGCAGCGAGTGCAACATCTCATTCATCGCCAACGACGCAAATAGGTCCATGGCCATCTCAGGGAACAACTAGTAGGGACAGGGGTTCCGGAGAAAGGAACTCGTTTCAAAGACAATCGCAGAATTGTGAGCAGGTTCGATCCCATATTACCTATTGGGGACGTGGAGGACACCGTTACTAGCGTAACTGCCTAGAGTTACAATCAGGATTGTGCATAGAGAAGCAAAGGCCCCGATGGGAAGAGCAAGTGGTAGCCACTAGATTTACATAGCAGTTAATAATCGCCAGGCAGAACATCAATCCACGGTGGTGGAGTCAATAGGTATGCTAAATCATACCAAGGTTAAGATTTATTTGATTCTGGTGCTACAGATAATTTCATTTTGCCATCTGCATTAGAAAAGAGTGGGTCAGTAGCCTATGAACACGATGAATTTAAACAAGTTGAGATGGCTTCGGGGAAAAACAAGCGGTAGGACCTAGTGTTGATAATTGTATATTAGACCTGGGAGTGTGTACTACCAGGTTGAAGGTATACATCACTTCTCTTGGGGTGTATGACCTAATCATTAGAATGGATTGGTTACTAGCTCACCGAGCTTTGGTAGATTGTTTCACAAAGAGGGTTCTTTGTGTCGACTATGAAGGAAGACCAGTAGAGATCCAGGGTGTATAGAGAGAAGTGTCATTATTCTTTATATCAACTATGAAGGTTAAGCGATGCTTGAGGCAAGGGTGTTGATTGTATGTAGTGGAAGCAGTGAATGAAAGGAAGGGACCCTCATTGGATCAATACCTAGTATTGCCAGAATTTCAGGATGTTTTTCTGAATGAGTTACCAGGGTTACCTCCTGAGAGGGAGCTTGATTTTACTATTGAGCTAAAACCTGGTGCATAACTGATCTCCAAGACTCCGTATCGGATGACAGCGCCGGAACTTTGTGAATTGCAAATGCAATTGAAAGAGTTACTAGACTTAGGGCTAATAATGCCCAGTGTCTCACCTTGGGGCGCACCGGTAATTTTTGTAAAGAAGAAGGATGGATCCTTACAACTGTGTATAGACTACAGGGACTTGAACCATGCTACAGTGAAAAATAGGTACCCGATGCTGCAAATAGATGACCTTTTCGATCAGATGAAAGGAGCAGCGGTATTCTCAAAGATTGATTTGTGATCAGGGTATCATCAATTAAGGATTAAGGAAGGTGATATCCTAAAAACTTCCTTTTAAACTCGGTTTGGACATTACAAGTTTGTCGTGGTACCTTTCAGATTGACCAATGTGCCAACTGTATTCATGATCCTCATGAATGACATATTCCAGAAGTACTTAGACCGTTTTGTACAAGTCTTTCTAGATGACATCCTCATCTATTCCAAGAATGAAAGAGAACATGAGGAAGACCTGTGAATAGTGTCGTCCTGCCTTAGAGAGAACAAATTGTATGGGAAGTTTTCAAAGTGTTCCTCCTTCCAAAAAGAGATTCACTATTTAGGTCATATCATTTCTAGCGAAGGAATCTTGGTGAACTCAGAAAAGTAAAGGCCATTATGGAGTGGCCAGTGCCGAAAAATGCCCATGAGGTGAGAAGCTTCATGGGGCTAGCAGGTTATTACCGGAGATTTGTAGAAGGATTCTCAAAAATAGTGAAACCCATCACCACCTTGCAATGCAAGGGGGTCAGGTATGAATGGACACAAGAGTGTGATAGTGCGTTCATTGATCTTAGGAGGTTACTAACTAGTGCACCAATTCTACGAGTGTCAGATATGGAAAAGGACTTCACAGTCTACACGGATGCCTCGAACAAAGGGTTGGGGGCATGCTAATGTAGGATGGAGGAGTGATAGCTTATGTGTCAAGGAAGTTGAAGAAACATGAAGAGTTATACATGAATCATGATTTAGAGTTGGCAGCTGTAATGCTAGCTCTAAAAATTTGGAGTCACTATCTTGTGGGGCAGAACTTTGAGCTCAAAATGGACCATAAAATTTTAAAACATCTCTTCACTCAAAGAGATCTGAATGCCAGACAAAGGTGATGGAGTAAGTTTTTGAGTGAGTACGATTTTGGGTATTCCATACATAAAGGGAAAGGAAAATGTGGTCACAGATGGCTTGAGTAGGAGACCACATATCTTCTCCTTGGTACCCTTAAAGGTCAATCTGAGGGAACAAATGTTGACACAACTCCAAGGAGATAGTTGGTATTTAAAGGTTACTTCAAACCTCCAGAGCGGGAGGTAGTTAGATCCAAAGTATGAAGGATATAGTCTAGAAGCAGACAGACTATTAAGATATCGAGGAAGGATGTACATCCCTGAGAATGGGAATATTCGTAGCATCATACTAAAGGAAGCCAATAGAGCACTTTATTGTACACATCCGAGTGTGAAGAATATGTACGCAGATATGAGGAAGCTCTTCTTTTGGGTAGGCATGAAGTGCGATGTAGTCAATTTTGTCGCCAAATGCCTAGAGTGTCAACAAGTGAAAGCCAACCACCATCACCCGGCAGGCCTCCAACAACCACATGATGTTCCTATGTCCAAATGGGAAGTCATCTCTATGGATTTTGTTGTGGGATTGCCACTCACATCCCATAGACACAATGTCATTCTTGTGATAGTTGATAAGTTAACCAAGAGTGCTCATTTTATTCTGGTTAGAGACACTTACGATGTCACTGATGTGGCACATGTGTTTGTAAGTGAGGTTATTCGTTTGCATGGGATACCTAAAAATATCATTTCAAATAGGGACTCTTGATTCACTTCTAGGTTTTGGACAAGTTTATAGTCAGCGTTGGGGACTCAGTTGAACTTAAGAGCAACTTATCATTCTGAAACATATGGGAAAACTAAGAGAGTAAATCAAGTCATGGAAGACATGCCTAGGATGTATGTCATGGATAATCAAACTCAATGGGAGAAGTACCTACCTTTGGCAGAGTTTGCCTACAATAACAGTTATCATAGCTCCAATGGAATGCCACCCTACGAAGATTTGTATGGAAGGCCATGCAGAAATCCATTGAGCTGGGATAGACTAGAAGACCGAGTAATAGTTGGGCCAGAATTGATTCAAGAGATGGAAGAACAGGTGATTCAGATTAGGCAGAGACTAAAGGAAGCACGGGATAGGCATAAAAGTTATGCGGATGCACATCGGACCGACCAAAGTTATGAAGTGGGGGACCAGGTTTTCATTCGTATCAGGACTAATAAGAGTACCATATGGTTCGGGAAGGGGACAAAGTTGTCACCTTGATTTATAGGACCATTCAGGATCTAAGAGAAAATTGGATCCGTTGCATATCGTTTCGTACTGCCACCCCACTTGCATAAAACTCACAATGTATTTCATGTATTTGTTTTACGTCATTATGTTGTTGATGAATCACATAAACTAAATTAGAAGGAATTGTAGGTATCGTATGTGGGAACCCTCATGGTAGAACCGTTATGCATATTGGACCATAGATTCCGATAGCTCAGAAACCATCTGGTAGACCAAGTTAAGGTCCAGTGGGACAAGTATAGTCCAGGATATGCTACTTGAGAAGATGCTGAGACATTATGACGAGACTATCCCTCACTATTTTGACCACCTCGAGAACATGTTTCTCGAAGGTGGGGTGTATGTAACACCACCTTTTGACATAGACAACCAGGATTACTTGAGGCCTATATACTTTATTTTCTGGTCACAATGAAACTATTAAGTGATACACCTAAACTTTAAATGTATGAACTTTTATGAATGATTAAATGTTATTGATGATGATGTATGTAATGCGATCTATTAGGT
>JZKD02S1075996.1:79462-94815 GCA_000966675.3 Picea glauca
AATGTCTAGATTATCATTTTATATCCTTGGGATACCCATGCAATTGTAAATAAAGGATATAATTCTCTTCAAATTATATCCATTATCATCTAGAGTGTGGATCTAGGTATCTTGATAATCTATTATATCTACTACACATGATAAATGTAGATATTTCAAAATGCACCTTTACATGAGTGAAGAAGATAATTACATCTTGTTTTCATGTTTCAACATGGTATAAAAAATACCATATTATTTAGTCCTTTTTACTCCAAAATGTATATTGACTTTACAGATTCAAGCTTCCCACGTGAGCTTATTCTTGGTTCTCATTTCTTAACAAAAAAATTATGAAATTTATACTTTAATCCCCCTTGAAGCATACAATCATCTCAAAGAGGTGAGACTTGCATATATATACAAGTTTTGTAAGGTTTTAACCATTTGCCAAAATTTGAGCTAGATGTAGGTAATCCCTTATATTCTTCAAGTACATAAGAGTTTAACTTTAGAGCTATGGTCAAATAAAAAAAAAGAGGTCTTAAAGGAAATTGACCATGTGGTCATACATCTTGATTACCGAATCAAAATGTTGTAGGATACTTCAATGCCTATACTTCAAAATGTTGCAGGATACTTCAATGCCTACATGAATGTATATATTTATCATATTTATCATACTTCAATGCCTTAACTATGATGTACAATTCCTTATCTTATTTGGGGTATATTATGATTGCACCAACAAAAGTTTCAAGTTTTATGTTATACAACTCCTTCTTTGTATCAAAGGTTCTGCCATTATGTATCATGCAAAATTTTCTTTGATTTCAAATGAAATTGCAAGTTTCATTAGATTTAATATTGAATGCATTACAATTCTTTCATGTCAAAGCTTCAGTTACTTGGTTTTCAATTGCAATGAATTGAAAGGTTATACTTGCCTTTTCTAATGTGCATTGAAGAGACATTTCATTCCTAAATAATTTGCTTACCCCATGAATTACCTTGGTTCAATTAAATTATCTTGGTTCAACAAATTTACAATGAATTTTATATTTCTTAGGTCAATACAAAATTCACATCTTCTAACTAAAAAATCCATACAAAACAATAATTGTTTTCCAAGCTCATATTTCTTCATGTGGGCTTGCAATTAATTGTGGGTTAATATGGCATTACCATATTACATTGTAATATGGTATACCATATTACAATGTAATATGACATGACCATATTACATTGTAATATGGTATACCATATTACAATGTAATATGGTAATACCATATCTCATGTAATTGTTTTTAAAAAACTTAATGACATCGTCGCAATATCGACGCTAGTTTGTCAGAAATTTTTTTTTTTCATTTTGACCACCGTGGAAATATCGACGAACTTTCATCGCAAGTTGCCATAGTTTTTCATTGCACATACAACATCTTATTCGTAACTTTGGTCTAGATGAATCCATGTTGTTGATATTGCGACGGATTTTCGTCACAAGTTGCCACAATTTTTCGTCGCACATACAACATCTGCGTCATAAGTTTTTGACTTGTCAAAACCTTTTGTTGCAATGGCGATGAAATTTCATCGTAATTGCCATGGTGGTTCATTGTACTTGCGACGATATTTCATCGAAATTGCGACGATGCAAAGGGTTAAACGAACTTGACTCTGGTGACATGTGGAGAGATAATTTCATCGATGTTTCCAGGCACACTTGGATCATCGATATAGCGATGAAATTATTCTGATGAAAAAAAAACTCGACTTTCATGGAAATTGCGACGAATATGTGTGGCAATATCAACGAAAAACTGTCACAACTTTGGTCATATGTACTAGTTATTTAAAGGCTTCTTAGGATAGGCAGAAAATTTATGCAAACATGAACATAGTTTTTAGATATTTTAAAGTGGGAGAACATGTTTTTCTAAAATTGAAAGTGAAAAGAAGTTCACTAAGATTGGGTTGCTGCCCAAAGTTTGTAGAAAGGTATTGTGGGATTTTTTAAATCTTAGAGAAGATAGGGCCAATTTCATACATTCTATCACTTCATGCATCCATGAGAGTGAACAATGTATTTCATGTGTCATTACTAAATAAACATGTTCTTGACTCTAACCACATAATTGGTTGGACTATGATCTAGGTGGAAAACGAAGTGGATTTCCATGTGGAACGAGTACACATCCTGGACCGAAAAGTCAAAGTGATCAAGAATAAATCCATTGGGATAATAAATGTTCAATGGAACTATTATGGTCCTAAATATGAAACACAGGAACATGAAGAAACTATGTGGGAGGAATACCCACAATGTTTTGTAAATTTTGGAGAAAACAAAATTTGAAAATGAAAGACCCCATTTTTTGGTAGCTAGAGCTCCATAAACACATCTCAAATTTCTGGTCCCCTATGCTAACAATCCTGATAAAAGAATTGTGCAACCCAATTGAATAAGAGTAGTGAAGGGGGAACATTACTTGGGTTAATAGGTTGAGAGGAATATGACATTATTGTTGGAGATATTGTTCGAGGATAAAATTTGCAGAATTTTCTTATCTTTTTTTAATATTATAATGTGATATAAATTTGTATATGTATTGGGCATGGTTTTGTACACAGAGGACAATGAAAAATGTTTTGGGAGGGGGAATGTAACATCCCCAGGTTAATTTATTCATAATGTAGATATGAATGTGACTATGGCCAAGTGATGTAATATGCAAATGTATTTTGTGTTTTTAAATAAATAAAATGTGATACCAATTTTTTGGAATATGGATAGAGATGAGGGACGAGTTTTCCAGAAGCAAAGATAGTGTTTAATAGGGGTACAACAGGGAAATTAATTATGGGTATTAATTCAACCTATATTTTATGAATTTTATTATCATTTGGGATACCTTCTAAATATTTGTTGAGTGTATGAGAACCCAATCACTAAACTCATGTAAGAGGGTGGGTGTGAGAGTCACATCCCATAGTTGTTAGAAAGAATGGGGTTGAAGTACAATCAACATTGGGTAGAGTGAGTAATCATTTTTATTTGGAAAATAGAGGAAATTTGTATGGGAAGCTACAAGAAGTTTGTACACATTGATTTTTACATGAACAACAAGTGAGGAGAAGAAAAAATAGAGCATGAGGAGATAGAGAAAGAGGGATAGTAAAATTCTAGAGCATGTTGGAGCGTATCTAAGAACTTTGGAGCTTAATACTGAAGAGCCAAGTTGTTAGGCTTGAAGAGTGGAGTCTTGTGTGAGTTTCACTTTAAAAACACGTGTTTTTTATTGTTTTTGGTAGTTTTCTTTGCAGTGAGTTCCCTTGATTTACCAATAGGTAGATTACTAGTTACTTGTGTCAGAGAGACCTTGATAAATGAATGGGATTCCTGATGGATTAAGAGCAGTGAAGGGGTACATTCCTTAGCTTGGAAAAGTCAAGATTAAGAGAGATGGAGGAAATTCATGGTAGCTATAGGATAATATCACTGGGTTGTGGGATATTGAGTTGCAACTAGATTGTGAGAGACACCCTTTTATTGTGGATTCCTATCCCTAGCTCAAGGGTGACATGTTTTTGAGATTTGGAACAACAAGTCTACGGTTGGGTGGAACATCCTTCTCAAGAAGCTAGTTTCACAACCATTTAAAAAAATATAAGTGTTTATTTTTTTTTGCTACGTTAATTTATGAGTTTAATTGTTGTGTGTTTCACTCTGTGCATGAGAATAAATTTTATGTTGTTGTGGTAAATATTATTAGTTGCATTTACCTATTTGAATAGTATGGACAATTGCATGAGATTGAATGTCATGTTGTTCATAATTTTTTACTTAGTTTTATCTGTGATTTAAATTTAGTAGTAATGGAATTGGGATTTTGGTGTGGTGCTCGAATTGTTGCACGCTAGAAATAGTTTCCATGCATAGTAATAAGAATGTTGTGTGTGCACTGTGAACAGTTGTCACATGTTGTATAAAGGATTTTGTGTGTGTGGTTTTTCTATGTGTCGGTGAGACATTCATATTGTTGTTAAATTTAGAGCATCTATTAAGCTCTTTTGAATTTACTAGACAATAATAGCATAAGAAGGATCATTTAAAGATACACAATCACAAGGTACACAACATTTATATTTGGAAACCCTCATGAGGGAGAAAACCCAGTAAAAACTTACTTAATATAGAATGTCAATACAATGCCAATATAATAAACCAAACAAAAGAGAATATCCAAGACTGAGCAATGTGCCTCTCTCTTCCTTCCTTCAACAACTGGCAACTTCAACTTCTTTCAAAATTGTGCACTAGATGAGTGACTTGAGTGAGTGAGTTAATGAGGCACCTCCCACTCTTATTTATACTAGTTGGAAGGTGCTAGGGTGGTGTCTCTTTATTAAGCAGGGCCAAGTTCTTCAATTAGTGGTTAAAACCCCTTTAAATAGGCCCAGCGGATGACTTCTTAATTAGTAGCATGTAATTAAGGTTTTACCAATCCACAAAAGGGTATTTGGTATTATAAAAATCCTGACATGACCAATCCACAAAAGGGGATTTATATAGAAGATAATATCTCAATAATAAGTACAATATTATTTGTAGTTACAATTTTTCAACACTCCTCATTAAAAAGAAGGGTATTCTACAACATCATCAGGAGAGAGAGAGGGAAACAACATTAACAACATATGGAACACTAAATAGCATATCTATAAATCATTGGAAGATTTTATCATCATCAATCATATCATACTTCATAGTATGGAGATGGAATGGTATCATCATCATTGTTCACAACATGAAGTTAGAACCTGAAACATCAACATCAGTTAGCATAAAAGAAATGATAATAACATCAACAACATCATCAACAACAAAATGAGGCTGGAGAAACATCATCACAGCATGAGGCTGGAGAAACAAAATCATCACAGTATGAGGTTGGAGAAAAAACATCGTCACCATCACAGGGAAAAAAAATGAGGCAGGTGTATCAACAACATTTTGTGGTACTTTGACAGTCCCTAGGGATCTTCCCATGAATCAAAATATTCCCTAGGATATAAAATCATAACAGATCTACCACATGTTACTCTGACATACCATCCTTACGAGACCTTCAAGATCTACCGAGGAATCATAAAATTCCCTATGATTATAAAAATCCTAATGGAGCTACCATTATTGACCATAGCTATCATATACATGCAGAGGTACTCTAAAAGACTGTCCTTACCATACCTTCAAGATATTTCCAAGGATGATCAGTCCCCTAGGATATAAAATCCTAAATGAGCTACCTGTTGTTGGTCAGGATACAATAGTATCATCAACATCACTCCCCCTTTCAAGGGATATCATTTCAGACTATACCAATATTGTCTCGAAAGTGCTAAAACTTTACATGAGATAGAGGCTTGTTCAACACATATGAAACCTACTCATATGTGACAACATATTGGAGCTTTATGGATCCCCTCTGCACCATATCATGAATGTAGTGGTATCAGATTTCTATGTCCTTTGACTTGTCTTGGAACACATGGTTCTTTGTCATATTTATGCAACTCTGATTGTCACATAGAATCATGGTTTCTTCCATATCTAGATCAAATAGACATGTCAAAAAATTCTGAAGCCATATGGATTCACAACTGGGGGAACATGCAACAATGTATTCCAATTCTTCTACGCTGAGAGCAATACTAGATTGCTTCCTTCTTTTCCATGAGGTCATGGCTAACCCCATACTGAAACAACATCCTGAAGTTCTCTTTCTATCAAAAACACTTCCAGCCCAATATAAATTCGTATAAACAATCATTATGAAGTCATGATCTCAATTATAACAGAGGCCAAATTCTAACATAGCCTTAAGGTATCTCATCACATGTTTTGCAGAAATGAGGTGAACACATTTGGGCTCTACTAGATACTGACTCAAGGTGTTCACAACAAAAAATATATATGTCCTAGTGTTCTTAAGATACATCAATGATCTGATGATATGTCTGTATAGTGTAACATCAACCAATTATGACGAAGTATCAACTAGGCACTTCAAATTTGTTTAAAGATCTTCTCTAGGATTTTCCAAACCTCAAGACCTAAGAAATAGTGCATTAGGCCTAGGTATTTCACCTCAAACTCTAAAAAATGATTATTATTACAATCAATGATGAGATTTTCTTTTCTAGTTAAGAATGATTCATCTACATATAGCAACAATATAACTGGCTCATCATCCATAACCTTGAAGTAAAGGTCATAATCAACTTTACTCTTGGTAAATCCCAAGCTCATCAGGAAATTGTCAATTTTTACATACCAAGCTCTAGGAGCTTGCTTCAATCCATACAAAGCCTTCTTCATTCTGTAGACTTAAGTATTCATGTGTTCAAATTCAAACCCTTGAGGTTGTTATATATACACTTCTTCTTCAATGACACCATTTAAGAAGGTTCTTTTCACATTAATCTAGTGTAACTTCCTCTTCATATTAGCTGCAAGATCTATGGTGGTTTTGATAGAAGTGTATCTGGCTACATGAGAAAAAGTCTCTTCATAGTCAATGCCTTCCTTTTTAGAAACTCCACGAGCTACAAACCTTGGTTTACATTTTTCAATACTTCCATCAACAACATGTTTTATTTTGTATAACCATTTGGAAGATACCACATCTTTTCTCTTCAGTCTGGGAACTATTTACCATATATCATTCTTTATAATGGATTGGTATTATTCTGTTATAGAATCTACCCATTCTTTCTTTTGTATGGCTTCTTCAAAGAAAGTAGGCTCCTTCTCTATGATATCACACATCAAATCCATATAGCTAGATAATGGATTAGGTTTCTTGACTTGTCTCATGGGTCCTTATGGGGCACCATACTTCTCTCCATCTTGAATAAGTTCTCTTTCCCAAGATGAATTTCTCTTGTGAGATATTGTCATTTGTTGAGGTTTTTGAGATTCTATTGTGTCATGATATTCCTTAATCTTGTCATCAGAGGAATTTGTGACTTCCCTCACTAGTTCAACAACTTTGGGATCTCCAGGATCTTATTCATATACTTCTTCAAGATGGCATCTCCTTTATTTCTTGAGTGATTCATGTTCATCAAAGGTTACATCTTTTCTGATATGAATGTGATGATAACCTGGTATGTAAATTATGGAGGCCTTTGAGACCTCACAGTATCAAACAAATATTCCCTTCTTTCCTAAAGGGCCCATCTTGGTTCTCTTCTCTTTCGAAATGTGTACAAACAATGGACAACCAAATATCTTGAGATGGATTACTTTTGGATTCTTTCTGGAGAAAATTTCTATGGGGGTTTTGAACCCAAGTCCACTATGAGATAATTTGTTTCGTAAATACACCATTGTTATTCTTCTTCTTCTTCCCATAACTACATTTGAAGATATTGATCATGGATCATAGTCATCACTGCTTCCATTATAATTATGTTCTTTTATTATGATAAACCATTTTGTTGAGCATTGTAGGGAGTGGTGAGCTCCCTCTTAATCCCATAATCTCTACATAAGTTTACAAACTCTTTTGAGGTTTATTCTCCTCCATTATCTAACCTGAGAATCTAGAATTTTTTTCCAGATAGATTCTCTAGTAAGGCTTTGACTTCCTTGAATTTTCCAAACACTTCATCTTTTGATTTCAAGAAGTAAACCCAATTCTTGCAAGAATAGTTATCAATAAATGATACATAGTATACATACCCACTAAGAGAGGTTGATGGAATTGGGCCACATACATATGAGGGGATGAGCTCTAGGACTCCTTTTTATTTAATGTCTCTCTTCGAGAAATGATTATTTATGTTATTTCCTTATGCACATCCCTTGCACACACCTTCATGATCCACCTTTAAATCTGGTAGACTCATAACTTCCTTGCTCACATATGGTAGGGCCTTGTAGTTGATGTGAGATAGTATTCTATTCCAAAGTTCACATGGACTCTCAGTGAAGTGAGTCAAGGTTCCATCTGAGTGACCTTTTAACTTATACAGGCCACCTTCTTCTATTTTAATAACAATTTCCTATTCTATGGTTTTTCCTTTAGGCCACATAAAGACTTCACCATCTATGAATGCAACCTTGAAGCATTTCTTATCTAAATATGAGATAGAAAAAAAATTCTTCATCAAACCCAATACATATAATACATCCTTCATCTTCATTGGGGTCCCTAAATCAAGTTTGTCGGTGGACTCTCCCACTCCTTTGGTAGGGTACTGGTAATCATATCCAAGTGTAAATTTCTAGGGAAAGTTTTTTTTTGTGAGGCTAGAGAGAATGTCTCTCTGATCTATTATGTGCCTAGAAGCACCACTATCTATGAGCCAACTATCCTCTCCATGTGACGTTGATCCTAAGAGGGCATAAAATAAGACATAGTCTCCAATCTTTTCTTTAATCATCTTTGTGGGTGGCTCATCATCTTCAATTGCATGGGCATGGTGTCTTTTTTTATTTCTCTTCTTGTATTCTTCTCTTCTAGCTACAAAATTGTTATCCCCATCTTGCCACAATGGTAACAAATATAAGAGGAGAAATCATTTTCTCTTATTTGTCCTTTCTGAAACTTTTGGAATCTCCTTGGGGGTGAGATTCTTTATAGATGAATGTATTTGGGGAGTGGGACTCCTTATGTAGGTTGGTATCCTTCTTGAAGTGATACATTCTATTTCCTCCTTTAGAATGGGAAACTTTATCTTGATCTTCATCCCTTAATAGTAATGCTTCTTGGTTAGCTACTCTTTCTTCTTCTTGAACACATTAATCCCAAAGACTGTCAAATTGTAGTTTCTCCTTTCTAGAACAAATAGTTTGGATGAATTCATCCCATGGTCTTGTGAGACCATTAAGAGTTGTCATTATGAGTTCATATTCATCTAGGGTATCTCCAATTTATTCTAGATGTTCCTTGAATTGAGAGATCCTAGAGAAATAGTCATGAATTGTTTCTCCTTTCTGTATCTTTGTATTCTTGAGTTGAGTTCTCAAGTTCATCTTCCAGTTAATGTTTATTCCTTCATACAATTAGGTTATGGCATCAAACATTTATTTTTGAGTATTCTTGGAAGCCACTTGAGGGATAAAGTGATCTTTAATGGAGTCTGCAATGATTATTTTGTCCCTAACCATATCCTTCTGGTATTTTGTTTTAGCTATAACATCTATAGGTTCTGGTACATTTTCCTTGATAAATCTTGCAAGGTCATTCTCTTCAAGAATGAGTGTAATCCTATACTTCCAGGCACATAATTTATCCACACCTTTTAACTTGTCAACTCTCTTGGTGCTCATAGACATCTTGACTTGGAGCTGGGAAAATGACCAAAGAATGAAAGTGCTCAAAATTTATATCTAAACTTACCAGGCGGTGCAATTGGATGATGAGAGTAGTCTAGTGTAGTAAGATTTCTGAAAATCCAAATTTACCCCTTGAAATTGGGCCTGCGCAAATCTGTACTGGTATTTTGGTATTGGTTCCGGTTTCCTGGTTTTTTGGTTTTCTAGTACCGATGAAAACTAGGGTTTCACTTTTCGGAGACTCTAGCCACTACAAAGGTGCACCTAAACTACCAATGAGTTTTCTAGGCTAGGGTGCACTTCCCTATATATTTTTTAGGCTGAAATTCTCTTCCAAAAAAATGCCTAATTTTCTTGTACGACAACAATGACGTTTTTTGTAACCTAGTGAAAGGTGCTCTATTTAGTCAAGCTCTGATACCATGTTAAATTTAGAGAAACCATTAAGTTATTTTCAATTTACTAGACAATAATATCATAAGCAAGATCATTGAAAGATACACAGTCACAAGGTACACATCATTTATCCTGGGAAACCCTCATGGGGGAGAAAACCCAACAAAAACTTCCTTAATATATAATTCGAATACAATGTCGAGATAATAAACCAAACATAAGAGAATACCCAACACTATGAAATGCACCTCTCTCTTCCTTCTTCCGACAACTAGAAACTACAACTTCCTTCAAACTTGTGCACTAGATGAGTGACTTGAGTGAGTGAGCTAATGAGGCGCCTCCCACTCTTATTTGTACTAGCTGGCAGGCACTAGGGTGGTGTCTCTTCATCAAGAAGGGTTGACTTCTTCACTTAGTGGTTAAAACCACTTTAATTAGACCTAAGGGTCGAATTATTAATTAGCAGTATATAATTAGGTTTGACCAATTCACAAAAGGGAATTTGGTCTTATACAAAGCCCGAAATGATCAATCCACAAAACGGGATTATCTATAAGATAATAGCTCAATAATACATAGAATATTATTTGCAGTTACAATATTTCAACAGTTTGTCGACATGATATAGCTACGTTTAAATAATGTTATATGGAATGGTTAATTCTATGTTTAATTCGTAGTTGATAAGCTACACAAAGTTAATTAGAAGAGAATTTTAAAATTTGTGTGTATTTTCAACTAGTAATGTTCTTCAGTTAAGCCGGGGAATGTTACAAAAGGATTTTGATCATGGAAAGTTAATGGAATCTAAGTTTTATTACAAGGCATAAATAATCATTTAACATTCCATCCATTCCTAAGTCCTATCAATTTAAACTCAAGTGTATTAGTTTCAAGGTTGCAAGTGGGATAATGTGGCATAGAAATCTCATTCAATCTCATTCTCCAATGTTTCACAATATCTAGTTGTTCAATCCTATTAGGCATGGGATAAGTGGAAGAGGATTATTTTGTAGGCTAAATTGTCAATATTATCTATGGACCAAACAATTTATTTTTGAACACAAGGTAAGGTACTCTTTGGCTATGTGCTTCAAAACATTCACATTGATAATTTAATCAATGAAGTGGAAGTTATCAGGTGGTAATTTTGGTTATTTTTGTTCCCTAGTTGGTGGTTATTCTTTGTTCCTCCCTTGGTATTCTACCATTCCACAACATATTTTGATAAATAGGAAAATATAAGGGAACATTCTCCTTCATCCTGTTGGGATAACTCTGTGGGTTGGAAAGTATTTGGAATATATTTATATTAAAAAATTTCAATATTTTTATGCTTCCCTATAATTGGTTAACTAGAGGAGGTGGGGATTGGTTTAGCTTAGTCTATCATAGTTTAGTTCTCTTTTATGATGTCATTTGGAAACTTTAGGCATTTCAAGTATCAATTGATTTCCCAGGGTATCATGGGAATGTCGACAAGAAATTTATGATGTTCAGAGGATCCTTCGATGGTAGGAAGAGTATATTAATGATAACAGGACCTCGATTCTCCCATTTACAACCTCAATACATAGTCACGAGAAACAATGCAACTCTTCGAACTATGAGGTAATGGATATTTTAATACAATAGGAGAGGAAAATACAAACATCAGAGTTGAATGTTCATATTTGAGAACCACAATTGACAACATTCTCAAAGGCTCTCAATCTGCAACTTCCAATCATCAAATTTATTTAGGCTCAACTCCAAAGGATACCAAATATGAAGACAATATCCTCAAACTTGTTGATAATCTGATTATCAAATGGTTAATAATTACATTTGCATATCCTTTGTTTCTTAACCCAAAGCCATGAATATTTTATTACAAAATATATGTTGAGATATGTATTTAAAAAATATGAAAGATGTTATAATGAAAATATGTTTAAAATGAACATTGTGAAAAAATGTGCATTTACAATAGCCTGGTAAGAAAATCCTAATAAAATATTAATGTAAAGAGTGAAAGAGATAAAGACCATAAAATTTTCTGGAAAAATCCCTACAAAGTCTTAGAAATACAAAATAAGAAATAAATAAGAAGAATTCAAAATAATAACAAAGAAAAAAACAATTTTAAATAATATAAAAAAAATAGAAATCCAAAATAAGAAATAAAATAGAAGAAGAAAAATGAGGAGGCACATCCATCAAAGGATCTTGTCTACTCTCTAAGATGTGCTCTACATAATCTTGAATAGATTCATCCAATAGAATATAAAAGTGGTTGTCATCCTAGAAATGACTACTATCCATATACTAATCATCACATTCGGCCTCTTAATAATACCAAGCAATTTTTTCTTGATTATATTATTTTGTGACATAATGGTGTTTGATCTCCATGTTATAACTCTCCATAGACTAATCATCACATTTGGCCTCCCAAAAAGACCAATTATTTGTTTCTTGATAATATTTGTCCCAGATGGTCTGCATAACATATCTCTCGATTTTAGCTATGATGTCTTGAATATTTTGAACACCTATATAAATATTTTGAACACTTGTCTTGAGGGATTCAAACTCCTATCGAATTTTCATGAGGAGTCAAGAGAGAATATCCATTGGAAACACCACATATAATATACCAAACAAAATATATTAAAATCCTTTATCCAATGACATTGATATGGTAGAAATCTGAGAACCCTCACAAAAGTTATGAGCTTTGCAATCCCATCGTCATCACAAAAAATCCTGAAAATTGTCGATTTTAAATAAGTGATATCTTCACTTCCAGAGCTCCAATTCAGACAATTGTTTTTTTCAAATGGGACAATTTTACAAGAGGAGGTTAGATATGAAATTTCTTTGGGTGAATTTGGCACCAATTGCTATTGAAATCAACAAAATCACATGGTCATCCATGGAAAAAACCTTGAAAAATTGGATCATTTTAAATTAGTGATATATTGGCCTCCAAAATCTTATTTGGAAATTTGTTTTTGAAATTGATTTTTTTTCCAAGAGAAACATAGATATACAACCAGTTTCTGCAATTTATGTACCAAAATCTATAGGAATTTTCCAGAGTATCATGACCCTCTTTTTTTTTCTTCTTGAAAAAATATGCAAAATAGAAAAACAAATTCCCTTTTCTCGTAGATGAAGAAATCACTTGGATACGACTTGTTAAGTTCTTTAGACATGTAAATACAATAACCATGCAATATCCATAGAAAAATATAGAATAAATCTCACTTTACTATTATCAAACCATTAGGGTAGGAAAACACCATACAATTGATCCTCTTGAGGAAGGGATCCACTCCTATTCACTTTCCTCTTCGAGGGGGAAACCTCCTAATGAGATACATGCTCCAAATATAATACCTTAAAACTTTCCCATTATATTTTTCATACCTCATTTATATATTTCTATCTTCTATATAAGAACATTCTAGAGGAGGAACCTTCTAGAATCAAAACCTTCTAGTAATCCCTCTTTCATTTATTATGTTCACACTAGGCCTTATTTGATAATATTGGTATTGATACATAACAATACCTATCTACTAGTATTTCCCTTGGGTACCTCGCTAGGTACCCCATATTATTCCCCTAGCTAGACACTACACTCAAATTAAACCCATAAAAAAAATTACTTTTACTTAGGGATTAGGCGTTTTAAGCATTACACATTATATTAATGGTTATTAGGGTTAGAAATTATATTGGGGATTAGAAGAGTTAAATATTATGCAAGTTAGTAATTATAAGGTTTAGTTGATATGGTTTTTTTTTTTAAGTAAGAAGAGTCTATATTATTTTTGAACAAGATTTACATATATACAAAAATGTATGAGCTTAACCAGTTGCCAAAAATTCCATGAAAGTATTTTGGATTTCAAAATAAACTGAGAAAATGGCATGTCTCTCTGAGCAAACTAGGCTATAATAGATTGACTATAACTAAAAGTCTGAAGAGTACTAAATCAACAGATTCGTCTTGAGCCTCTAGGACTAGCTATAAAAAAGTTGATGTAAAAATAGATAGAGATACCTGTAGAACATGCTAGTACTAGGCATGAGGATCCTAAGTAGAGGAAGAGTCAACCTCTCTTGAGTGATTAGAAATAGTCAAGGGCCCCATGCAGGCATTGGTTCCAACTAGAGGGTGAAAGATACCACTTAGACGCTAAACCATCCATGAAAGAACTAAAACTAGATAGTCATTTTTCTCCACCAAAGTCTCCATCATGCACTTCAGCTGTCTGAAGTGTTTGTCCTTGGAAAGAATCCCCAAGGCCACCATGGCTTTTGTGTGCTATTATCACTCCAAAGTTTTGAAATATTTGGAAATTATTTTCCTATCACCTCCTATGTATGGAAGGAAACCCCCAACCATCTTTTCAATTTCTTCATCAGATTTAAAATATCTCACGATCCTAGCCTCAACCTCCAAAGAAGGCATTGTGGATTTTATCTCCTTTGGAATAGTTTCATGAAAATAATTAGCTATGTCTGTTGCAACTATGGATGGCTATGACGGGCCAGCAAATGAAGCTCTTGGATTGCATTCATGAGGATCCATAAGATAGAGGATAAAATAAATGGAAGGACAATAAGAGAGATGATAACAAAGTAAAGGAACATAAATGATACCCAGAGAGAAGAAACTCATATTTATAAGAAGCCCAACCCTGTCCAGGAGAAGAATTATACTAGAGAATGGGTGGATATGCCTCTTGAAAACATGAAAATCCATTATCTTCAGGTGTACAAAGACCCCATAGCCTGACATGAACATGATTATCAACATGATGGAGGGGTGTGTCTGAGATCCTAGGATCACGTGATATATCCATATCATCATCTTGTCTAAGAACCCCATTAACTTCTATGACAAGCGATTTAGCTGCAGGGGTACATACTCTATGCGATCCATCATGTCACCACTCTTCCTCACTATTAGTTGTCTTAGTAATTTCATTTCACACCTTCGGAATTACCCACGACCCATCAAATTTATTTATTATTTCACCCCCCTGTGGCACTAAGGGGGAATCCACCATCTTTCCCACCATGTGGTTTCCTGAACTGGAGGAAACCCTACCCATGGGGTGATATGGAAGTTATGGATATGAGGTGATACCATTTATTACGTTTAGGTTCATTGTATTATATAATTTTGTATATTAAGGGTTAAATTTATATAAGGGTCGATATGGGTTAAGGGATATAATGGTTAGGGGTTATGTAATTATTAAGGGAGATTATGAGGCATTTCTATATGTTGAGTATCAAGGGAATCCATATTATATGCTAGGTTGTTTGTGTAGAGTGTGAACAAAAGGTCCCTTGTTAGAAAACTTTAAAAACTGTGTGCATATATGATTGACCACCCAACTTGGAGCAGAATGGGAAGGATTCTTTGCGATGTATCTCTCTCTTCCTATTATTAGTGCAATTATGTCCTAGTTCTTGGCTACAAAGACACATGTGTCAAAAAACTGAGTTATTTAATTTCTTCCACACAATTTTATGAAATGTTAATTTCACAACTCTCTACCCAAGAAATTTAGTGGAAATCCTTAAAGTCAACTTATTGTGGAAAAAAATTAAAAAAATA
>JZKD02S1075996.1:96834-110054 GCA_000966675.3 Picea glauca
CCCTTCCCCCTCTCTCTCTCTGATGCAAACCCCTGACCCTCGTGACAAGATCCACCTAGGATCGATCTTCTTCTTGAATCCACAGAACTGAAATAGTTCTTTCAGGCCTCACTAGAACCCAACGAATCTGATCCATAGGTCCTTCATGAAAACCCCACCTGCACAATGTGCACTAGGTGTGAGTATTCACCTCCACATGACCACCAAATATGACCTTCGACCAAATATGATCGGGACTTTTTTCGAAAAGGAAAAATTTCGGATTTTGCGACTTTGCAAATCATTATGTCGAGTCTTTGACTCTTCAACCTCCAAAACTTGAAATTCCAAAATGATGAAATATCGGTCTATGTGACTGCATCCTCCATGACCATATCCCTACTTCAAAACATGTTGCGTTTCACAACTTCAGGGTTTTTAACTCAAAGTTCCCCAGCTCCTTGACATTGGAAATGCTGAAATTTCAAACCCCAAAATGCTAAAATTCCAAGACAAGAGACACTTTTCACATTTTGTGACTTCGGGAGTTTCAACGCAAAGCGCCTCGGCTCCTTTTCCTCGAAACTGTTGAAATGACGAACCTTGAAATACTGAAATAAGGAAATTCCACTCCAAAGGGAGATAATTGGCTGTGAGACTCCCTTGATCTGACGGCTTACGTTCTTTCAGGATTTCGTGGGTCAAGAATCCCGACTGTTACCCTTTGTATACCCAGTAGCCAAAATGCTGAAATAACTTTGTTGAGAGATCAATGATCCATGTACCTCTTAAACCAAAGGTTACATTCCAACTGGATCGATGGCCCACATCCTTTCAGGAATTTCCTTGAAACCTTGACCACTTGCCACGTGTCCTTCTATGGATGGTCACGATGCTTTCAGGATTTCATGAGCTGGGAATTCTTGTCTCGTGACTCCTTCTCCTTGAACTCCTGGTATCCAAAACCTCGATGGCTTCTAGATCTCTGCTATGCATCCTCTGAGATGGACCCCCTTGATTCTTTCAGGACTTTGACGGGTCATCTCTCCTTTCTACTGTTACGATATTAACCCACGTGCAACTTCTCCTGGATTCAATGGCTATCGATCCTCCGCACTAGATCTGATGGTTCAGATTTTTTCTTCTGCACACTCTCCTCTTGCTACCCAAACATAGATTCAACCATCCAGATCTCGTCTTCTACCCGATCTAATGGTAGTTGTGTGCCCTCCTGAGCTTGTGCTTCTTCCTTCCCCTTGGAAGAATTTAAGCATCTCAAAGGTCTTGGCCTTTTCTTCCTCCTTCCTACGAGTCCTAAAACCTCGGTCTCATCTATGTTATTGGGATGTTGTCTCTCCTGAGCTTCAGGACTTAGAGTAAGTCCTCTCTCGGATCCCACTCCTGCGCTTGACCTCCTTAGATTTGGACTTGGAACAAATTATTCCTTCTCTAACTCCTTGTTCTTGATGAGCCTTCAGATGACTGTCTATGAACACTTCACCCGAGTGTTGGCCTAGTGCACTCCTTGCACAAGTATTTGTCCTCCTTGAGCTTTGTCAACTCCGAAACCTTGAAAGGTTTCTCAATCTTCTGCTCCTCTCGGATATTTCTCTGTGGGTAAAGGCATTGTTCCTCCTAATATTTGTTCACTCTAAAACCTCAAAGGGTTTCCTGACCTCTACACTCCTTGCAGGGTCCCTGCACATGACTGTGTTATCCGTCCTAAGCTTATCTTGTTCGAACCTCTAAATGTATATGTCCCTTTCTCTCCTTGAAGGGATGTAACTGCCCTCTAGAAACTTCCTTCTCAAACCTACTTTGTTGAGCCTGTAGGGTGTTCATTAACCCTATGAATTTCCTCCCTTGACACTTCTTCTCTCTCTGAACTTGAATTGAGTTCCTTCTATCTACACTATGCACATGCTCAATGCCCTCTTAGCAAAGCTCTACAGAACCTTCAATAGTTCTATCTTCTATGTACCTTTCTCTATACAGTCTCACCTCCAAGGTGTTCAACAACCTTGAGGCTTCTCCCTGATTCTAAGACTTCCTCTGGTGCACCCTCTTGGCACAATTCTGTCCAAATTCCACAGAATTCAAAAGTGCACTATATGCACTGGCTTACAGAACCCATAGTGTTTTGTCATGCAACCCCTTGCATGAAGCCACAAAAAACCAGACCTGGAATCAAAGAACCCAAAAAACAACGACTTCTGTTTGTAACCTACAAATGCACATCTAACATACATATACAACATATCATCAACACATAAATACATTAATGAACATACACAGAATAACATTCAGGAAAAACTTCTCTGATTGTATTAATATGAAATGCCTCTTTACAATGTGTTCAAGCTCAGACTGCAACAAAGTCTCAGCTCTCTTCTCCTCTCTAACCTATTCTCTATTCTATTCTCCTTCCTAAACCTAATATATATACAAAGAAGATATTTTTACAAAAGAGGGGCTCCTAAAGCTCTTCCCTCCAAGCTACCTAATCTTATAAATTACATTCAATTACATTGAATGGATCTCTAGTTCAAATAGGATCTAGATCTTTTCCTTACAACCATTTAAGGCAAGCTTTATCTAAAGCCTGCACACATGCATGGATTTTGTCTCTACCAGGCTTACAACATTTATAACAATTTTCAAATTTTGAAAAAGAAAACGAGAAGGTTGCACCTCTCTCCTCCATTGAATGCGCACTTGATGTGTTGGATGGCTGATGCGTAGCTGGCTTGGCATGATGCTCCTGCATGATACTCCTTTGCTATGAAAAATTCATTTGCCCCTACTCATGAGCTTCCCAACATCGCTATTGAAATCCACCTAGATCCCAAATAGTTCTTTGGAGCTGTCCATCTACTCCATCATTTTGTTGTTGTTGTTGTTGCTACTGTCCTGCTACTATGATAGGTTCTCGTCTACTCAGATTCCCTTTGTTGACCTCTTCTGTTGATCAGATCATCAGCCTTATGATCTCCTCAATCTCCTCTTCCAGGTACTGCAGTGGGTGGCTTCCTTTTTGTGGTCTACTCGGCTACACTTCCTCCTTATCAGTGGGTAGATCATCATGATCCCCCATGTTATTTTCCTCTTCTGTGGAACTAGCTAGCCACTTTGAAGTAGACTCCTCTTCTATAGTTTCATCACTGAGTCTCTTCTCAGCTTCCTCTTCTGCAGCTTGACTGTCATCTCTCCTTTTGGCATATCTCCAGCTTCCTCCAACTACTCCTCAGACTGGGATTCTTCTTCATCTTCTGTTACTTGCCTCGACACTGTAGTTATCATCATCTGTTCAACTCCCTAGCTAAAATTTTTGAGTGATTCCTTGGAATGCTCCTATCCTAACATTTGTATGACTGTCTGCTCATGGCATTCATCTACTGGCTCTGGATGGTTCAACCAATCCTCCATCATCTCCAACTCCTTCTCTGATGGAGTGAGCATCTTAATTGTGTGCTCTTCTTCTTCCCTTGCTGTCATCTTCAATGTTGCAGTTGTCTCCCCTTCAGCTTCCTGGCTGAAAATTTTGAGTCATTCTTCTGAATTCTCCTTTTCCTCTGCGTGGGCAACCTTTGATATCTGCTCCATCTCTTTGACAATCACCACTGACTGTCTTTCTACTATTGCTACATTGACAACACACATGTTTTCCTCAACTGGGCTATATGGTAGGAATGCCTTTATCCCACCAATCACCAGAATTCTCTTTCGATCTTCCTTCTCTATCAGTTGTCCTTACTGATGTGAACTCACCTATGAGATCATCTTATATGTCATATCCTCTCATTGACCTGAACTCACCTCTGAGTTCATGAGACTGTTATACAGTCCCATTTGCTCTCCCTTTCCGATCTGGCAATATGGGATTTCCTCTCTACCCTCCTGGCAGTCTATGATATCCTCCAACGATCCCATATCCATCAACACTCCTTGCTAACATGAACTCACTTCTAAGCTCCCAAGACTTTTAGATAATCTCATCTCCTTCTCCCTACCTACCTGGAAAATTGGGAATTTTCTGCTGCCCACTTAGCAGTCTCTGAGAACTTCCAGTGATCTCTTCTCCTCATCATCATTGAGATTTCTCCTAGCTTCTGGCTCACAAATATGAACTACTTATTATTCATCCCTGAGGCTTTCAACATACCTCATCCATATTTTCAATATCCTCTGCTGCCTTTGGGCCAACAACTCCTTGACTAGCCACTTTACTTTCGTTTTCATGGGCCATTCATATACCCATCATGATTTTTCACTCTGTTGCACCCACAGTGAAAGATCTTCCATCCTTGCTCTTATATTAGCAAGCTCTTCATCCATATCTTGTTTTCTCTGATGTTGGTGGTTCTTCTTTCCACCATGCCCATTGCCTTTAGTAGCCATCTTCCTGTTCCTGTATGCCCTCCTGGAAAACTTGTTGCTGTCACTCTGCAACTGTGAGTGCTTCCAACCTTTCCTTAAAGTCGACCTGACTGTCTATTGATTGCTGCATATTTGTGAACAATCACCACAGAGTTTCAACACTCTGCCTTCCTTTGTTTTTCCTCTGGCTCCCTCTACCTACAATATACTGACAAAAATAAGCTCTCATACCACTTGATGCAGACCCCTGACTCTCGGGCCAAGATCCGCACATGATCAATCTTCTTCTTGAATCCAAAGAACTAAAATAGTTCTTTCTGGCCTCAATGGAACCCCAAAAATATGATCCATAGGTCCTTCATGAAAACCCCACCTACACAACGTGCACTAGGTGTGAGTCTTCACCTCCACACGACCACCAAATATGACCTTCGACCAAATCTGACCTTCAGCCAAAATGCCAAAATATCCGTCTATGTGATTGCATCCTCCATGACCACATCCCTACTTTAAAAAACATCATGTTTCATGACTTCAGGGTTTTTAACACAAAGTGCCTCAACTCCTTGTCATTGAAAATGCCAAAATGCCAAAATGCCAAGCCAAGAGATGCTTTTCACATTTCACGACTTTGGGAGTTTCAACAGAAAGCACCTCGGCTCCTTGTCCTTGGAACTTTCGAAATGTCGAATCCTGAAATACCGAAATGCCGAAATTCCACTCCAAAGGGAGATCAATGACTGTGAGCCTCCCCTGATCCAATGACTTACGTTCTTTCATGATTTTGTGGGTCAAGAATCCCAACTCTTACCCTTTGTATCCCCGGTAGCCAAAATGCCTAAATATATATTCTAAGAGATCAATGGTCCATGTCCCTCTTGAACCAACGACTATGATCCAACTGGATCGATGACCCACATCCTTTTGAGAATTTCCCTGAAACCTTGACCACTTGCCACATATCCTCCTGTGGATGATCACAATGCTTTTGGGATTTCGTGAGCTGGGACTTCTTGTCTCCTGAATCTTTGTCCTTGAATTCCTGGTATCCAAAACCCTGATGGATTTTGGATCTTTGCCACACATCCTTTGAGATGGACACCCCTGATTCTTTCAGGACTTTGACGGGTTTTCTCTCCTTTCTGTTGTTACGATATTAACCCACATGAAGCTTCTCTTGGATCCGATGGCTATCAATGCTCCGCACTAGATTTGACGGTTCAGATCTGTTCTACTGCACACTCTCCTCCTGCTACCCGGACATAGACTCAACGGTCTAGATCTCGTCCTCTACCCAATCCAATGGTAGTTGTGCTCCCTCTTGAGCTTGTGCTTATTCCTTCTCCCTAGAAGGATTTAAGTGTATCAAAGGTCTCAGCCTTTGATTCCTCCCTTCTATGAGTCCTGCAACCTTGGTCTCGCTTATGTTATTGGGACATTGTCCCTCCTAAACTTTGGGACTTAGAGTAAGTCCTCTCTTGGCTCCCACTCCCACGCTTGACCTCCTGAGCTTTAGAATTGAAAAAATTCTTTCTTGACTCACTCCTTGTGCTTGATGAGCCTTCAGATGGTTATCTATCAACACTTCACCTGAGTGTTGGCCTAGTTCACTCCTTGCACAGGTCTTTGTCCTCCTTGAGCTTTGTTAACTCTGAAACCTTGAAACGTTTATCAATTTTCTGCTCCTCTCGGCTATTTCTCTGTGCACAAAGACATTGTTCCTCCTGAGCTTTGTTCACTTTGAAACCTCAAAGGGTTTCTTGACCTCTGCACTCCTTGCAGGGTCCCTACACACAACTGTGATATCTATCCTGAGCTTATCCTGTTCGAACCTCTAAATCTCTCTGTCCCTTTCTGTCCTTGAAGGGATGTAAGTGCCCTCTGGAAACTTCCTTCTCAAACTCAGTTTTCTGAGCCTGTAGGGTGTTCAGTAACCCTGTGAAGGTCTTCCCTTGACACTTTTTCTCTCTCTGAACCCAAGTTGAGTTCCTTTTGTGCAAACTATGCACGCACTCAATTCCCTCTTGGAAGAGCTCTACAGAACCTTCAGTAGTTCTGTCTTCTCTATGCCTTCCTCTGCATAGTCTCACCTCCAAGGTTTTTAGAAACCTTGAGGCTTATCCCTGAGTCTAAGACTTCCTCTAGTGCACCCTCCTAGCACAACTCTATCCAAATTCCATAGAATTCATAAGTGCACTCTATGCACTGGCTTACAAAACCCACAGTGTTCTGTCATGCAACCTCTTGCATGGAGCCACAAAGAACCAAACATGGAATCAAAGAACCCAACAGACAACAACTTTTGTCTATAACCTGCAAATTCACATATAACATACATCTACATCATATCATTAACACATAAATACATTCATCAACATACACAAAATAACATGCAGGAAAAATTGCTTTGATTGTATTAATATGAAATGCTTATTTACAATGTGTTTGAGCTCAGACTACAAAAGAGTCTCAGCTCTCTTCTCCTCTCTAACCTATTCTCTGTTCTATTCTCCTTCTTGAACCTAATCTAGATACAAAAAATATCTTTTTACAAAAGAGGGGTTCATTGAGATCTTCCCTCCAAGCTACCTACTCTCACAAATTACATTCAATTACATTGAATGGCTATCTAGTCCGAATCAGATCTAGATCTCAGCCTTACAACCATTTAAGGCAACCTTTATTTAAAGCTTGTGCACATGCATGGCTTTTGTCTCTACTAGCCTTACAACATTTATTACAATTTTCAAATTTTGAAAAAAAAAAATGAGAAGGTTGTGCCTCTCTCCTACATTGAATGCATGCTTGATGTGCTGGCTGGATGGCATGTAACTGACTTGGAGCGATGCTCCTACATCATACTCCTTCATTGTGAAAAATTCATGAGCCCCTTCTTATGAGCTTCCTAACATCGCTGTCAAAATCCACCTGGATCCCAAACAGTTCTTTGGAGTTGCCCATCTTCTCCATCACTTTGTTGTTGTTGTTGTTGCTGCTACCTTGCTACTATGGAAGGTTCTCCTCTACTCAGCTTCCCTTTGATGACCTCTTTTGCTGATCATATCATCAGCCTTATGATCTCCTCAATCTCCTTGTCCAACTGCTGTAGTGGCTAGCTCCCTTTATGCAGTCTCCTCAGCTGCACTTCATCCTCATCGGTGGGTATATCATCATGATCCCCCATGTTATTTTCCTCTTCTGTGGCACTAGCTAGACACTATGTTGCAGAATCCTCTTCTGCAGTTTCATCATTGAGTCTCTGCTCAGCTTCCTCTTATGATAGCTTGATTGTCATCTCTCCTGCTAGCATATCTACAAATTCCTCCAGCTTCTCATTAGACTGGGATTCTTCTTCATCTTTTGTTGCTTTCCTTGGCATTGCAGTTATCATCATCTGTTCATCTCCCTGGCTGAAATTTTTGAGCGATTCTTCAGAATGATGCTCTGATAACATTTGCATGATTGTATACTCACGGAAATCATCTACTAGCTCTGTATGGTTCAACCAATCCTCTATAATCTCCAACTCCTTCTCCCATGGAGTGAGCATCTTAATTGTGTGCTCTTCTTCTTCCCTTGTTGTCAGCTTCAGTGCTACAACTGTCTCCCCTTCATCTTCTTGACTGAAAATTTTGAGCCATTCTTCTGAATGCTCATTTTCCTCTTCTTGGGTAGCCTCTAATATCTGCTCCATCTTTTTGATAGTCACCACTGGTTGTCTTTCTGTTCTTGCTGCATCAAAAATACACATGCTGGCCTCAACTGGGCTATATGGAAGGAATACCTTTATCCCACCAATCACCATAATTCTCTTCTAATCTTCCTTCTCTATCAGTTGTCCTTGCTGATATGAACTCACCTCTGAGCTCATCTTCTCTGTTAGCTCCTCTCACTAATCTGAACTCACCTTTGAGTTCATGAGACTATTATATAGTCCTATCTGGTCTCCCTTGTTCACCTGGCAATATGGGATTTCCTCTTTTCCCTCCTGGTAGTCTATGAGATCCTCCAACGATCCCATCTCCATGATCACTCCTTTCTAACATGAACTCACTTCTGAGCTCCCAAGACTTTTAGACAGTCTCATCTCCTTCTCCCTACCCACCTGGCAAATTCGGAATTTTTTGTTGCCCACTTGGTAGTCTCTGATATCTTCCAGTGATCTCTTCTCCTCATCACCACTGAGATTTATCCTAGCTTCTAGCTCACAAACATGAACCACTTCTTCTTCATCCTTGATGGTTATAGCATACCTGAGCCATATTTTCAGTAGCCTTTGTTACCTTCGGGCCAACAAATCCTTGACCATCCACATTACTTTCGTTTTCATGGGCCATTCATATACCCATCGCGATTTCTCACTTTGATGCACCCATAGTGCAAGCTCTTCCATCCTCGCTCTTATCTCAGTGAGCTCTTCATCCACCTCATATTTTCTCTACTGTTGGTCATTCTTCTTTCCACCGCATCCATGGCCTTTAGTAGTCATCTTCCTGTTCCTGTCTGCCCTCCTAGAAAAATTATTACTGTCACTATGCAACTGTGAGTGCTTCCATCCTTTCCTTATAGTCGACCTGACTATCTATTGATTAATGCGTATTTGTGAACAATCACCACAGAGTTTCAACACTCTTCCTTCCTTTTTTTTTCCTCTAGCTCCCACTGCCTACAATATACTGATAGAAACATGCTCTAATACCACTTGATGTAGAATCGTGACCCTCAGTCCAAGATACACACAGGATCAATCTTCTTCTCGAATCTGCAGAACTAAAATAGTTCTTTTGCACCTCACTAGAACCCCATGAATCTGATCCACAGGTCCTTCATGAAAACCCCACCACCACAACGTGCACTAGGCATGAGTGTTATAACCCTAAATTGCACCAGACATGCTTACCTGGCATCAGGCCATCTCAGATTCCTTCTTTGCCAAAACATTGTTGAACAAATCTTTAAAAAACCTCTTTTATAAAGGCCCACGTGTCCTACTCCATTGCTTCACGTGTGTATAGACTAGCTGACCTAAAACAACCCACGTGTACCTACAAAAGAACGAAAAAAGGAAATTTGCTGACGGAACACATAGTTTTGGGTGATTTAACTGAAACTCCTGGCCATGCATGGCCGAGGGTTCGACCAAATACCTAGATCCTTCTAGCCTATAAAAGAAGGGGTAGGGATCCCATTTGGAAGAGGAGAAGAATAGTAAAGAAACTCTACTCAATTTCACATTCCCATTTTCCCAACCCTTTAGCCATCAGTGTGTAAGGAGAAATATAGAGCAAAGAAGTTGGAGGACATTTGAAGAGGAGCCCAGGATCAGGTTCATGGAGCAGTGGTCAATCTTGACATTGTAAGTTGATTCATTCAAAGTAATAAAGAAATTCTTTCCCTGTCCCTCTTTATGAGTTCTTCATAGTTTGTTAAATACATGTTTGAATCTCTAACCCATTAGTCTGTAGGTAAAATGCATGTGTAGTTTGTTTCTTGTTTTGTATGCACGTCAGCCTTGGGAGGATGACTACTAACAAGTGATCAAGTGAGAGGAAGGATCGACATCGACACTTAGAATAAGGTATGTTGGTCTAACCATGTATTTGTTGAAAAGGAATGGGGTTTAAGTCTGGTTACGAAGGTAGAAAGTAGGTTTCTTTTGGTCATATCTGCATGCATAATATAACCCCATTTTCTAGTCTATAAGGGGATTTCCCACTCACAACAAAATTGGCGACCGTACTGGGGAAGTCTCTAGGGTTCCTGGGAATTTTATTTTTGGGGTATTTTTAAAAAACTAGTTTCCTTTCCTATTTTTTGAGGTTTCTGCAAAGTGTGAGCTAATAGGGATTCTGGTCTTCCATACCAGTTACCTCTGTTTCTTTCCTAGACTGTAATTTTTTTTTTCCGAGACCCATAGAGGTACATGCTGCCTGTATAAGGTCTACACGCATGTACCCATGCCCTACATTGTTATAGTCCACATGCAAATGCTAGTTGAAGAAGTAGCAGTAGCGTGTAAGATTCCAGAAAATTGTGGAGGCAGTCATCCTCTTCCCTATGAGAATTTGTCATTCTCAGGGGTTTTCTGGAACTCTTTCTAGTCTTGGTTGTTTGCAGTTTTTAGCTCAGGGGTCACCTCAGATTGGTTTGTTTTATGAATTTTTCCTTGCATTTGTTATTTTCTGTTAAAGAAAGTGTTTGAGCCTTCAAGAGATCCTTGTTCTCAGTATCAGTGGTCTCTGCCTGGTTTGGATTTCCTATTTTTATTTATTTCACAGTTGTAGAGATACACATGGCCTGTATAAGGCTAGCATGCATGTACACGCCCTCTGACTCTACACAGATCACGTGCACATGCTTGTTCTTGAGCTGTCAGTAGTGTGCTTGTGAAGGGTAGTTCTTGTTGAAGGAGAGGAAGTCATCCTTTCCCTTGACAAGAGTTATACCTCTCAGGATCTTGAATCTCTATCACAGTAGTCAGTAGTGTGCTTGTGAAGGGTAGTTCTTATTGAAGGAGAGGCAGACATCCTTTCCCTTGACAAGAGTTATACCTCTCAGTATCTTGAATCTCTATCATAGTTGTTACACATTATGTTCATCATCCCTATGACCATTAATGATGTAAACCTATCTATTGTCTTCAAAGGGGTCAGTGGCCTGAGTTCCTGAAGAGACAAGGGAGAAGAACTTTTACTGAGAAAAGAAGTTGCATTTTCCCTTGTAAAAACCCTGTAAAAAAGGAAGTTCGTAGGTTGCTATATAGGCAGGGTGAGAGAATGACCCATTCTCGAAGGTTGCACCATAGCTAGGGTGCGAGATGTTTGCAGGTTTCTCTATAGCTAGGGTGCGAGAATGCCTACATGTGAGAAAAATGAGCGTTTTCTCGAATCTTCTAGAAGGAGAAGATTTTATGGTGAGGTGGAATCCGAATGGTTTGGATCTTACTCGCTTTCATGATTTAGTGGGATCATCCTAACCTCCTCACCTTATCCTCTTCGACTTATAAAAGGATAGGAATTATCATGGAGAAAGTTAGCTTTGTTGGTTCTTGGCTGGCTTGGAATTATTAGTTTGGTTGGAGTGGCTTTGAGATTTTCTTTGTTAAGATAGATTGTGAATATCATCAGATCTATGCTCTCATAATTCTTGGAGTGAAATTGTGTGGGGAACGAAGGACAGTTGGAAGGGACCTTACGACATCAAGGCCATGGTTGTAATCTCTCCTTCAAATTTAATATGATACAGTAATATGATTCTTTCCTATAAAGCTTGTTGTGTTTTATTGTATGATTCATTGATCACATACAGAGGTTTATATTGAGTTTATACTATTACTATCACTTTGGTTGGTTGCGTTATTTTGCAGGATCATCATTGTATGAGCATTCGAACGGAGCTAGGATGGCAATGGCGAGAGGAAGTGACATTTAAAAGGTATGTCACTCATCCTTATTTAGTTAGTAAATTCAATACTTAAAACTTAAGGAAGGCACCATGTTCTGTTCTGTTTTGTTCTAGATCCAGGTGGATCTAGGGAGATCTGTTAGTGTCTGCACCTATGGATTTATCCAATAACAAATTTGTCGACCTCACTGGGGAACGGATTGTTTCCTTGTTAGTCTAGTTTCCCTTCCTTTGATTGCTTGTTTTTTGGTTTCTGAGTCTGTGCAACATTCATCCAAACTCTCTGGATCTAGAAGTTCACTTAGATTCCCTATCCTTTTTCAACATTTTCTTTGATTACAGGCATTCTCATACTGTACCCTTTAGTGGCCTTTGAGAATCATTGATGTTTTCACCCTACTGTTCAGTTAGGTGAAAACTTCTCGCACCCTACCAATGTCTAGCTTGTGAGAATACCTAATTCTTGCATTGCACTCTATTGCTAGGCTGCAAACTTGTTTGTGAACATTTTTGGATTGGGTCTGGTCATCTTTTGATGACCCAGTTTTGCATTGATCAAGTGGATTGAGATTTTGGAGCCTATATTGATCTGCTTACAGTCTGCTTGACATCCTTTGAGTTTATTTTAGCCAGTTTTGCTTTGTTTGGTTTTGAAGGATTAGTCTCTTGCTTTGAGTGTCTTTCAATTACAAAGCACGTGTTTTCTTTAGAATTGTTTAGGGAAAGATCAGATTTCTTCTTAATAGTTCACTTTAAAAGAGAACTTTTTAGTTTGGGTTTCTTTGTTTTAAGAAAGTTCATTATTGATTTTAGTGAAATTTTTGAAAAAAAAAGATTTAATTTCTTTCTTTGTATTAGATTGGGGGAATCCTTGCATTTGAAGTAGAGAAATTGCATGATTCTTGGCATTTTTTGATCTTAAATTATGAAAAATTTTCCCCCTCATGGTCGGGAGGAGCCATGAATTGTGCATTGGTGTTCAGTACCTTTTTCTCTTTTCTTGAGAATCTTTATATTGAGGAGTTTAATATATTTTGGGACATCGTGAATATGGGAATGATAAATGTTTTCTCCTTCTCGTAGCACAACTTTCATTGAAATGAAAAGATTGCATCTTCATATCTTTGCATAATTTTTGAGTCGGTCAAAACACCATATTGTCCACGCCATCTTCCTTTTAAGTAACAACAGCCATAAAATAAAGCACTCATAAAAATTGATTAGACATTTTTATCTTTTTGGTAGCAAACCTACCTTATATTAGTTGTAGAGCTTTGGAATAGGTGTGAAAGATGACTTTCCAAAGTTGCAAACAAACATAGAATCTTGAGTTAGGGAGCGGTTAAATCCACTTATTACATTTTGTCCTGGGAAGCCCTTCTAACACAAGGGTCAATCACAAGGTTGCATTGAGACTAGCAGAGTTACTCACCCTGCTTTGTTGGTCTTGGTGTAGAGAT
>JZKD02S1075996.1:114769-139714 GCA_000966675.3 Picea glauca
GGATCTTACTTGCTTTCATGATTTAGTGGGATCATCCTAACCTCCTCACCTTATCCTCTTCAACTTATAAAAGGAGAGGAGTTCTCATGGAGAAAGTTATCTTTGTTGGTTCTTGGTTGGCTTGGAATTATTAGCTTGGTTGGAGTGGCTTTGAGATTTTCTTTGTCAAGATAGATTGTGAATATCATCAGATCTATGCTCTCAGAATTCTTGGAGTGAAAGTGTGTGGGGAACAAAGGACAGTTGGAAGGGACCTTATGACATCAAGGCCATGGTTGTAATCTCTCTTTCACATTTAATATGATACAGTAATATGATTCTTTCCTATAAAGCTTGTTTTGTTTTATTGTATGATTCCTTGATCACATAAATAGGTTTATATTGAGTTTATGCTATTACTATCACTTTGGCTGGTTGCGTTCTTTTGTAGGATCATCATTGTATGAGCATTGTAAGGGAGCCAGGATGGTAATGGTGAGAGGAAGTGACATTTAAACGGTATGTCACTCATCCTTCTTTAGTTAGTAAATTCAATACTTAAAACTTAAGGAAAGCATCATGTTCTGTTCTATTTTGTTCTAGATCCAGGTGGATCTAGGGAGATCGGTTAGTGTCTGCACCTATGGATTTATCTAGTAACAATAGCAGTCAGTAGCTTAGGTTTGATCTCATCCATATTTTTCTTTTTCATTTAGAAGTTTTCATGAAAATTTTCTTTTGTAAGGTTTTTAGACAAGTGTGAGAGTCCTTTGTTAAGTTGCTAGTTGGTGATTTTTTGAAGTGATTCTTTGCGATATGCGTTTAGGCTAGAATTTTTTTCTTAGTTTTTGACTTGTTTGATATTTTTCCTTTTTGCTTTGTAAGCATTCAAATAAAAAACAAAAATCCTTTATTTCTTTGTTTGGTTGAAAAGTGTTGTTTTTCATTAAGTAACCAGGGAAAAGTCTTTGCTTTCATAAGTTCTTTGCAGTTTACTTAGATCATAAGTAGCTCATAGTTGAGTGAAATTCTATTTTGAGTTTGCTTTTCAAATATCTTAGAAAAACTTTTAAATTTGAAAAGTTCTTTAGAATTTGCATTAAGTGAAGGTTTTTGTTTCTAGCTTTATTTTCATTTTTACTTTCGTCTTTCAAACATCACTAGTTTCACTTTCATAACCTTTGACAAAATAAAATCCATAAAATTAATGCTAAATATGAAATTCATTAGACTTTTATGTTTATAGGGTCAATCCACTAGTTCAGGATTAGGGCCTTGAATTAGGTTGGAGAGGAAACTCTTCAAGACCATTAAAATCAAGCATTGGAGTCTGAGTTAGGGAGTGTCAAAGTCCAGTATCGTGAAATTTATCCAGGACCCCCCTCTAACATAGGGGATAAACATGAGGTTGCGTGTAGAAATGTAGCGGAGATAACCCCTCCAAAGATGGACCAATCATAGTGGAGAACACATATAGAGGGCTTGTCTTGGGATTCCGTCAATTACATTTGCCACAGAGCTTCGTGGGTCTTGAATCTATTCAAGGTCCTCAGTTGTCCTCTAGACCACTTTCTCTTGATACCCTTGACAAGTTTAAGGTTTGATACCCTTCTCATTGTGGTGTACCCGACTTTCGACTGTACCCGCCTGGTGACTGTTCGCACACTGGCAACCTAGTTGCCTATCTTTTTTAGGGAGACACACAGGTGAATGCGGGGGATACCACGGTACTTAGGATAGACATCGAGCCACACTTTGTAGATTATACCCAGAGGGTGCTTCTGTATTCGAGTTGCACTTGCACCAGTAAGTTTCCTTAGTGTTGTTTGTTGTAACTGTTCTTCCAATTAGTTTAGTGTTTGCCTGTCTTATCTTATAAGGACTTTTTAATGTGTGTTGTTTTTGAATGAATAGATCGCCCTAGCATGTCTTTTGATATTATCACACAGTGGAGGATCATGAGTTCTACTGATCACGAAGGCTTCTGGGCCTGTCGTTGGTTATACTGGAGCCACCCCCGCCACCACTAAGGTGAAAGCTAGACCAACAAGGGTCTTTTGAAGTGACTGGGTCACAAGAAATTATGCTCGACCAACATCTAGAGGAATTGAATGTTTTTGACCTTAGAGCGAAAGCTCTTGGCCCAGTTGAAACCCCAACCACTGATCTTTCAACACCCCTCATCATACCCATTCACCTTTATGAGTGCCAGACAATGTTGCAAAAAAAAAATGGAAATAAATGATGTTACTTCTTCTAGGAATTCTTCAATTCCCACTACGGTTGTCACCATAGGAGAGTTTCCACCACCTAACCCACCATCACTTGTTTGAGCCACCATGGTATCAATCACATCTACCTCACACAGTGGTCCGATAGCGTCTTTATTGGTGTCCACAAACCCTTTCACGCCAAGTGCGACAAGCCCTCTGTTCTCACACGAGATGTCGAGTTCAGGTACAAGTCCTATACTTTCTTTCTCCACTTCACAGACTTCAGGTCTGGGGGAAGGTAGCTCTAATGCTTCTCCGCAAGGCCACACGGGGGGAACTTCCACTCCTTTTAATTCTTTCCCTTACGGATGAGTTCATATACCTCCTTCGTTCCCTTCACTCAGTGGCACGCACCAACCATCCACTAGGCGGCCTTGACACCATGGTTTATTTGGAGCAGGGAGTCAAGGACCACCTTTTCATAATATGTCAGTAGGGTCGACACCATTTTCTTTGTTCGATAATTTTGGTAACACTGCCTTCTCGTCAGCTACTTTCTCGACTGGGGGAAACCTCAATTTTGGACAATCTATTCTTATGCAGGGTACTATTCCTGCATAGGGGCACACCCAGGAACTTCTTCTGCATCAGGGCCTTGAAATTATTGGTAGGGATCCATTCCCTCATCCAAAATTCCAGTCTGGGGTAATCATTTCCACAATCAATGGAACCCTGGACAAAGTACTATGCTTATCCCCATGGGACCGACATGGGGCAACCCTTCCCAAAGTCCTTTGAATGTAATGCATGCCCAACCATCTATGTATTATTTTGGAAATCAACCGATGATGTATCCTCACATGCAAAATCCATACACTAGTCATGGCCATGGTTTTTACCAAAACCCAAGGCAACAGCCAAAATTTTCCTGGCAACCTGGTGCCAGTCAAACTCCAGGTCCCATTTTCCTTGGTTATCACCAACAACCCAAACTACCTTTCCTGGCAACCTTGTATTTTCCAGACTTGACAAGGTTTTTGAATGACCCTATATGTCACGATCTGCTTTGGCCTCCTATGCTGACGAAGTTGCCTTCAGATATCCCAAATTTTGAAGCTAAGCCTAACGAATATCGAAGAGATCATGTGACTACCTTCCACCTTTGGTGCTCATCTAACTCATTGAAATACGACTCCATACAATTGTGATTGTTTCAATGGAATCTCATTGGGAGTGCTACAAAATGGTACATTGAGATCGATCGCTCAAGATACTCTTCCTTCTGTGAATTGGCTATGGCTTTCCTAAACCATTTCCAATTACCAGTGAGATACGACGTTGGTACAGAATTTCTGGCCAATTTCTCACAGACAAAAGTGGACCATATCTCTGATCACATCCGATAATGGAGACACCAAAAGAGTTTATTTAAGGTACCAGTCCCACAAGCATTCCTACCCAAGTGGTTACTTAAGTCTTTGGTCCCACAGTTATCCAAATACGTCGTGACGTTGGGAGTATTTTCCGAAGAAGACGCCATCATGAGAACTCAACAACTTGAGCTAATCTATTCTCAGTCTGGTTTATTATATGAGATCTTGCTAGATGCACCATGCTCAATACTTGATAAAACCAGATAGAGAGCTGGACCACATGCTGATGGTATTTTTGGGTTAGCACAAACAAATCTCGTTGAGCAACTAACGCAAGAATTGCAACAATTGTCTATACAACACACAACGGGCAGCCAAACTACTGCTTTGGCTACTCCCCCTACCAAAATGTTGGGTGTACACATAGTGAAACTAACTAATTGAAAGGCCACCTAGTAGCCTGAAGGAAAGAAAAAACAATGAAATAAGGGTAAGGGGGATAAGAAACCCACCGATAATGCTGGCAGGGGAAATACTGAGAAATGAAAGGTGAGGTATCCATGCAACCTGTGTGCAGAAGACCACCCGACCCAGCTGTGTCCCTTGCTTGCAGAGGCCCAAAATTTTGTGACACAGCAACATCTTGTTCTGTTAACCAATCCATTTCAACATGGGAAAAATCTAAATCAAGCCTCTACAAGCACAGAAGGGGGCAGTCAAGCACCCCCCCCATCTTCGAACAACCTCACATTTGCGAATGTATATATGTTGAAGGGTGATGCTTTTATATCAACTAGAGCAAATGACTATAGTAAACCAAGAAATTCTGAGAAGGGAAAAGAATTCGAACTCCCATCTCTTCCTCTACATATTGAGAAGACGTTGGGTGAAACAATGACACGCATCCCCAAAGGCATGTTCAAAAAATTTTCTCACAACCCAAATGCAAGGGCCACCCAGAACTACTCCGTGGTGGAAGATTTATCACAAACCCCTTGTGTGATGTCCACTTTGGAGGTCCTCCAAAGTTTCCCTTCCCAAAGGAAAGCCTTTTTAACCACTTTAGGATCTACCGAGACTTGGAATCTGGGTACAATCATGTTGGATACAACCAACTTAAAACCTCATATGCCTTACCATGTAGAATTTCAGATAGTAGTGGCTTATCCCATGAAAACCTTTACTTGGAATATCTTCCGCATGGTGGTTGATGAGGGTGCCTCAACATGAGTTTTGTCGTTGGCATGTTGGAAGGCCATTGGCCAGCCCATTTTGTGTCCATCACCTACTCTCCTCACTGCTTTCAATGGTTGTTCATTCTGACCACAGGGTATCATTCCTTCTTTCCCCATGCAGTTAGGAGGGAAGACCATGTGTGTCAAGGTAGAAGTAGTCAATGCACCCCTCGACTATAAAATCTTGTTAGGAAGGAGTTGGAATTATGCCATGCAAGTTGTGGTTGCTACAGTTTTCTGGGTCTTGTTGTTTCCACACGAGGGTCAGATTGTGACCATTGATCAATTGTCCTTCTCCAAACCTGACCCTTCATTGGGGGCATCCACGATCTCGATGATTGATAATCCTCAACCAGGCGCAGTCAACATAGGATTTGGTTTGTTCCCATATTTTATGGGTACCTTCGATTACCCTCCCCCTCAAACGGATATCAATTTTATATCCAATCACCAAAAGGTTGATATTTTTCATGTTTCTTCATTCCACACGATTTCAATGATCTATGGATACTTCCTTCCCCATCGGCCATGATGGATGGGATAGGGCACCCAGGCATGTCCATGCCTTTGTCCATAGGTGAAATAGCATACTCTTTAGTCCAACAAACTTTAGCCAATACAGATCCAAATCTTGCATATAAAGAGTTCGATCTGATTTTAGAGCCTATTTGGGCTCAAGGTTCTCTCTCTAACACTGATTCGTTAGACTTAGTCTTACCCTCTGATGAAGCAGTAATCGAAGCAATGACTAGTTCAGAAAAACCTTGGGAAGATCTTTATCATAAATCATATTTCCTCCCAAAGTTAAGCCGAATCGAAGTAGGATAATTCATCATGACTATGATGGGAGATTGGTCTTGTCCTATTAATCCCTTAGATACACACGAAATTTATGCTGAGGGTAATATGGCAACCATCACTAAAACCATACTGATCAATATCTCCCGAAACCTTGGTGTCATGGAGAATGTTTTCGTCAGAGATGAATTCTCCCCAAAAGATATTCAACTCTATACAAATATTTTTAAAGAATTTCATGATGTTTTTGCCTAGTCTTACGAGGAAATGCCAAGCATCGATCCAAAAATAGTCGATCATGAAATCACAACTTATCCTGATGCCAAGCATGTTTCGTAGAAGCTTCGTCTCATTAATCCAAGGAAAGCATCATCCATTAAGGTTGAGGTTGAGAAATTGCTAAAGGATGATTTTATCTATCCTATCCATTTGACCCAATGGGTGTCAAATCCTGTGTCGGTCAATAAAAAACAAGGCACGATTCATGTATGTACTGACTTCCGTGATTTGAACAAGGCATGTCCCAAAGATAATTTTCCCACATGATTCATCAATCAGATCATTAATGAATGTGCTGGTTGCGAGGCCTTTTTTTTCATGGATAGTTTTTCAGGATATAATCAAATACAAATCAAACCTGAAGACCAACACAAAACGACATTCATTTGTCCTTGGGGTACATTCGCGTATCGTAAGATGCCTTTTGGTCTTAAAATGCTGGAGCAACCTTTCAACAGGCCATGTATTTTTCTTTCCATGACCTAAAGCATATAGTCAAGGCTTATTTTGATGATTTAGCATCTTGATCTCGTAAGAGAACGAATCATCCCACACACCTCCAACTTATCTTCAAATGTTGTTGCTACTTTCGGATTTGATTGAATCCAAACAAGTGCAACTTCTGTGTAACGTCAGGACGTTTGTTAGGTTTCATCGTATCAATGATAGGGATCATGGTTGATCCTCTCAAGGTGGAGGCAATAATTCAGTTGCCTCCCCCATGCACGATCCTTCAACTTCAGAGTCTAGAAGGCAAGGTGAACTTTCTATGATGCCTCATCACCAACTATGCCTAGATCAACAAGGGCTTTATGCGCTTACTGAAGAAAGACGTTCCCTTTTACTGGGATGATGCTATCTATAATAACTGTAGACTTGGGAGTCCTTGTTGTTTTTCCTGAATATGAGTTTGAGCCTCATTTGCATGATTCTTTTTCACTCTTGACCTCACCCTCGGGACTCCCAAAAAACATAACGGGTCTTCTTTTAAGCCCTTTTCAGACCCTTTTAAATGAAAAGATTGTCGAGTGATCTTGTGGTCTATCATGCTTGTTAAACTAAAATTTGAAGTCACGTCTATCCAGTGGTAGTTCACCCCTTTTTTGGTCCGGACGGTCAACTGTACGAACAAAGGTATACTCTAAGGAACTTCCATTCTGTAGAAGAGTTTCCTCAAGTATAATTTTACCCCTTTTTCGGGCCTAAGGGACTAAATTTATGAAAAAGGAACCCCCATGGAGTCCATAGTTAAGCTCTTTTCAGACTCCCTAAAATTGAAAAGATCATCGAGTGACCTTATTCTTTGACACTCATTAAACTGGTCCAGAAGAACATTCCTGATGGAGTCCATAGTTAATCTTTTTTCAGACTCTTAAAAATGAAAAAATGGCCTAGTGATCTTGTCTTTATCACACTCGTTAAAATGGTTTTGAATAGACGTCTTGTCGGTGTTAGTTTACTCCTTTTTCAAACCGACTAGAATACCTTTGAAAAAGGTACTCCAATGGAGTCTCCTTTTACGTTTTTTCAGACTCTTTAAATATGAAAAGTCACCAAGATTACCTTCTCTGGGCTCATTAAACTCACATCGAAGGACTTTACCATTGTGTGTTTTATTAATCGCATTTGCATACCCACGTATTTGGCCTAACATCAGCTCCATGTTGCTCTCAACTGGCCCATCTGAAGCATGCCTTAAACACAAGCCCTGTAGCACTTTGCCTATGTGTCTTGACACCTTTGTCCCTTGAGGGATTATTCCCAAGTGTCCTTACTCTGAACATCAATCTTTCCCATGTGCATTGAATTTGTATGTTTACAACACTCATTCCTCCTTTGTAACGTAAAATTCTTTTATTATTTTTCATACATTATTGAAAAAAGACAAAAAAAAAATCAAATATACCCCAAAAAGAGGAAGGGAAAAGTATTTTCTTTGTTGGCAGCATAACGAGTCACCCTTGGATAAAACACATATATTTATTTTCTCATCAAACCTTGGGATTTAATATGACCTTAGGAAGTTGTTCTCACTACATAGAGCTATGTCCTCCTCCGTTTGGTTATTCTTCCAAACATATGGATATTTTGCGTTACCTTCTGCCTTGCAAACTTATGTTAATGTCATGTTGCCTGAGTCTCATCATTTGTCGTGCTGTTGTCCAAGGGAAGTTTTTCACCAAGACTGAGTCGGCCCCTTTGCAATTTGTCTCTTGCCCTCATACCTGACCATCCTGAACATCCAATCAAGTTCTTGTTTGAAATCAATAAGCTTTCATTCTGATCATCAAGATTATATAGTCCATGACTGACGATCCGTAGAAGACCTCTGGGTAGTGTAGTCATACACTCATATTACACTCCTACCTGAGTTTTGAAGATTTTGAAGTTGTAGCTCGAGCTCTGAAGACCTCATCTCCAACCATCAGGTCATATCATCTTCTAGAATATGGATACTCTGTATGTATATCTTTTTGATTTCGATATGTAGCTCTGTTGTGTATTGTTCGTGGCTACTCTTTATATAGTTATATGACATGGATCTACAATGTATTTGATTGGTAGCCATGATTCTATTTTATCCTGAGCATGGGTATGCCCACCTTGGTGAGACAATTGTTATTTTGCAGATGACACCTCCTGGTTCCTGATCCTTGGGCTCAACTGTTCGGCATAGCGGTGAATATTGTTAATGTATTTTGGCCATCAGATGCTCTTCTGATAACGCCGACTCCCCAAACCCATAGGTCAGGAATCCACACAGGATATTTTCCCCTTGGTCCAAAGAGCTACAACTGGCCCTTCTATTTCCCTTTCGAAAAATATACAACCACAACAGTTCTTTGGCAAAGTAACCCTCCTTATTTCGGGATACCTGTTGGTTGTGGAGCCTGATTATCTTCCTGATTCAGAGGTCTTTTACTTTTAGTTGTGTTTATACCCCATGAAGTATTTACACCCTAGAAGTATGTACACTCTTCCACATGGGGGAGTGGAGGGGGGGTTCCCCCTCTGCAGGGTCCGTGGGAAATATCCCCTCGGCTGGGGGGTCTGGAGGCAAGAAATCCCCCAGCAGGGGTTCGATGGTGAAGCCCCTAAAGAAAATATTGCCTTGTAAATGTATATTGTAATTTCATTGTAAATCTAGACCATTCATTATAAGGTCGCAGATCTAATGATAGAGACTATGTTAGGGATTTTTTCCTTAGAAGGAAACTTTCTTTTATGAGGGAAATGTATTGTGGTTATGGTTAAAATGGTGAATATTGTGTTTTGAGATAGGAGACTGTGAGAGAAATAAGATGAAGTTACAGTGGGTTTGCTGTAGGTTGTATCCCTTAATATGATGGATAATAATAAAGAAAGGACCTAGAAATTTATCTTGTGGACGTAGCCCACACCAGGTGAACCACGTAAATCTATGTCTCTATTGTATTATGTATCTTCTTTGTTTTGTTTCTGCATTTGTTTATTTTATTTCTCCACAGTCATGTTTTTCTAACAATAATGAGATTCATGATTTCGTGAATCCTGACGTCGAGCATCCTACCCTTTCGACCCCGAAATGCCAAAAACAACCAACACTTGACCTTTCTCCTTCCAATTTCGGCTTTCTCCTTATCACAAATTCAGGAGTTGCGATGTTGTGCAACTCTTTCCCTCAACTCCCGGAGTCCCAAACTGTGAGTCACTGAAATGTCGAAATACAAATGTCTCAGCCTCCTCTTTCTCTTCGCATTTTTGGGGTCTCAACCATTGAAATACACTTTCACTAAGTCCTCGGGGCTCCTGAACCTCTGAACCCTAAAATGTCGAAGTGACACCTTTTGAAATCCTTTTCAGACTTTTGCATACTCTCTGTTATGTTTGTTCTCTTGACAACAAAACTTCCAATATGCCGAATCCTGAAATGTCGAAACTCTAAGGTTCCACCTCCAAAAGAAATCAACGGTTGTGGATCCCTTCTTGATCCAATGATCAGCGTGATTTCGCATTTTGGGAGTTCAATATGTAAATTCTTGAACCCTTGTCCTCTCCACCTTCTGGGTCCCAAAGTCATGAAATGCCGAAAGAACCTCATCCCTTCTTAGGGTCCCACAATTCCTGATGGGAATTTTCCTATCCTTCCATGAATCACTTCAGACTGTACTTTCCTATTGACATGGACTTCTACCACCTGTCACCTCCTCTGACTTTCAGGATTTTAACCTCCTTCCTTTAGTCTACCGGCTATGTGGCTTCAAACTTTCAGATACCAGGAGTCCAAGACTCTAGGTTCCAAATCTCTGTCCTCTTGGGTTCTTGAACCCTAAAACACCAAATTGCCAAAAATGCCTTTTCACGGTACTTCGTGTTTCACCACTTCGGGGGTTCTGATGTGAAGAACCCATAATCTTTTCCATGGGAATGCCAAATTCCCGAACTCTAAAATGCCAACAACTGGACTTGTCACAATCCTCCAATTTCAGATTTATTATCCTGCTGAATCCTGATCTCCTGTCCTCAGGAATTCTGAAACCCCAAACTCTGAAGTTACGAAATGCCCTCTTGACAATCTCCACCTCTACACATGAAAGATCCCTTTTTTCGTGTTTTAGGGATTTGATCAGCCAAAGTCTTGGCTTACACTTGACCTCTCAAACCCCAAAATGATGAAATGCTCAAACAACCTGAACAGTCAGGGTGAATGGCCCTTATCCAACCAACAACTCTGTCAGATCCTACGACCCTTTCTATTTTGGGAATTCTCCTCAGAGGATTCTGACCATTGAATCTCCTCTTCTCAAGGGATTTTTGATCCTGAACTTGGTCTCTATTTGATGACCACACTCCTTACCTTCTTTCAAACACTTCAAAGGTGTGAATCCCTCCTGAGCTTGCTTGAAAATACTCAAGTAATTTGGGGATAATTCCTGAACGCATTCCTTGCGGAACTTTCTCAAATACGCACAAGTATTTGAGCTCCTTGACTCTGGCAACTCTATGACAACAGTCCTTTAACAAATCCGCTCAGGTTATAAACTCTGAGACTTCACTCATCCTGCACACACCTTGCATGAATTCTATGCCTGACTTGCACCTATGTTGACACAAGATCAACGGTATCCCTCCTGAGCTTTCAGAGATGAACTCTAACTTCTGTCAGCACACACCTTGTGGACAATTTCTCTACACTCCTTGCAGGAAAAATCTTTCTCAGACAGAAAAACAATGGAAACTCATTTCTTACTCTCCCTCTCTTTAGATTTCATACATTCAAGAAGAAATAATACATACATAGCATAAACAACAAATGCATAACAGAAAGAGTAAAACAACCCTAAGCATAGCATTCAACATGCATACACAAAGAACATCACAACACCATAAGTCTGAATCAAAGCTTCATGTATTAATTCAAGACTTTTGTACATGGGTGTTTTCAACACAGCTCTCTGCTCTCTGCTCTCTTACAATAGTTGAATGTCATGTTACAATGATATAATGAGAGTGTCTATAGTCATTTTCCCTCTGCTCTTGAAACTGTCAAATCTAGAATTTAAAACTACCTACCTACATTAACTATGCATAAACGTCTCTATATCTGTCAGATGAGAGAGAATCACTCAAGGTATGTTTACAATCAAGAAGTACACCCCCTCTTAATTATTTCATTTAAGTTTGGCGCATCCAACTTCAAAAATAATTTAAACACTTTTGATCCTGTGCCAAAATGTGTTGGCTCTGATCACACTCGCTTGCTGCTGATGATGCTCCTACATCATCTGACCTCACACATTAGGGGGCATACGTTATAACCCTAAATTGCACCAGAGATGCTTACCTAGAATCAAGACATCTCAGGTTCCTTCTTTTCCAAAAAACTGTTGAACAACTCTTTAAAAAACTTGTTTTATAAAGTCCCATGCACCCTACTCCATTACTGCACACGTGTACACACTAGCTGACCTAAAATAGCCCGCGTGTACCTACAAAAGTGTGAAAAAAGGAAATTTTCCGACGGAACACATAGCTTTGGGTGAGTTAACTGAAAATCCCAGCCATGCATGGTCGAGGGTTCGACCAAATACCTAGCTCCTTCTAGCCTATAAAATAAGGGGTAGGGATCCCATTTGGAAGAGGAGAAGAATAGTAAAGAAACTCTACTCAATTTCACATTCCCATTGTCCCAACCCTTTAGCCATCAGTGTGCAAGGAGAAATACAGAGAAAAGAAGTTGGAGGACATTTGAAGAGGATCCCAGGATTAGGTTCACAAAGCGGTTGCCGGTCTCGACCTTGTAAGTTGATTCATTCAAAGTAATAAAGAAATGATTTTCCTGTTCCACTTTATGAGTTATTCATAGTTTGTTAAGTACATGTTTGAATCTCTAACCCATTAGTCTGTAGGTAAAATGCATGTGTAGTTTGTTTCTTATTTTGTATGTAGTTCAGCCTTGGGAGGATAATTACTAACAAGTGATCAAGCGGGAGGAAGGATCAACATCGAACACCTGGAACAAGGTATGCTGGTCTAACCATGTATTTGTTGAAAAGGAATGGGGTTTAAGTCTGGGGATGAAGGTAGAAAGTAGGTTTCTTTTTGTCATATCTGCATGCATAATATAACCCTATTTTCTAGTCCATAAGAGGATTTACCACTCACAATAGTGAGTCTTCACCTCCACACGGCCACCAAATATGACCTTCGGCCAAATATGATTGGGACTTTTTCTGAAAAGGAAAAATTTCATATTTCATGACTTCGCGAATCCTGATGTCGAGTCTCTGACTCTTTAACCTCCGAAACCTGAAATGCAGAAATGTCGAAATCTCGGTCTATGTGACTGCATCCTCTGTGACCATAACCCTACTTCAAAACATGTCACATTTCGTGACTTCGGGGTTTTTAACACAAAGTGCCCCAACTCCTTGTCATCGAAACTTTAGAAATACCAAACCCCAAAATGCTGAAATGCCGAAATGCCAAGCCAAGAGACGCTTTTCACATATCATGACTTCGGGAGTTTCAACGAAAAGCACCCCAGATCCTTGTCCTCAGAACTGCCAAAATGCTGAACCCCAAAATACCGAAATGTCAAAATTCCACTCCAAAGGGAGATCAAAATTTGTGAGCCTCCCCTGATCCAATGACTTACATTCTTTCAGGATTTCGTGGGTCAAGAATCCTGACTCTTACCCTTTGTATCCTTAGTAGCCAAAATGCAGAAATATCTCTGCTAAGAGATCAACGATCCATGTCCCTATTGAACCAATGGCTACGATTCAACTGGATTGATGTCCCACATCCTTTCAATAATTTCCCTGAAACCTTGACCTCTTGCCATGTGTCCTCCTATGGACGATCACAATTCTTTTGGAATTTTGTGAGCTGGGAATTCTCATCTCGTGACTCCTTCTCCTTGAAATCCCAGTATCCAAAACCCCAATGGCTTTCGGATCTCTGCCATGTGTCCTTTGAGATGGATGCCCCTGATTCTTTTCGGACTTTAACGTTTCCTCTCTCCTTTCTGCTATTATGAGATTAACCAACATGCAACTTCTCCTAGATCTGATGGCTATCAGTCCTCCACACTAGATCTAACGGTTCAGATCTGTTCTCTTGCATGCTCTCCTCCTGATACCCATACATAGATTCAACAGTACAAATCTCGTCCTCTACCCAATCCAATGATAGCTGTGATCCCTCCTAAGCATGTGCTTCTTCCTTCCCCTTGGAAGAATTTAAGTGTCTCAAAGGTCTCGGCCTTTTCTTCCTCCTTCCTACGAGTCCTACAACCTTGGTCTTGCTTGTGTTCTTGGGATGTTGTCTCTCCTGAGCGTCGGGACTTAGAGTAAGTCCTCTCTTGGCTCCCACTACTGCACTTGACCTCCTGAGCTTTGGACTTGGAACAAATTCTTCATTTGCTCACTCCTTATGCTTGATGAGCCTTCAGATGACTGTCTATCAACACTTCACCCAAGTGTTGGTCTAGTCCAATCTTTGCATAGGTCTTTGTCCTCCTTGATATTTTCAACTCCAAAACCTTGAAAGGTTTCTCAATCTTCTACTCCTCTCAACTATTTCTCTGTGCGCAAAGGCATTGTTCCTCCTGAGCTTTGTTCACTCTAAAACCTCAAAGGGTTTCTTGATCTATGCACTCCTTGTAGAGTCCCTACACACAACTATGCTATCCATCTTAAGCTTATCCTGTTCGAACCTCTAAATATCTCTATCCCTTTCTCTCCTTGAAGGGATTTAAGTGCCCTCTGGGAACTTCCTTCTCAAACCCTTATTTTTGAGCCTACAGAGTGTTCAGTAACCCTGTGAAGGTGTTCCCTTGAAACTTCTTATCTCTCTGAACTCCAATTGAGTTCCTTCTGTGCACATTATGCACGTGCTCAATTCCCTCTTGGTAGAGCTCTACAAAACCTTTAGTAGTTCTATCTTCTCTGTGCCTTCCTCTGCATAGTCTCACCTCAAAGGTGTTAAGAAACCTTGAGGCTTCTCCTTGAGTCTAATACTTCTTATGGTGCACTCGTCTGGCACAACTCTATCCAAATTCCACAGAATTTAGAAGTGCACTCTATGCATTGGCTTACAGAACCCACAATGTTCTGTCATGCAACCTCTTGCATGAAGACACAAATAACCAAACATGGAATCAAAGAACCCAACAGACAATGAATTCTATCTATAACTTTCAAATGCACATCTAACATACATCTACAACATATCATCAACACATAAAGACATTCATCAACATACATAGAATAACATGCAGGAAAAACTTCTCTGATTGTACTAATATGAAATGCCTCTTTACAATGTGTTTGATCTTGGACTGCAATAGAGTCTCAGCTCTCTTCTCCTCTCTAACCTATTCTCTATTCTATTCTCCTTCCTAAACCTAATCTAGATACAAAGAAGATATTTTTACAAAAGAGGGGCTCCTCGATCTCTTCCCTCTAAGATACCTACTCTCATAAATTACATTCAATTACATTGAATGGCTATTTAGTCCAAATCAGATCTAGATCTCAACCTTACAACCATTTAAGGAGACCTTTATCTAAAGCCTGCGCACATGCATGGATTTTGGCTCTACCATCCTTACAACATTTATTACAATTTTGAAATTTTGAAAAACAAAACGAGAAGGTTGTGCCTCTCTCCTCCATTGAATGCATGCTTGATGTGTTGGTTGGCTAGAGCGTAGCTAGCTTGGAGTGATTCTCATGCATCATACTCCTATGCTATGAAAAATTCATGAGCCCCTACTCATGAGCTTCCCAACATCGTTGTCTAAATCCACCTGTATCCCAAACAGTTCTTTGGAGTTGTCCATCTGCTCCATCTCTTTGTTGTTGTTGCTGTTACTATTGTCCTACTACTATGATAGGTTATCCTCTACTCAACTTCCCTTTGCTAACCTCTTCTGCTGATCAGATCATCAGCCTTTTGATCTCCTCAATCTCCTTGTATAGCTGTTGCAGTGGTTGGTTCCCTTAATGTAGTCTCCTCGGCTGCACTTCCTCCTTATCAGTGGGTAGAGCATCATGATCCCCCATGTTATTTTCCTCTTCTATGGAACTAGCTAGCCACTCTGTTGCAGACTCCTCTTCTGCAGTTTCATCACTGAGTCTCTTCTTAGCTTCCTCTTTTGATAGCTTGACTGTCATCTCTCCTACTGGCATATCTCTAGCTTCCTCTAGCTACTCCTTAGACTGGCATTCTTCTTCATCTTCTACTGCTTTCCTCGACACTGCAATTATCATCATCTGTTGAGCTCCCTGGCTGAAATTTTTGAGCGATTCCTTAGAATGATCCTCTACTAAAATTTGCATGTATATCTACTCATGGTAGTCATATACTGGCTCTGGATGGTTCAACCAATCCTCCAACATCTCCAACTGCTTCTCCCATGGAGTGAGCATCTTAATTATGTGCTCTTCTTCTTTCCTTGTTGTTAGCTTCAGTTTTGCAGCTGTCTCCCCTTCAACTTCCTAGCTGAAACATTTGAGCCATTCTGCTAAATGCTCCTTTTCCTCCACTTGGGTAGCCTCTGATATCTACTCCATCTCTTTGATATTCACCGTTGGCTGTCTTTCTGTTGTTGATGCATTGGCAACACACATGCTGGCCTCAACTGGGCTATATGGAAGGAATACCTCTATCCTACCAATCACCAGAATGCTCTTCTGATCTTCCTTCTCTATCAGTTTTCCTTGCTGATATGAAATCACCTCTGAGCTCATCTTCTCTGTTAGCTCCTATCGTTGATCTGAATTGACCTCTAAGTTCATGAAACTATTATACAATCCCATATTCTCTCCTTTGCCCACTTGACAATATGGGATTTCCTCTCTTCCCTCCTGGAAGTCTATGAGATCCTTCAAAAATCCCATCTCCATCAACACTCCTTGCTGACATGAAATCACTTCTGAGCTCCTAAGACTTTTAGACAGTCTCATCTCCTTCTCCCTGCCCACCTGGCAAACTGGGAATTTTCTGTTTCCCACTTGGCAGTCTCTGAGATCTTGCAGCGATTTCTTCTTCTCGTCATCACTAATTTTTCTCCTAGCTTCTAGCTCACAGACGTGAACAAATTCTTCTTCATCCCTGAGGCTTTCAACATACCTAAGCCATATTTTCAATAGACTCTATTGCCTTTGGGCCAACAAATTCTTGACTGGCCAATTTACTTTCATTTTCATGGGCCATTCATATACCCATCGTGATTTTTCACTTTGCTGCACCCGCAGTGCAAGCTCTTCCATCCTCACTCTTATCTCATCGAGATCTTCATCCATCTCATATTTTCCCTTCTACTGGTGGTTCTTATTTCCACCATGTCCATGGCCTGCAGTAGCCATCTTCTTGTTCCTATCTACCCTCCTGGCAAACTTGTTGTTGTCACTCTGCAACTGTGAGTGCTTCCAGCCTTTCCTTATAGTCGACCTGACTATCTATTGATTGCTGCATATCTGTGAACAATCACCATAGAGTTTCAACACTCTACCTTCCTTTTTTTTCCTATGGCTCCCTCTTCCTGCAATATACTGACAGAAACAAGATCTGATACCACTTGATGTAGACCCCTAACCCTCAGGCCAAGATTCACACAGGATCGATATTCTTCTCGAATCCGTGGAACTAAAATAGTTCTTTCGGGCCTCACTGGAATCCCATGAATCTGATCCACATGTCCTTCATGAAAACCCCATCTGCACAATGTGCACTAGGAGTGAGTCTTAACCTCCGCACAGCCACCAAATATGAGCTTCGTCCAAATATGATCAAGACTTTTTTCAAAAAGGAAAAATTTTAGATTTCGCGACTTCGTGAATCTTGATGTCGAGTCTTTGACTCTTCAATCTCAGTCTATGTGATGGCATCCTCCATGACCTCAACTCTACTTCAAAACACATCATGTTTCATGACTTCAGGGTTTTTAACACAAAGTGCCCCGACTCCTCGTCATCGAAAATGCCAAAATGTCGAACCCCAAAATGCCGAAATGCCAAAAAGTAAGGTGAAGAGATTATTTTCGCATTTTGTGACTTCGGGAGTTTCAACGTAAAGTACCCTAGCTTCTTGTCCTTGGAACTGCCGAAATGTCGAACCCTAAAATACTGAAATGCCAAAATTTCACTCCAAAGGGAGATCAATGGCTATGAGCCTCCCCTGATCCGACGACTTACGTTCTTTCAGGATTTCGTGGGTCAAGAATCCCGAATCTTACCCTTTATATCCCTGGTAGCCAAAATGTTGAAATATCTCTGCTAAGAGATCAATGGTCCATGTCCCTCTTGAACCAACGACTATGATCCAACTAGATTGATGGCCCACATCCTTTCGAGAATTTCCCCAAAACCTTGACTGCTTACCACGTGTCCTCTTGTGGACGGTCACGATGCTTTCAGGATTTCATGAGCCAAGACTTCTTGTCTCGCGACTCCTTCTCCTTGAACTCTTGGTATCCAAAACCCTGATGGCTTCCAGATCTCTACCATGCATCCTCTCAGATGGATGCCCATGATTCTTTTAGGATTTTGACGTGTCCTCTCTCCTTTTTGCAGTTATGAGATTAACCCATGTAAAGCTTCTCCTGGATCCGATGGCTATTGGTCCTCTGCACTAGATCTGATGATTCAGATCTATTCTCCTATGCGCTCTCCTCTTGCTGCCCGGACATAGATTCAATGGTCAAGATCTTGTCCTCTACTTGATCCAATGCTAGATGTGCTCCCTCCTGAGCTTGTGCTTCTTCCTTCCCCTTGGAAGAATTTAAGTGTCTCAAAGGTCTCAGCCTTTTCTTCCTCCTTCCTATGAGTCTCAAAACCTTGGTCTCACCTGTGTTCTTGGGAAGTTATCTCTCCTGAGCTTTGGGACTTAGAGTAAGTCCTCTCTCGACACCCACTACTACACTTGAACTCATGAGCTTCAGACTTGGAAAAAATTCTTCCTTCACTCAATCCTTTTGCTTGACAAGCCTTCAAATGACTGTCTATCAACACTTCACCTGAATGGTGGCCTAGTACACTCCTTGCATAGGCCTTTTTCCTCCTTGAGCTTTGTCAAGTCCAAAACCTTGAAAGGTTTCTCAATATTGTGCTCCTCTCGACTATTGCTCTGTGCACAAAGGCATTGTTCCTCCTGAGCTTTGTTCACTCTAAAACCTCAAAGGGTTTCTTGACCTCTGCACTCCTTGCAAGGTCCCTGTACACAACTGTGCTACCAGTACTGAGCTTATCCTGTTCAAACCTCTAAATGTCTCTATCCCTTTCTCTCCTTGAAGGGATGTAAGTGCCCTCTGGCAACTTCCTTCTCAAACCCACTTTTCTGAGCCTACAGGGTGTTCAGTAACCCTATAAAGGTCTTCCCTTGACACTTATTCTCCCTCTGAACTCGAGTTGAGCTCCTTCTGTGCACACTATGCATGTGCTCAATGACCTCTTGGCAGAGCTCTAGGGAACCTTTAATAGTTCTATATTATCTATGCCTTCCTCTACACAGTATCACCTCCAATGTGTTCAACAACCTTGAGGCTTCTCCCTGAGTCTAATACTTCCTCTGGTGCACCCTCATAGCACAACTCTATCCAAATTCCATAGAATTTAGAAGTGCACTCTATGCACTGGCTTACAGAACCCGCAATGTTTTGTCATGCAACCTCTTGCATGAAGCTAGAAAGAACCAAACCTGGAATCAAAGAACCCAACAGATAACAACTTATGTCTATAACCTGAAAATTCACATATAACATGCATCTATAGCATATTATCAACACATAAACACATTCATCAACATACACAGAATAACATGCAGGAAAAATTGCTCTAATTGTATTAATATGAAATGCCTTTTTACAATGTGTTCGAGCTTGGAATGAAACAGAGTCTTGGATCTATTCTCCTCTCTAACCTATTCTTTGTTCTATTCTCCTTCTTGAACCTAATCTAGATACAAAGAAGATATTTTTACAAAAGAGGGGCTCCTTGATCTCTTCCCTCCAAGCTACCTACTCTCATAAATTACATTCAATTACATTGAATGGCTATCTAGTCTAAATCGAATCTAGATATCAGCCTTACAACCATTTAAGGCAACCTTTATCTAAAGCCTGGACACATGCATGACTTTTGGCTCTACCAGCATTACAACATTTATTACAATTTTCAAATTTTGAAAATAAAAATGAAAAGGCTGTGCCTCTCTCCTCCATTGAATGTGTTCTTGATGTGCTAGCTGGTTGGCACATAGTGTTAGAAAAATAGAACCATGGAGCAATAAAATAAACAAATGTAGAAAGAAAACAAAGAAGATACACAATACATTAGAGACATAGATTTATGTGGTTCACCCAGTGTGGGCTACGTCCACCAGAGACATTGTCAGGTCCTTCCTTTATTATTATCCAGCATATGAAGGGATACAACCTACAACAAACCTGTTGTAACTTCCTCTTATTTCTCTCACAGTCTCCTATCTCAGAATACAATATTCACTATCAAACATAGCCGCAATACATTTCCCTGATAAAATAAATTTTACTTCTAGGGAAAAAAAACCCTAACATAATCTCTACCATTAGATTTGTGACCTTATAATGAACGGTCTAGATTTACAATGAAATTACAATATAAATTTACAAGGAAATTTTTCCTTCAGGGGATTTTCCCCCAAACCCCCATCAGGGGACACTACCCGCGAACCCCTGCTGGGGGCCTGCTTACCCCCAGACCCCCCAGCCGAGGGGATAGCCCCCCCGGACCCCACAGAGGTGGTACCCCCCCTCTGCACTCCCCCGTGTGGAAGAGTGTACATACTTCTAGGGTGTAAATAATTCATGGGATATAAACACGGATGAAAGTAAAAGACCTCTGAATCAGGAAGATAATCAGGCTCCACAACCAACAATCTCCCACTTGGAGACTGATCTCAACAACTCCATTGCTATTGTATATGCTGGACTCTGAACCTTTTTGGACTTGGAAAATTTATCATCTTCATCTTCATTATTGAAGAACAAATGAAACTGAGTAGGAACTTAGTTTCTCCCTAGTTACTCCCTTTGTTAACATGTCTGCAAGATTCTAGCTAGTGTGTATATTTTCCAACTTCAAATTTCCATCTTCCAAAGTGGATCATATGAAGTGGTACCTAAACTATATATTATTAGTATTCGAATGGAAGGCTGAGTTATTTGCAAGATGAATGGCACTCTCACTGTCACAATACAACATGTTATTCTCTTTCTTGTTTCCATAAACCTCTGTAACCAAATCATCTCTTTACTAGCCTTTGTAGCAGTAACATACTCTGCCTCTATTGTTGAAAGTGCAACAACCTTTTGCAGTTTTTAAATCCAACTTACTATTGTTCCACCTATAGTAAACACATACCCTATGGTACTCCACCTGCTATCTTTATCACCTACCATATCTGAATCAACATATCCTCCTAGAACAATTTTTGAACCTCCAAAACATAATGTATGATTAGCAGTACCTCTCAAGTATCTGAGAATCCACTTTACTTCTTCCCAATGTTCTTTACCTGGATTGTTCATATATCTACTCACAACTCCCACTGCATGTGGAATATCTGGTCTTGTGCAAACCATTGCATACATCAAGCTACCAACTGATGATGAATATGGGACCCTGGACATGTATTCTATCTCCTCCTATGTCTTGGGACACATTTCCTTAGTTAATTTGAAATGGATGGCCAAAGGTGTACTAACTGGTTTTGCATTCTTCTTTCTAAACCTCTCCAACACCTTCTCTATGTACTTACCCCGAGACAATGTCAGTTTATGATTTGTCCTGTCTCTTGTTATTCTCATACCAAGGATTTTCATTGCAGCACCCAAATCCTTCATCGCAAATGAATTGGCTAATTTCTTCTTGAGAACATTTATATCCTGCATATTAGACCTTGCAACAAGCATGTCATCTACATACAATAACAAGATAATAAATCTTTCATTTTTTAGCCTTTTAAAATAAACACAGTGATCAAAATGACATCTACTATAACTTTGTTCTATCATAAACTTGTCAAACTTCAGATACCACTACCTTGGAGCTTGCTTTAGGCCATATAATCTCTTCTTCAACCTGCATACCAAATTCTCCTTCTCTTTGACCTCATACCCATGTGGTTGTTGCATATAAATCTCTTCTTCCAAACCCCCATGGAGAAAAGTTGTTTTTACATCTAACTATTCAAGATGCAAATCTTCTACTGCCACAAGACTTAAAATAGTTCTAATTGAAGTCATTTTAAAAACAGGAGAAAATATTTCATCAAAATATATACATTTCTTTTGTGAAAACCCCTTTACAACAAGTTTAGCCTTTTACCTTTTTTCTCCTCCATATTCTTCCTTCAACTTGTAAACCCATTTATTCTTCAATGCTCTTTTTCCTACAGGCAACTGAACGAAGTCCCAAGTATGGTTATTTACCAAGGAATCCATTTCCTCTTTCATGCCTTGCTCCCACTTCCTTTTGGTGTCTACCTGCATTGCCTCTTCATAACATTCTGGTTCACCAAAATCAATTAACAATAAATAATACAATGAAGGAGAGTATTGTTCAGGGGGTATACTTAACCTGGTAGATTTTCTAACAACACTTGCAAGTGTTTGAGGTACCTACTACTCTTGTTGTTATACATTTTTATTTTCTGGTTCCTTTGTAATTTCTTTTTCAATGATCTCATCAAGCACTGTGTATTCTTCTTTTTCTTTTTCCTATTTTTTTCCCTGCAACTGATCTTTGTACATGACCTTCTCATTGAATATGACATATCTACTCCTAATGATTTTGTTATTTTCATAATCCCATAAGTGATAACCAAAATCATTAACACCATATCCAATAAAGGTACACTTCTTGGATTTTGCCTCAAGTTTTGTTCTATTTTCTTTATCAATATAGACAAATGCTTCACAACCGAAAGTTTTCAAAAAAGAATAGTTTACCTTTTTTCCTGTCCATTCCTCCTCTGGAATTCTACCATCCAAAGAGCTTGAAGGTCCTCTGTTTATTAAGTAAACGATAGTATCTACAACATCTACCCAAAACTGTAAGGGAAAACCAACATGCAATCTCATACTCCCTTCATGCTCCATGATTGTCATGTTCATCCTTTCTGACACACCATTTTCTTGTGGTGTTCTTGGAACTATCTTCTCTCTATGAATCCCATGGTATGAACAGTAATCATCAAACTACTTGCTGCAATATTCACGTCCATTATATGATCTGAGACACTTCAACTTTTTTTCTATCTCATTCTCAACCAAATATTTCCATTTCTTAAAAGTATAAAAAACATTAGATTTTTGTCAAATGCAATAAATGGAAGTTTTTCTAGTTGGATCATCAATAAAAGTAACATAATAATGAGAGCCACCAAGAAATGATACCTGAGTTGGTCCCCATACATCTGTATGCACAAGCTCTAACCTTTCACTCTTCTTTTCTTTTCCGACTCTGAGAAATATGACTCTCTTTTGTTTTCAATAAACACAATGCTTACATAAGTCCAAATCAATTTGCTTAAGATCTGGAAACAAATTTCTTTTGTGAAGTATCTACATCCCCTTCTCACTCATGTGTCCAAGCCTATGATGCCATAGTGTTGTATCCACTCCTATAGAAGCTAAAGAGATAGAAGAGTCTTTATTACCAGTACATAAATACAATGTACCTACCTTCTCTCCTTTTGCTATCACCAATGATCCTTTAATGAAATTTCATGTCTTATCTGTAAATATGGATATACAACCTTCACTTGCAAACTGCTCTGTTGAAATTACATTTTTCCTTAAATCTGGAACATGTCTTACCTCTTTCAACAACCATTGGTTTCCATTGCATTGCTTTATTTTTACCTTTCCCATTCCAACAATTTTGCATGGTGCTTCGTCACCCAAATGAACCTGTCCAAAATCGCCTTGAACATAATCTAGAAAATGTTTCCTATGCGGTGTGGCATGAAATGAAGCCCCTGAATCCACTACCCAAGACTCATAAATATTATCTACAGAAAGAATCAAAGCATCTTGTAACACATCACTTGTTACATTTGCTTCCTTATTTCTCTCATGTTGTCCATCTCTTTGTTTCTTTGGAGCTCTACATTCTTTCTTTAGATGTTCTTTCTTCCCACAATTCCAACACTCTTTCCAAGTCTGAATTTGGATCTTCCCTTGCTAGAATTCCCATGGTTCCCAAAACCCTTTCCTCTATCCTTTTGTCTTCCCCAGTTCTCCTTGCTCAATGCATTTCCTGATGTCTCACCTGTGCTTTTCCGTCACATTTCCTCACTAAGGATAACACCAACAACATCATCAAATTTTAAAGTATTTGAACCAGAGACAGAGTTACTTACAACCATGACCAAGTTGTTCCAGCTTTTTGGCAATGAGCACAAGATTAGAAGAGACCTGACCTCATCATCAAAGTCCACTTTTACAAAACTTAGTTGATTAGTAACCGTATTAAAATCATTTAAATGATCTGCAATAGACCCACCTTCCGAAATCTTCATATTAAATAATCTCTTCATTAGAAATACCTTATTGGATGACGAGGGTTTTTCATACAATTTGGCCAATGCATTCATCAAACCCTTCATTGTCTTTTCTTTCAAAATATTTAAAGCCACAGATGTTGCCAGGCTCATCCATATTGTTCCTAGAGCCTTTCTTTGAAGAATATCCCATTCTTCATCCTTTGTAGCTGCTGACTTCTTTGCTATTCCTCCCAATGGTAGGAATAGATCCTTCTGATATAAATAGTCTTCCATTTGCATCTTCCATAACTGGTAGTTTTGGCCGTTAAATTTCTTGACCCTAATCTTTCCATCTTCCAACATTGCTCCCACTCGAACCAGGAACCCTCTTTTCCTGTGAGTTACCTTTCACTCTGATACCAGTTAGAAAAACAGGACCGTGGAGCAATAAAATAAACAAATGCGGAAACAAAACAAAGAAGATACACAATATAATAGAGACACAGATTTACGTGGTTCACTCAGTGTGAGCTGCGTCCACTAGAGAAATTTCTAGGTCCTTCCTTTATTATTATCCAACATATGAAGGGATACAACCTACAGCAAACTCGTTGTAACTCCCTCTTCTTTCTCTCACAGTCTCCTATCTCAGAATACAATTGTCGCCATCAACCATAGCTGCAATACATTTCCCTCATAAAAGAGATTTGCCTTCTAGGGCAAAAAACCCTTAAATAATTTCTACTGTTAGATCTGTGACCTTATAATGAACAGTCCAGATTTACAATGAAATTACAATATATATTTACAAGGCAGAGGGGGGGTACCCGTAGAGGGGGTACACCCACTCTGCACTTCCCCGCGTGAAAGTGTGTACATACTTCTGTGGTGTAAATACTTCATGGGGTATAAACATGGCTGAAAGTAAAAGTCCTCTGAATCAGAAAGATAATCAGGCTCCACAACCAACATGTAGCTAGCCTGGAGCAATGCTCCTGCATCTCTCTCCCTCCCTCCCTCTCTCTCTCTCTCTCTCTCTCTCTCTCTCTCTCT
>JZKD02S1075996.1:149590-184539 GCA_000966675.3 Picea glauca
TCCCTCCCTCCCTCCTCCCCACCATGTATTGATTATATCATGACCACTCCTAGAGTATTGGATGAAATATTTTCTCTCGAACTCTATAAGGAATGTGACATTGTAAGTGTATTTAGGATTTGGAGAGATTTTGTACATCACTTGTAGGTGTTCTAGTCGAAAAGAGCCAATGAAAACCTGGTTGTGGTTGTTGATGCTCTTGGTATGGATGTCAACGTGTTTGAAGGAATAACTTATTATATTGTTGTAAGGCATGATTCTCGACCATGCTACTATCTTGTGCAACTCCAAATGTGTTATATGTCTAAGCTTAAATGTATAAGAGTCATCATCTTCCTCGATAGAGTATTTTTGACAATTGATGATTTCATGTTACAGGACCTTAAAAACTTGCATCCAGGTTTTATTGCCTTCTGTGACTCGCGGAATAGTGTTTGATAGAACATATGCATTCGGGTTTTGACAAAAGTCTGTGATTTCTTTACTAGATAGAACTACTAATTGTGAGTGGTGAAAGTGATTTTCAAATTGAAGTTATTTAATTCAAACAAAAGTTTATTGACCTTCATATAGCCTCAATGACGAGAAATTTATTAACCTTAATGGAATTGACTACCTAGGAATCCACAATATTTGTTTGAAATCATTACCCTTAATTGACCATAAACGCCATCAATACTTCAATAGTTCGCATTTGGGAGCTTTGGATGTGACACGGTGGAAACCTCCCGAATCCCGAACCCTCAGAGGAGTTAATCTCTGGACAATCGATTTTAAATCATAATTAATCTCGTTTAAAACATTGTATTAACTTCAAGTGTTTCATAATTTCGGACTTTAGGGGTTTTGAATATAGAAGAAAGGAAATTTCTCGAAATATGAAATTGTGAAGTAATTAATTAACTCTTAATTGCGATTACATTTCAATATTAAATGTTTTATTAACTCGTTTTTACTCTTTTGAAAGGTCCAATACTTTGACCTTTTGAAACTTCGGTGATTTGTGCACTCACTCTATGTTAAAATCCTGAAGGGCCATCTCCTAGAGTGACGTGGTAGAGATGACATCATTCTGGATGACGTGCCAAGAAAAGAGAGGTGCCACATGTCAATCGAGATCATGTGAATCATCCAACGAAAATTTCAAAAATAAGTGCCATGTGTGAGCTCGTGAAAGATTTCAAAGACACATATACTATGACTTATGTTCATGAGTTCTTTAGGATTTATCGCGAGCTGTTACTTTTGGTTTTTGATGCTTCGGGGTTTCTACTATTTAGACTTGTTGGAACATCCGAAGAACAGAGCTCCGAATTGATCGTTAGAAATTTACCCTTTAAAACTCAGGCGGCTCTGGAACTTCGGACATCGTTAGGGTCACTTGATCAAGTTAATTAAACTCATCGACGATAGGTATTGCACATGATTTATTATTAAATAACAAGAAATGAATTTGATTTAAAATTAAAAGGCCATTTTCCAAATTTTTGCTTTCTTTGGGTAAAATTTTATTCCTAAGACGTGAAAAATATGAAGCTCAAAATTTCAAAATTGTGTGTGTTCCAACAGATACAACATAAGATATTTTTAGAGAAAACATGATGGATAGCTTTGAAAGAATGCATATTGTCTATGAATCACTTGTTACCATGGTAAAAATTTTCAATTTATGCAATTGTGTATATTATACTATAAATGTAGGTATAATCCCTCCTCTATCTAGTGAGGCTCCTAGGTGAGTAAATGAAAACCTATGCTTCTTCTATCACTAGTAGAAAAATTCCATCATATTGCCTCTGTAATTGATGAGGCACTATCTATCTATCTATCTATCTATCTATCTATATATTGTTGTGTTTAAATAATTTTAGTGCACCGATGTGAAATGCATGCAAAAATATACTGGAGCTAATAATTGTAATAAGAGTCTCTATGGTCCTAACTAAAGTATGATTTTCCTACTACACTATTGTTACTGTTGTTTTTAATCCCATGGTTACCGTTACCAAGATTTAACGATGCATAATGATATATTAAAATATGTGTTGAATCCTATAGTATATGCGATGGGTTTTTAGAAATATAATAAGCATCAATGCTATTCAAAATATCCAATACACACTAGTGCTTTAGGAGTGTATAATATGCATTAGTTATTTGATATGCATAAGCTCTTTAGAAAATCTAATACACACCAATGATTTAAATATATATAATATGCACATATTCACATTACATATTAGGACCTCTCATAGCCCATAATTTTTAGTTATAGTGAACATATATTAAAATATCCACTAAAACCTTTGTTGTCAAAGCGAAGGTTTTAGCAAAGAGTCTTTTGATAAATTTCCCAATCTTGTAACTATTAAAAACCTCCATTAGGTAGTGTTTTTCTTTTAGTGCAAGAAATTCACTCTTGGACTTGGGTTTAATTCAAAAAATCCATTGAAAGAGAAAGGAAGAATATTAAAAATAAACCACATCAATGGGTAAAGATTACTGACTTTAAATAACGTTGATGGGGTTCATGGCGACCTAGTTTGTAGGAGATATCTCCAATGTAGGAGATATCTCATATCATAGGTTTCATCTCCTCATCACCACATTGACGTTATTGGATGAAATAAAGGAAGCGACCTCTTCTTTTCTCAGTCGAAGATTTACACACATGGTGGATCCGTCGGTGAAGTAGGAAGAAGAAACAATCTTGATGCCCCTTTTAAGATCATTTCCTTCTTCTTGTTTTATTAAATGCTTCTAGGATCATTTGTTTCTTCTTGTTTGATTGAATCTTTGCATATGTCCGTAGAAGACTCTGGCTGTAACTTGGAACTGGTGCTTGGAATGCAATGATCAAAAGCTCTTGCAAAGTACCTTCTATTCATATTGTTATTGTAATTGATGAATTTGTCCTGTAAGATTCAGAGAGGAATGAGAGAATAGAGATGGGCAGCTATAATCCCCACCCTTTCAAAAAGAGGTCAAGGACCAAAAACTACCTCAAATATTCAATGATCTGGATAATAAAAAAACAGGACTCTGCAGCTTCATCACCATACCATCGGCTCTCGTTATCTTTATCTGTCGACCATGACGTTGGATGACTCCTCGCAGGAGCATGTTACCCATTCTGTTGATCTCTATTATATGTGAACAGGTGAAGATTGTTTTGTATATATACACACAGATGGGTTAGGTAAGATATTTGATGACCTAAATGCTAATTTGATTTCAATGGAAAGGAATTCAGGTAGGCGCTTTATGCAACATTATGAGTAATTCATGGTATTTTTTTGAAATTCTACTTCAGGAACATTCTAATTCTACTGCCATCTAGTCGTGCATCTCCTTCAAACGGTCACATTGTGCATTTCCTTCAAATGGTCATAGACATCCTAACTTCTACTTTTTATTGGCAGGAATATCATCGTGCGCATCTTTTTCAAAATGATGGCTGAGTACAATTTAATTTTGGGAGGAATCCAAGAAGATTTTAATTTTTTTTATTTGATTGGAAATTAATTTTTTTAGTATAAATTACCTTTTTTTTTGGTCACCTGTCAATTAATTGTTAAATTTTGTTTTGGAAAAATCTCCCTTGGTCCACCTAGCTGCTTCAATTCCAAAACTCTTTTCAATGGTACAATGCCACATAAGCTTACAACATCAGCTAATTTATGTCACCATGGTAATTCATGAGAGGAAGCCCAGTGTAAATTTTCTACTAAATAGTTTATTTTTATGTATAATTAAAAAATATTATGGAATTTTGAATTATAAGATAAAGTTTAGAAAATAATCAATAAATTTGTTTTAGTTATGAAGAAGTAATATCCATTAACTACTAGGAACTTTATGTTCAAATAAGAAAATGCATTAACTTAAAATTAGGCATACATATTAAGTAGCACTTTATCTTGCACACAAATATAGTTTTAAATAATGCATATTCAATATAATGGGTACATGCTATATCCCACTATAAAACCCTAAAACTACATCCACATTACACACTACTTATGCATATGCATTACAAACATAATTACCACATATAACAAAGTATAAGTAGCACAAGCAAGGTTGATATTGTGGTTAGAGTCATTGTCCATTATCGTGAAGCCATATGAGTAATGGCTTGTTTAAGACAATGCTTTCATTCTGCCTCCAAACCACACCTTAATCCATGATGTTAGTCACTACTTGGAGGACATGTGTTATAGTTTGAGGGCCCATGCCTGTTCAACTAATTATGTAATAAGTCTCTAGTGCCTAAAACCATATTTGTTGATAATTAGGAAAAATTATCCTTAATGAAACAATCTGCGAGCTTGCCTAAGTTTTCCATAATTCTCTCTAAAATCTAGGGAGGTGGGTGACCATAAATGGCTATGTGAACAAGCACTATGACATTGTGACAAATTTCATTAAATAAATATTTTGCCTTCTCCTCCCATAATTTGGACTGATAAAAATGAATAGGTTTAGAAATGGCTGGGGTCCATTTTTGCGGTGCTATAATCCTCAAGGAAATAGAGTGAGCTTACCTATTTCAGCAGAAGTTTGTGATTTCTTTACTATATAGAACTACTAATTGTGAGTGGTGAAAGTGATTTTCAAATTGAAGTTCTTTAATTCAAACAAAAGTTTATTGATCTTTGTATAACATCACTGATGAGGAATTTATTAACCTTAATGGAATTGACTACCTGGGAATCCACAATATTTGTTTGAAATCATTACCCTTAATCGACCATAAATTCCATCAATACTTTGACAGTTCGCGTTTGGGAGCTTTGGATGTGACACAGTGGAAACCTCCCTAATCCTGAACCTGCAGAGGAGTTAATCTATGGACAATTGATTTTAAATCTTAATAATCATGTTTAAAACGTTCTACTAACTTCAAGTGTTTCAGAAGTTCATACTTTAGGGGTTTTGAATATAGAAAAAAGGAAATTTCTTGAAACTGAAACTGCGAAGTAATTAATTAAATCTTAATCGTGATTAACTTTCGATATTAAATGTTTTATTAACTCCTTTTTACTCTTTTGAAAGGTCCAATACTTTGACCTTTTGAAACTTCGGTGATTTGTGTACTCAATCTATGTTAAAATCCCAAAGGGCCACCTCCCAGAGTGACATGGCATAGTTGACGTCATTCTGGATGATGTACCAAGAAAAGAGAGGTGCCACATGTCACTCTAGAGAATGTGAATCATCCAATAAAAATTTCAAAAATAACTACCATGTGTCAGCTCATGAAAGATTTCAAGGACACATGTCCTATGACTCGTGTTCATGATTTCTTTAGGATTTATTGCGAGCTGTTACTTTTGGTTTTTGAAGCTTCGGGGTTTCTATTGTTTAGACTTGTTGGAACATCCAAAGTGCGGAGCTCCGAAGCGACCGTTAGAGATTTACCCTTTAAAACACATGCGTCTTTGGAACTTCAGAGATTGTTAGGGTCACTCGATCAAATTAAGTAAATTCATAGACGATAAATATTGCACATGCTTTATTATTAAATAACAAGAAATGAATTTGATTTAACGTTAAAATGCCATTTTCCAACTTTTTCTTTCTTTGGGTAAAATTGTATTCCTAAGAGGTGAAAAATATAAAGCTCAAAAGTTCAAAATTCTGTGTGTTCCAACAGATAAAACATAAGATATTTTGAGAGAAAACATGATGGATAACTTTGAAAGAATGCATATTGTTTATGAATCACTTGTTACCATAGTAAAATTTTTCGATTTATGCAATTGTGTATATTATAATATAAATGTAGTTATAATCCCTCCTCTATCTAGTGAGGCTCCTAGGTGAGTAAATGAAAACCTATGCTTCTTCTATCATTAGGAGAAAAATTCCATCATATTGACTCTATAATTGATGAGGCACTATATATATATATATATATATATATATATATATTGTTGACTTTAAATAATTTTTATTCACAGATGTGAAATGCATGCAAAAAATACACTAGAGCTAATAATTGTAATAAGAGTCTCTATGGTCCTAACTAAAATATGACTTTCCTACTACAATATTGTTACTATGGTTGTTACTCCCATCGTTACTGTTACCAAGATTTAACAATGCACAATGATATATTAAAACAGGTGTTGAATCATATAGTATATGCGATGGGTTTTTAGAAATATAATAAGCATCAATGCAATTCAAAATATCCAATACACACTAGTACTTTAGGAGTGTATAATATGCATTAGTTCTTTGATATGCATAACTTCTTTAGAAAATCTAATACACACCAATGCTTTAAATATATATAATATGCACATATGCACATTACATATCTGTGCACCACTGCACCGTACTATTATAATCACACCAAAACAAAAAACCTCCATTAGGACCTTTGATAGCCCATAATTGTTATTTATAGTGAACATATACTAAAATATCCACTAAAACCTTTGTTTTCAAAGTGAAGGTTTTAGCAAAGAGTTTTTTGATAAATTTTCCAATCTTGTAATTATTAAAAACCTCCACTAGGTTGTGGTTTTATTTTAGTGAAAGAAATTCACTCTTGGACTTGGGTTTATGTAGGTCCCTTGTACATTATTTTGATGTTAAAACATCCATAGGTTATCCTTGAAATCATGGATTCCAAAATTGAAGGTGTGGCAGTGTTGAAGCTAGTTTTTTTTGTGTGTCTTAGATAATCCCTATGCTGACCATGGAAGAGAAAAATCAATTGTCAAATGAGAGTATGAAGAGCATGGTGAAGAGGGTGTAACAAAGGGTAGTTCTTTTTGTGTGTGTTAGTGTCTTAAAGGAAAAAATCATCGAGAATGATACTTCTAATGCCCACAAGTTCTTTTCACCTCTGCTCAACAAAAAATTCCTTGATAGATACTCCATTTTAGTCATTGAGATTGAATGTGTTGTTGTAACCATGGGTTAATCAATGGGGGTCAATGTAGAGGTTTTAACTATGTGGTTTCATGCATAAAGGGTAAAAGATAATTCATGGGGGATACCTATAGATAATTCAATGATAACCACAAGGATAATCTCAATGATTCTGAATAGGTACATGTGTTTATTACTATTTGTGTTGTTTTTCCTTATCAATGGATCTGCATGTTATCTAATCCAATAACATTTTTTGTCTAGACTCAAAATTGCATTGGAGTTACATATGGACTCATATTCTTGGAATTTAGGTCATATTGTCATCCTTTTGAAAATCCTATGATATGGTTGGTAAACCCTAGGAAAAATTGAAAAAAATGAAATTAATGTGACATCGATGGGGAAACCATAGGAAAAATGAAGAGTTTGGGGTGTCTATTCCATAAAATTTACCAAATATTTCCACATGGCTCATAATTTTGAAAGTTATCTTATATGTGCGAAGAAAATAATGCTTATAGTTGAATTCTATGGGGTGTCTATTATATTAATATCACATATAAATTGCACCCGATATCATCCCTCATACCATATAGATGGAGCTAGTCACAAACAATAATTAAACCTTGATGGACATCTTAACATTCTAACTACTTGTATCTATGAACTATTTCCCCATTCATATACTTTGTGTTTTTTATGTTTATTCTGCTAATGTTAATCAAAACTTGCATTGGCCTCATTCGTCATGCCAAATGTGTGAGGCTGGTCATAATCAAAATGAAACCCATTGAACCTCTTAACACTTTATCCAAATTCCCATGAAATAGTGTTCAATTAGCATAGTATTTATTTTTGGTACTATATTTTATCATTGCAGTTAATATCATTCCTCATTTTATTTGGATGAGGAAAACCACAACAATAACAAAAACACTAATGGATATATTTTTTAACAATCTATGAATGTTCCAATTTAGCAATGCCCCATTGGCGTCGTCTCTATTTTTATGTTAAATGATTTTCCTTTTTACTTCAATTGGGTAGGTTATGCATGGAGGCACTTGCTCTTCATTTGCTAAAATTTACATGGGAAAAAATCTAGAAACACCACTACACATTACACACGGGTTGTATTTTGAAACTATTATTTTAGGGTTTTTGTAACTAGTGTGATATCATTCATTTTTATTTTTGTAAGTGATGTTTTATGGTCACCTAGGGAGAAATCTTAACAACTGGAGAGTTTCAATATCCATTTGATTGAAATATAGGTAGATGTTGTAACAAGCCATCATTCTCCGTAGAATGAGCATAATATTGGTCATAAGGAGTTTAGTTTGAAAGTTTTTTTGTAGAGTATTTTAGCATATTAATTTTATGAAATATAATAGGTTTTGGTGATGTGTAAAATGGTTCCAATAAAAAAAACACTAATGGATTGATTTTTTAACAATCTATGAATGTTCCACTTTAGCAATGCCCCATTGGCTTCGTCTCTATTTTTATGTTAAATGATTTTCCTTTTTTCTTCAATTGGGTAGGTTAGAGCCACTTTCTCTTCAATTGCTAAAATTTACATGGGAAAAACTCTAGAAACACCACTACACATTACACATGGGTTTTATTTTGCAACTATACTTTTAGAGTTTTTGTAATTAGTGTTATATTGTTCATTTTTATTTTTGTAAGTGGTGTTTTATGGTTACCTAGGAAGAAATATTAACAACTAGAGAGTTTCTATATCCATTTGATTGAAATCTAGGTATATCTTGTAACAAGCCATCATTCTCCCAAGAATGAGCACAATATTGGTCATAAGGAGTTTAGTTTGAAAGTGTGTTTTTTTATTTTTTTTAGATTATTTTAGCATATTAATTTTATGAGAGCTAACAAGTTTTGGTGATGTGTAAAATGGTTTGTATAAACTAAATTTATTTTTTAAAGTGGCTAGTTCATTGTACTACTAGAATGGTTCATAACTTAATTTTTTTTTTGTTTATAATGGATGATGTATTTTATTACTTGAAATTGACACAATTTCAACATGGGTATTTAACTAAGAATTTTTGAATTATTATACAACATATATAAAGAAAAATTCTGAAAAACATTTAAAAATTTTAAATTGAAAAAATAAACATGTGTACAATTAAATGATAAATCAATAATAACTCTTCAAAATGAGATATAATTCTACTTTTCAAATTTGATCATAGATTTAAAGAGGAGAGATGAAACATTAAATCATTATATAAAATTAACAATCTCCCCTCATTTTGAAAAGGATCACCATAAATATGAGACAACGATTAACTATAATAGAGTATAAGTACACAAGGAACATGTAAATTCAATGTGATATGAAATGTGATGATGACACATAAAGTCCAGTACAATAAGGAAGATAATATTTTGGGGTCTTACATTCAAGGAGAGGCAACTATATATGGTGAAATATGAATTAATAATAGAGTGAGAACACTTACAAAGGTAACATATTTGATAAGTCATATATCCATAAGGGCCTAGAGACCAACATAAATATGAAACTATGTTCTTCCAACTTACGATGTAGAGAATATTTTCTAACTTTACATGTCAAATTGAAGGACCAGTTACTAGAAACAACTTCTACATAAATTCATTTAATATTATGTTAAAACAAATGAAAATTTGGTCTATAACATCTAAAATTTCATTGCATTAGTTACTCATAGGCATACCAATTTTAAGAAGGTTGCAAGTTGTAGGGCCTTCATAGGAATCTTATTGATTGTTGTAATGCATAAGGTGAATATGGTTACAAGTAACAAAAAAACAAAGACACCTAAAGGAGATAAAACTATAATTGAAAACAATTATGATCAAATCCCCTCAATTCAAAGCCTAATTGCCTCAATTTTATTCTACAAAGAGTCATTACCCATTATAATTTTGATCAATTCAATATTGGAAGATCAAAGGGTTGATTTCTCATGTTGTAAGTTCACTTAAATTTTTCTTTTGAAAATGGAAGAGATAACGTCCATAAAATGATATGCGTAGAGAGATCTATTAGAATTGGCACTCTAGCAAGCTCAAATACATCATCTCTCTCATCTAGGGTTTATCTATCTAAAGTTTCAAACCACAAGTTTATCTTTCCTTTATGAAATCCATGACTTCATTGTGTTCATAGTTTTCACAATTACTCTTCACCAGAAGAAGACAAATTATAGAAGTTCCATTGTGATGACATGTACCTCTATCCATCGATATAAACACATAAAACATTGAAGTATGAAAATTAAAATCTATATCAAAATGAACTTATCAATATTCTTGAGATGCGTATAGTTTTCAATCAAAGTATTACATAAGAAAATCAACACGAGGGATTTTTCATTATTAAAGTGGCATGCTCTCAATGAAATTAAAATTAAGAAACACATTTTCAAAGTCACTTTCATAACCCTACCAATGGGAAGAAACTTCTAACAAACAATGAAACTTGAGTTCCACTAATGATAAGTGTATATGACATTTACAACATAAAAACCATTAACATTAACTTAAAAAATGACAACAAATAATTAAGAAGTTTTTTTTTAATCTTAGGAAGTATTTTTTTATCTTTTTTGAAAAAAAATTGTTACAAAGACAAAATCACATTCAAAATATAATATACTAAAAAATATCTAGTTTCTATGAAAAAAAACAATAAAACAAATTCATTTATACCAATAGTAAAACAAATAACAGAATTATATAACAACCTATTTACAAATAACAGAATTATATAACAACCTATTTTTTCAAACTTGTTCTCAAAATAATAAGAGAACCATCAAATATATTTAACTTTATATTACATCAAATAATACATTTATTATGATAATATACCTTCCATACTCTGAGACAAACTCATATAATATCTTTTCTTCATGCAGTGCATACAAAGTTAAGACAACTTGTGAATACCAAATGAATAAATTATGAATAACTTTGAAAACAATAAACCATATCATAGAATTATGAACCAAATTAAACCATACCATGATACCATCAAATTATGAAGAAACTATTTTGGTTAAATTTTACTAAATATGGTAGATGCAGATCCACACCTAAAAGCATAGGTGTCGAATAAGTATAAGCATGAAGTTGTATTCAAGCTTTACAAGTTCAAAAATAAAATTAATTTTGACATGTTAAAATTATACTTGTGCAAAACATTTATTTTATGGATCGATTCTATATTGTATGACTTTTAAATATAATAAGTTATTAAAGAATGTCAATTCAATATATTTTTCTCAATTCATTTTTCTAATATGAAAATGTCAAAATCCCATGTAATCTTATAAAATGTAAAGTATTAACTAGAATATTTAAACATCTAATGTTAAATACTAGAATGTCAATTATTAACTTCTAATATTTAAACAATTAACATTAAATACTAAATTACAATTAAGAACAACATGAAATATCTAAACATCTATATACATTGTTTTCCTATAATTTGATTTTTAACTAAAATATTTTATCACAAAAATGAACCTAAAATATTTTATCACAAAAATGAAACTCTTTTATTTTTATACAATATAATCTTATAAAATTTGGAGATTCTATTTTAGAAACTCTTTGTAACTTATTTTCTTAAAAAACTCCATGAAATAACATTATTGAACTTTAATTAATAAAATATTGCAATTTATTTGCAAGTTATGTGTATAGTAACTTTGAAACACTTACCAAAACAATTATAATTTAAGAAATCATACTTTAGATTTTAATAAAAAAATAATTTAAATCCAATAGCTTGAAATGCATATTGATTTTACAAATTAAAATCCAATATATTGAAATGCATATTGATTTTACAAATTGAAATCCAATAGCTTGAAATGCATATTGATTTTACAAGTGAAACAATGCAATCAATTAGAATTGAGGGAGATCAATCATTGAAAAAGTTTCGAGTCACACAGTTCTTTGTATTATCATGACCCAATCCCTTAATGGACAAGGGTAGGGTGAGTAGGGATAGTTCAACTAATGATTTTTTAATTTTCACCCTATTTCTTGAGCAACAATTGTTTTTTTTTGAAGGTGAGTATGGGAGACCATCTGATCTCTTAAGTTACACTCAGAAAAGAAGTGTGTTTAATAAAAACAAAATTAAATTGTGTTAAACTTATTAGTTTGAAAAAGTTATATATATTTTTTTGTTTGTTAATGTGTCCAGACCTATTGGCATTGGGATTAACCTGTGGCTTGAGAAACCGTGACTCAGGGGCATCTAAGATGTCAAAATCACCAGGGGATCACATCTGTCTTGAGCCACACCAACCCTTAACATGGTTGGATTTTTTTTCCCCGCAGGTTTTGAACCGATGACTTTAACAACACGGAGTGGCTTAACAACACACTCTGTCACCAACTGTCCTACACCTTAGGGACTAAAACTTTGAAGGACATGGGGGTGGGATTTGATGATTTACGTTAGCCTCCCAACCCGCAGGTCAGAAGTCCATGCACACAGGATCTTTCCTCTTCCACTGGCCCAAAGAGCTTCTCAGAAATTGGCTCTTCTATTTCCATTTTGGGAGATTTGCACCCACAACCAAACCTCGTGAAATCTCCCTTCGCACTTCCAGAGATTGGACTTCGTGATTCCATGAATCCTGTGGTCAAGTGTCTTGTCTCTCATACCCCCGAAACCTGAAGTTATGATGCTTGGCCTTTTCTCTTTCTATATCATCTTTCTCCTTATCATGATTTCGGGAGTTGCGATGTCAGGCAACTCATCCCATTGATTCCCAAAACCTGAACTACCGAAACTCTGATGCACTTGCAAGGTTGACCTTTCAATAGCCCTTCATTCCATCGGGATTTTGAACTTCGCGATTTTGCAAATCTTGATGCAAAGATTTCAGGACTCCACCCTATGAAACCCTAAAATGGTCAACAAAATTGACTTCCTTGTCGAGAGTGCACCACCTGTCCACTCTACTTCCTTCTGTAGCCCACACAATCCTTTCTCCCTCAGGACTTCACGCTTCATGATTTCGTGAGTCTTGTTGCAAAGATTACAGGACTTCAATCTATGAAACCCCAAAATAGAAATCCACGGGTAAATCCAATGGCTCCCATGGCTTGAATCTACGATTCTACTCCTTCTGAGCTTGAACCCCTCGAAATCACTCGTCATAACTCCCCTTCTCCTTCGTGGGATCTGACGGCTCACGGGACTTCGTGAATTCTCCACAGAGGATTCCGACTGTCCGTCTCTTTCCTTCACAAGGACTTCTACAACCTTTTACCAAGTGGTTTTCCCACGGTACTTAAATATCAGCGACACAAACTTGTGATGCCTTCCCACTGTTCCAATGCACAAGTTTCTTGTGCTTCCTTCGACAACTTTGAAGGCTTTAACCATCCTGAGCTTTTTCTGACTTCGAGTCTTGAAGAAGACTCCTGCATGCACTCCTTGTGGAAAATTCCTTAATTACTCCAAGGAATTGGAATCTATCATCTCTGTGCACTCACTACAGTAGCAATCTCTCAATACTTCATTCAGGTTACAAAACCTGAAACTCTACTTGGCCTGCGCACACCTTGCACGACTCCTGTGCCTAGCTGCACTTCTGAGGAAATGAGAACAAAAGCTATTTTTGTTATATATTTCAGAGACAAACCTATGAACCCTTTGTCAACACAATGCTTGCGGAAAGTTCAACTGCACTCCTTGCAGGAACTCTTGCTTAGATAGAGAAACAATTGAAACTCATTCCTTTACCCTTTCCTCTCAAATTTCAAACATTCAACAAGAAATCCTTCATACATAGCATAAAAGCAATTGCATGACAGAAAGAGTAAAACATTCATGAGCATAACCTTCAAAAATGCATACACAGAGAATAATTGAACACCATGAGTCTAAATCAAAGCCTTCTTGTATTAATCCAGAACTTCTATACATGGAATTCTTCTACACAGCTCTATGCTTCTTCTCTTCTATGCTCTATGCTCTCAATTGGCATAATCTCATTCTTCTCTCCTCCCTTTACAATACACAATGAGGGTGTCTATATCACGTTTACCTCTTTTCTTCTAAACTGTCTAATCGACACATTAATTTCTATCTACTTGCATTAACTATCATAAATGCCTTCTACCTACTAAGGAAGAGAGTGGATCACTCAAGGTCCATTTACATTTTACAAGTGTGCCTCCACTTGATGACTTCATTAATGTTTCAAGACATTTTCAAAAATTTCACTGGGCTCTTTTCCAGTTGTCCTTTGCCTCCGTGCTGGCTCGCTTGAGATGCTCCTGCATCATACTCCCTTGCTTGAAACTTTTCATGGGATACTGTCCATGAGCTCGCGTACGATGTGTCCATGCCTCTAGATCTTTGATTCATTCTCGCGGCTGGCATGTTCAACTGGATGGCCCTTCCACTTGACCAAATATTCAAAATATTGCTTTTTCCTGGTCTTCTTGCAGACCCTTTTGTCCAGTATGCACTCTATCTATGGCTTTTTTGCAACTGGCATTTGTTTTGTCCACTGGACTTCTAGTTGTTCATTTCCTGTCCCTGTTTCCTTAGCTTTATATGGGTATAAATATGAGATATTGAATATTGGATAAATTTCGATCCCATCAGGTAATTCAATCTCATAAGCATTTGTCCAAAATTTCTTCAAGACCTTACATGGTCCGATTTTTTTCATCTTCAATTTGTTATATGTCCCCTTCGGGAACCTTTCCTTCCTCAAATGTGCCAGAATCAAATCACCAACCTCAAATTGAAGTTGTCTCTTGTGTTAACCTACTCTGCGCTTATATTCCTGGCTCGAACTCTATAGTCGTTCCTTCACCTGGTTGTGGAGTTTCTTCATCGCCTCTACAAAATCTTCTACACTAGTGCTCCTAGTTGCAATCTATTCTGAATCTCTCAGCTCTAAAATTCCTCTCGGATGCATCCCATAGACAATCTAAAATGGAATCCTCCCCATGCTTCTGTTAACTGAGTCATTATAAGAAAATTCTGCTTGTGGTAATATGTTGTCCCACTAGTTGTGGTGTTCTGTTACCAGGCTTCTCAGCAAGTCTCCCAGACTTCTGTTCACCACTTCTTTCTATCCATCCATTTGAGGATGATAAGTCAAACTAAATTATAATTTATTTCCTATATTCTTCCATAATTTCCTCCAAAAGTGTCCTACGAACTTAGTGTCTTGATTCGAAACTATGCTCCTTGGTAAGCCGTGAAGTCGAATGACTTCTTTGAAAAATAGATTTGCAATGTCAATTGCATCACTCGTTTTCTGACATGGAATGAAGTGTGCCATCTTGGAAAATCTATCCACCACCACAAAGATTGATTCAAAACTTCTTTGTGTTCTTGGCAACCCCAATATGAAATCCATGATGATTGCATCCCACGGTTTCTTAGGTATGGGAAACGGTTGATAAAACCCTGCATTTTGTCTCCTTCCTTTTGAATGCTGGAAAATTCTACATCTATCCACAAACCTTTTGATGTTTTCTCGCATTCCTGGCCAAAAATATGACTCATTCAACTTTACGAATGTCTTGTCGAGACCAAAGTGCCCAGCCAATCCTCGATTGTTTTTCTCCTTCGACAAATTCTCTCTCATGGAGCATTTTGGAATACAAAGTTGATTACCTTTAAACAATAATCCTTCCTGAATCATGTATTATTCCCATTGGCTTCTATCTCTAAGAATTGGATTCTCAGCTTCTTCATACACCTCTTTAAAATCTGGGTCATCTATGTACATGTCCCTCAGATCATCAAAACCCAACGTTTTGACATTGAACTCCTGCAATAGAAAACATTTCCTGCTCAAAGCATCAACAACTTTGTTAGCAGTTCCAGAAATATGCTTAGTTACAAAAGTAAAGTTCTACATGTATTCAACCCATTTCACATGTCTTTGATTCAACTTTTCCTGTTGAGTCACAAATTGCAGTGCATGATTGTCACTGTATAAGACAAACTCTTTAGGAATTAAGTAATGTCTCCATTTCTTCAATGCATGTATAATAACATAGAACTCCTTATCATAAGTGGAATATTTTACTTTGGCTTCATTCATCTTCTCACTGAAGTATGCTATCGGCCTGTCATCTTGACTCAAGACTGCCCCTATTGCAAATCCACTTGCATCACATTTCACTTGAAATGTCTTTTGGAAATCAGGCAACACCAAAATTGGTTGTTTCATGATCTTCCTCTTCAAAAAATTAAAGATCTTCTTAACTTCTTCTGTCCAGTGAAAAGATTTATGTCTCTTCTTCATTGTGTCCATTATCAGTGCACTAATCCCATTGAAATTCCTGATGAATTTTCGGTAAAAACTAGCTAATCCATGAAAACTTCGAACTTCAAAGATATTCTTCGGTGATGACCAATTCTTGATCACCTCCACTTTATCTAGATCCATCCTCAACTTATCTGCAGAAATAACAAACCCCAAATAAATGAGCTCTGTCTTCATGAATGAGGATTTCTTCATGTTTATCAACAACTTCTCCTGCTGTAGCCTCTGCATCACTGTAGCCAAATGTTTCAGATTCTTTGCTACTATTTTACTGAAAATAAGTATGTCATCCAGATATACCATAACAAATTTTCTGATGAACTCCCTTAGGACTTTGTTCATCAACCTCATGAAAGTGCTTGGCACATTTGTTAAGACAAATGACATAACAAGCCATTCATACAACCCTTTGTTGGTTTTGAATGCTGTCTTCCATTCATCACCTTCTCTCATGTGAATTTGGTGATAACCACTTTTAAAATCAATCTTCGAAAAAAAAATTGCTCCACTCAAGAAATCCATCAGATCATCCATCCTTGGCAATGGGAATCTGTACTTGATGGTTATCTTTTTAATCTCCCTCAAGTCAGTACACATTCTCCATCCTCTATCTTTCTTCAGACTAAGTATTGTTAGAAAAACACACAGACTCAAGCTTTATCTGACCAACCCTTTGTCCAACAAATCCTGGAATTTTCTTTTGACCTCTTCATTATCTTGTGGCATCAATCTATATGTGTCTTTGTTTGGTAAACTAGCTCCTGGTATGAGATCAATATGATTACTCACACTTCTAATCGGTGGCAACAAATGAGGCAGTTTGTCCACTACTATGTCAACGAACTCTTCCAGTAGTTCTTGAACCTTTTCTGGTAAATCATCCACTCTTGTGCTAGTCAAAACAATCTTTGGTTTCCTAACCACAATGAATTGTGGTTTCTCCTTCTTCTTGACCTCTGTAAGAATTTCCTTCCCACTCATGAGAAGTACAGTGTTGCTTACTTCAGGTTTCACCTCCTTATTCTTGATTGGAAGCAACATGTGAGTCCTCCCATTCTTCTCTAGGGTGTATGTGTTCATTCTCCCATCATGAATCACATTCCTATCATATTTCCATGGTCTGCCTAGCAATAGATGACAAACATCCATGGCAATGACATCACAAAGTATCTTATCATTATATCCCCCTATCTTAAATTCAACTAAACACTGTTTAGTGACAATTACCTGATGTCCTTTTTGTAGCCACATAACTCTTTATGGGCTTGGATGATCAATCGTCTCTAGCTCCAGCTTTTCTACCATCTTCATTGAAACGAGATTATCTATGCTACCACTATCCAAAATGACCTTGCATACCCTATCCTTGGTTTTGCAAGCAGTCCAGAAAAGTTTGTTTCTTTGGAATGAACTCTCCACCTCCTTCTCTGGTGTCAAAAGAACTTTTCACATCATAAGTGATCTTTCACCTTCGGCATATTCTGCCTCAATATCTCGCCTCTCTTCTTCAGCGATGTGAGTCTCACCTCCTTCTTTATTTCTGTATGGACAATCATAATACTTGTGCCCATTCTTTCCACATGTGAAGCATGTTATTACTCCACCTCTTCCTCTTCCTCTACCTCTGGTACGAGGAAAAATATTATTATCATCATAATCTCCTCTCTGTTCGGTATGTTGACCTCTATGTTCAACATATTTCCCTTCCTATGATCTTCCACCTCTCTCAGTTCGAGTCTGAGGTTTCTTCCAGTCCTCCTTGGGTTTCTGATTTTTATCCTGGGCAACTCATTTGCATTTGGGATGACTTCTGCCTCGGCTTCTTTGATCCTGCTTTTGGCTCATCTTCTCTTCTGCTTTTAGAGCCATCTGATAAGAATCTTCCACCATTTGGATGGTTATCATGCTCATCTCATCCTGAATGTCGTATCTCAGACCATTCATGTACCTAGAAACTTTTTCATCATTGCTTTCTCGATGACCTGCTATGATGTTTAGCCTGTAGAATTCTTTAGTGTATTCTTTCATTGTCATCAGCTTATGTCTCAAGTTTTGCATTCTTCGAAACAGAGTAATTTGATAATCTTTGGGGATGAATTTCTCCTTCATCTTCATGATCATTCTGTCCCAAATCTTGATCTTCTACTTTCCTTTGCAGTGTCTGTCATCTTGTAGCTCATCCCACCACAATGTTGCATGTCGTTTTAATCTCTTGACATCATGTTTGACCTTCTTGTCCTCTTCGACATCTTCATAGTCAAAATATGTGTCCAGATCTCTAATCCATTCTAGAATCTCCTCTGCATCTAGATTTACCTCATAAACTGTAATGTCCATTTTCGCTCTTGCACCCATTCTTGCAATAGCCCTAATCAAACGTTCATTTGTTGCATCTTCAGCTGCAACTTATTCCCCTTCATGTTCAGCCTCAACTTCACTTTCAGAATCACTAATATCCCCAACACCGATTGTGCGCCTCTGTGCTATCTCCATGTCTACAAGTCTGGCACGTAAGTCATGCATTTCTCTCTCCATGGATGGATCAGGAATCTATCTACCCCTTCTTCTTGGCATTTCCCTATCCTCTGGTGGATCAGGTGTTTTCCTGTCCCTTCTTCTCAGCGGCATGGTGAATTCTCCTTTTCCCTGCTACAGAAAGAAAAGAACGTTTTTGTGCTCTAATACCAAATGATGTACGTCAACCTCCCAACCCATAGGTCAGAAGTCCACTCACACAGGATCTTTCCTCTTCCACTGGCCTGAAGAGCTTCTCAGCAATTGACTCTTCTATTTCCCTTTCAAGAAATATGCACCCACAACCAAACCTCATGGAATCTCCCTTTGTGCTTCGGGAGATCAGATTTCGTGATTCCATGAATCTTGTGGTCAAGTGTCTTGTCTCTCAAACCCTTGAAACCTGAAGTTATGATGCTTGGCCTTTTGTCTCTCTATATTGCCTTTCTCCTTATCCTGATTTCAGGAGTTGCAATGTCAAGCAACTCATCCCCTCGATTCCCTAAACCCGAACTACTGAAACTTCGATGTGCTTGCAAGGTTGAACTTATAACATCCCTTCATTCCATCAAGATTTTGAACTTCACGATTTCATGAATCCTGATGCGAAGATTTCGGGACTCCACCCTACAAAACCTCGAAATGGTCAACGAAATTGAATTCCTTGTCAAGAGTGTGCCACCTCTCCACTTTTGTTCCTTCTGTGGCCCACACAATCCTTTCTCCCTTGGGAGTTCATGCTTCATGATTTCACAAGTCTTGTTGCAAAGATTACGAGACTTCAATCTATGAAACCCCGAAATAGAAATCCACGGGTAAATCCAATAGCTCCCATGGCTTGAATCTATGGCTCTACTCCTTCTGAGCTTGAACCCCTCAAAATCACTCATCGTAACTCCCCTTCTCCTCTGTGAGATCTGACGGCTCATGGGAATTCGCAAATTCTCCACAGAGGATTCCGACCGTCCTTCTCTTTCCTTCACAAGGACTTCTGAAACCTTTTACCAAGTGGTTTTCCCACAGTACTTAACTATCAATGACACAAACTTGCAATGCCTTCCCCCTGTTCTAATGCACAAATTTCCTATGCTTCCTTCGACGACTTTGAAGGCTTTATCCTTCCTGATATTTTTCTAACTTCGAGTCTTGAAGAAGACTCCTGCACGCACTCCTTGTAGCAAATTCCTTAATTACTCCAAGGAATTGGAATCCGTCGACTCTATGCACTCACTGTAGCAGTAGTTTCTTAATACTTCATTCAAGTTACAAAACCTGAAACTCTACTCGGCCTGTGCACACCTTGTATGGCTCCTGTGACTAGTTGCACTTCTGAGGAAATGAGAATAAAATCTATTTTTGTCTAAGATTTTAGAGACAAACCTCCAAACCCTTTGTCAACGCACTCCTTGTGGACAATTCAACTGCATTCCTTGCAGGAACTCTTGCTCAGATAGAGAAACAATTGAAACTCATTCCTTTACCCTTTCCTCTCAGATTTCAAACATTCAACAAGAAATCATTCATACATAGCATAAAAGAAATTGCATGACAGAAAGAGTAAAAAATTCATGAGAATAACCTTCAAAAATGCATACACAGAGAATAATTGAACACCATGAGTCTAAATCAAAGCCTTCTTGTATTAATCCAGAACTTCTGTACATGGAATTCTTCTACACAACTCTCTGCTTCTTCTCTTCTATGCTCTATGCCCTCAATTGGCATAATCTCATTCTTCTCTCCTCCCTTTACAATACACAATGAGGGTGTCTATATCCCATTTCCCTCTTTTCTTCTAAACTGTCTAATCAACACACTAATTTCTATCTACTTGCATTAACTATCATAAATGCCTTCTACCTACTAAGGATGAGAGCGGATCACTCAAGGTCTATTTACATTTTACAAGTGTGCCTCCACTTGATGACTTCATTAATGTTTCAAGCCATTTTCAAAATTTGTGTTGGGAAATTTTCAAAATTGAGATGCTCCTGCATCATTTGATCCACCTATGTGTGCATGGGTCACAATACCATTTAATATAGTATCTTTGGGTGCAACCACACGTTCGACCACAACCTCAAGGTGTCCCCATGGCTCTAGGTAAAGCCCTCATGAGAAATGAACCTTCCCCAAGAGTGAAAAACTCCTCGCTTTCCACCATTGGATCCAACCTCTTTGGGCAAAAAAGTTAGATATTAATTCAAATATGTTTTATTAATTTTTTTTAAAGTTTTGAAGTATAAAATACTAGATAGCTTTTAAGAATGTAAATGAGTCTTAAAAACTTTCTACAAATCCTTTTTCTATGTATTTAACATGTTTACTTTTTAACATTTACTTAACATGATTAAGAAATTACTGTGTGACCATCTAATTGTCACATTCAAATGATTAACAAACTTAATTGAAATTACAAATTTACTTCACCATTAATGTTTTATCATTTTACAATATTAGATTTACATTTGTGCCACTTTTACTTATGGAAACAACATAATTACAATCTCTTAACCTTTCTACACTCACTTACATGTAAAAAGGAGCAGGTTTCCCTTTTGATTTCGATGTATTATAATCAACAATTTCCTTGGCCAAATTATTTGATAACATTTTGGCCCAATTGAAAGTGTAACCCTCGGCTACCTCGTTCATGATGGATGTTGTTTGATGCAGGAGCATCTCATGCGAGCCAGCACTGAGTCCAAAGATGGATGGACAAGCGCCAGCACAAATTTTGAAAATATCTCAACATATTAATGAATCCATTATGAAGGAGCACCCTTGTAAAATGTAAATGGACCTTGAGCGATTTGGTCTCGTCCTTAGTAGATAAAAGGCATTTATGGTAGTTAATGCAAGTAGATAGAATTAAATTCTAGATTAGACAGTTTTAAATTGAGAGAGGGAAACATAATATAGACACCCTCATTTGTGTATTGTAACATTATTATGAAGAGTAGTGGAGAGCATAGAGGAGAAGCAGAGAGCTGTGTGAAGACATCCATGTACAAGGATTTGAATGAATAGAGAAATCTTTGATTCAAATTCATGGCGTCATGCTTGTTCTCTGTGTATGTGTATTAAATGCTATGCTCATGGTTATTTTACTCTTTTTGCTGTAAATTTGCTTTTATGCTATGTATGAATGATTTCTTGTTGAATGTTTAAATCTGAGAGGAAAGGGAAAAGGAATGAGTTTCAATTGTTTCTCTATCTAAGCAAGAGTTCATGCAAGGAGTGCAGTTGAATTGTCCGCAAGGAGTGCATCGACAAGGGTTCAGAGGTTTGTCTATGAAAGCTCATATAGAGTAGCTTTTGTTCTCATTCACTCATAAGTACAGTCAGTCACAAGAGCCGTGTAAGGAGTGCATAGGCCGAGTAAAGTCTCAGAGTTGCAAACCTGAGCAAAGTATTGAGAGACTGTTGTTGCAGGTGTGTGCAGAGTCAAAGGATTTCAACACTTGGAAGTGTTTGAAGGTTGTTGCAAGGTGTGCGAGAAAGAGTTTTCTGGAAGTATTGAAGTCATGGGAAATTTCAGAGGGAGTTGAAGCCTTCAAAGTCATCGAAGGAAGGCAAGAGGCCAAGTACCTTGAGAGTTGAAGGAAGGTGTAGCGACATTGGACCGCAGGAGGACGAGTTCTCAAGGAAAGAGATGGATGATCGAAATTCTCTGTGGAGAATCCATGAAATCCCGTGAGCCGTCAAATCTCACGGAAGAGAAGGGGAGTTATCACAAGTATCCCTAAAGGTTCTAATCTCAGGAGGAGTAGGACCATAGATCCAAGCCACAAGGGCCGTTGGATTTGCAAGAGGATTCCTCATTCGGGATTTTGTAGGTGGAAGTCCCGTAAAATTTGCAATGGGAATCATGATATCCTGAATTGCGAAGTCCTAAAGGCTATGAGAATGGTGTGGGGCCAGAGGAGTCAATGAGGTAGACAGGTGGCGCACTATCGACATGGATTCAAACTCCATTGACTATATCAGGTTTTCGTGGGGTAAAGATCCGAGTCCCTTGCATTAGGATTCACGATATCGTGAAGTCCGAAGTCCCGATAGAAGTGAAGGGGAGTTGAATAGTCAACCTTGTGAGTGTATCAGAATTTCAGAAAATTGGATTTTGGGAATTGCGGGAACAAGTTTCTTGACACCACGACCGCTGAAATCGCAATAAGGAAAAGTCCAAAAGAGAAAAAGGAAGGGTCAACATCGACTGTTTTTGGGTTTCGAAGATTGGAGACAAGGCGCTTGACTAATGGATTTGCGAAAGTGTGAAGACCGATCTCCTGAAGTACAAGGGGGGGAAATTCTTGAAGTTGATTGTGGGTGCAGATTTTATGAAAGGGAAATAAAAGAGTCAATTCTGAAAGCTCTTCGGGCCAGTGTAAGGGGAAAGATCCTGTGTATGTAACCTTCCGACCCACGGGTTGAGGAGGGCTGCGTTAGGTTTGGTATCAGAGCCAAGAAGGGTTCTTTGCTTTTTGTAGCAGGGAAAAGGAGAATTCACCATGCCACCAAGGAGAAGGTACAGACAAACACCTGATCCACCGGAAGAGAGAGAAATGTCGAGAAGAAGAGGTAGGTAGATAACTGATCCATCCATGGAAAAATAAATGCGTGATCTATGTGCCAGATTTGAATACATGGAGACAACACAGAGACACACAGTCAGTGCTAGGGATCTTAGTGATTCAGAAAATGAAATTGAGGTTGAACATGAAGAAGAAGTTGTAGCTGAAGATGCAACAAATGAATGTTTGATTAGAGCTATTGCAAGAATGGGTGCAAGAGAGAAAATGGGCATTCCAGTTTATCAGGGAAATTTGGATGCAGAGGATCTTCTAGACTGGATTAGAGCTCTAGACACATACTTTGAATATGAAGATGTCGAAGAAGACAAAAAGGTCAAGCATGTTGTCACAAGATTGAAGGGACATGCAACATTATGGTGGGATGAACTACAAGCTGACAGATGCTGCAAGGGCAAGAAAAAGATCAAAAGATGGGATCGAATGATCGTGAATATGAAGGTGAAATTCATCCCCAGAGATTACCAAATCACTCTGTTTAGGAGAATGCAGAACTTGAGATAGAAGCTGATGACAATGAAAGAATACACTGAAGAATTCTACAGAGTAAACATTAGGGCTAGTCATCGGGAAAGCGATGATGAAAAGGTTGCCAGATACATGAATGGCCTAAGATATGACATTCAGGATGAAATGAGCATGGTAACCATCTGAATGATGGAAGATGCTTATCAGATGGCTCTAAAAGATGAAGATAAGATGAGTCGAAAGCAGGGGCAAAGAGGCCGAGGCAGAAGTCAGTCCAAATGCAAAACAGTTGCCCAGGATAAATATTAGAAGCCCAAGGAGGACTGGAAGAAACCTCAGACTTGAAATAAGAGATGTGGAACCTCACAAAGAGGGTAGCATACTGAACAGAGAGGAGATTATGCTGATAATAATACTTTTCCTTGCACTAGAGGTAGAGGAAGAGGAAGAGGTGGAGTAATAACATGCTTCATATGTGGAAAGAATGGGCACAAGTCTTACGAGTGTCCAGATAAAAAGAAAGAAGGAGGAGAGACTCACATCACCGAAGCACAGAGGCGGGATGTTGAGGCAGAAGATGTTGAAGGCAGAAGATCGCCGATGATGTGAAAAGTTCTTTTGACACCAGAAAAGGAGGTGGAGATTTCAGTCCAAAGAACTAGACTTTTTTGGACTGCTTGCAAAACCAAGGACATGGTATGCAAGGTCATCGTGGATAGTGGTAGCACAGATAATCTCATTTCTACAGAGATGGTAGAAAAGCTAGAGCTAGAGACGATTGATCATCCAAGACCATACAGAGTTTTGTGGCTACAAAAAGGACATCAGGTAACTGTCACTAAACAATGTTTAGCTGAATTTAAGATAGGAGGATATAATGATAAGATATTATGTGATGTTATTCCTATGGATGTTTTTCATCTATTGCTGGGTAGACCATGGAAATATGGCAGGAATGTGATTCATGATGGGAGAATGAACACATACACCCTAGAGAAGGATGGGAGGACACACATGTTGCTTCCAATCAAGGATAAGGAGGTAAAACCAGAAGTAAGCAACACTGTACTTCTCATGAGTGGGAAGGAACTTCTTACAGAGGTTAATATGAAGGAGGAACCGCAGTTCATTGTGGTCAGGAAACCGAAGATTGTTTTGACTAGCACAAGGGTGGATGATTTACTAGAAGAAGTTCATGAACTACTGGAAGAGTTCGCTGACATAGTAGTGGACGAACTACCTCATTCGTTGCCACCGATCAGAAGTGTGATTCATCATATAGATATAATACCAGGAGCCAGTTTTCCGAATAAAGCCACGTATAGATTGATCTTATAAGAGAACGAAGAGGTCAAAATACAAGTCCAGGATTTATTAGACAAATGATTGGTCAGAGGAAGCTTGAGTCCATGTGCTATTCCGACAGTACTCAGTCCGAAGAAAGATGGAGGCTAGAGGATGTGTACTAACTCGAGGGAGATTAAAAAGATAACCATCCGGTACAGATTTCCATTGCCAAGGATGGATGATCTAACAGATTTCTTGAGTGGAGCAAAATTCTTTTCAAAGATTGATTTGAAAAGCGGTTATCATCAAATCCACATGAGATAAGGTGATGAGTGGAAGACAACACTCAAAACAAATGAAGGGTTGTATGAATGGATTTTTATGCCATTTGGCTTAACAAATGCACTGAGTACCTTCATGAGGTTGATGAACGAAGTCCTAAGGGAGTTCATCGAAAAATTTGTTATCTTATATCTGGATGACATACTGATTTTCAGTAAAATAGTGGCAGAGCATCTAAAACATTTGGCTATAGTGTTGCAGAGGTTACAACAAGAGAAGTTGTTGATAAACATGAAGACGACCTCATTCATGAAGACATAGCTCATTTACTTGGGGTTTGTTATTTCTGTAGATGATTTGAGGATGGATCCAGATAAGGTGGAGGTAATAAAAAATTGGCCATCACCGAATAATATATTTGAGGTGAGAAGTTTTCACGGATTGGCTAGTTTCTATCGAAAGTTCATCAGGAATTTTAGTGGGATTAGTGCGCCGATGATGGATATAGTAAATAAAAGACACAAGTATTTTCACTGGACATAAGAGGTTGAGAAAAGTTTTAATATATTAAAGAGAAAGATTACGGAACAACCAATTTTGGTGTTTCCATATTTCCTAAAGACATTTCAGGTGAAATGCGATGCAAGTGGATTTGCAATAGGGGCAGTCTTGAGTCAAGAAGACAGGTCGATAGCATACTTCAGCGAGAAGCTGAATGAAGTGAAAGTGAAATAATCCACTTATGATAAGGATTTTTATGCTATTGTGTAGGCATTGAAGAAATGGAGACATTACTTGATCTCGAAGGAGTTTATCTTATATAGTGACAATCATGCACTGCAGTTTGTGACTCAATAGGAAAAGTTGAATCAGAGACATGTAAAATGGGTTGAATACATGCATAATTTTACTTTTGTGATTAAACATATTTCTGGTATTGCTAACAAAGTTGTTGATGCTTTGAGCAGGAAGTGTTTGCTATTGCAGGAGTTCAGGGTCAAAACATTGGGTTTTGATGACCTCAGGGACATGTGCACAAATGATCCAGATTTTAAGGAGGTGTACGAAGCAACTAAGAATCCAATTCTTGGGGATAGAAGCCAATGGATAGAATACATGATCCAGGAAGGATTACTATTTAAAGGTAATCAACTGTGTATTCTGAAATGCTCCATGAGGGAGAATTTGTTGAAGGAGAAACAAAGTGGAGGATTGGCAAGAAATTTTGGTCATGACAAGACGTTCACAAAGTTGAATGAGTTATATTTTTGGCCGGGAATGTGAGCAGATGTCAAGAGATTCATGGAAAGATGTAGGATTTACCAACATTCAAAGGGAAGGAAACAAAATGTAGGGTTTTATCAACCATTGCCCATACCTGAGAGGCCATGGGATGCAATCAACATGGATTTCATATTAGTATTGCCAAGAACACAAAGAGGTTTTGACTCAATCTTTGTGGTGGTGGATATATTTTCCAATATGGCACACTTCATTCCATGTCAAAAGAACAGTCACACAACTCACATTGCAAATCTGTTTTTCAAAGAAGTCATTTGACTTCACGGCTTACCAAGGAGCATAGTTTCGGATCGAGACACTAAGTTCATAGGAAACTTCTGGAGGACCTTATGGAAGAAGCTAGGAACTAACTTGTCATTTAGTTTGGCTTATCATCCTTAGATGGATGGACAGATAGAAGTGGTGAATAGAAGTCTGGGAGACTTGCTGAGAAGCCTAGTGATAGAACACCACAGCCAATGGGACAACATATTACCATAGGCAGAATTTTCTTATGATGAATTGGTTAATAGAATCACAGGGAAGAGTCCATTTCAGATTGTCTATGGCATACATCCAAGAGGAGTTTCTGAGTTGAGGGATTCAGAACAGATTGCAACTAGGAGCGCTAGTGCAGAAGAATTTGTAGAGGTGATGAAGGAACTTCACAGCTAGGTGAAGAAGAGATTACATAATTCAAGCTAGGAATATAAGCGCAGAGAAGATCAACACAAGAAACAATTTCAGTTTGAAGTTGGTGATTTTATTCTGGCACATTTGAGAAAGGAAAAGTTCCCAAGAGGAACATATAATAAACTGAATATGAAGAAAATCGGACCATGTAGGGTCTTGAAGAAATTTGGGGCGAATTCTTACGAGATTGAATTACCTGATGGGATCAGAATTTCTCCGATATTCAATATCTTAGATTTGTACCCATATAAAGCTGAGGAAGCATGAACAGACCATGCACAAGCTCATGGACAGGAGTGCATGAAAATTTTCAAGCCAGAGAGTACGATGCAGGAGCATCTCAAGCAAGCCAGTGTGGAGTCCAAAGATGGTTGGACAAGTGCCAACACAAATTTTGAAAATATCTTAACATCTTAATGAAGCCATTATGAAGGAGTTCCCTTGTAAAATGTAAATGGACCTTGAGCGATTCTCTCTCGTCCTTAGTAGATAGAAGGCATTTATGGTAGTTAATGAAAGTAGATAGAATTAAATTCTAGATTAGACAGTTTTAAATTGAGAGAGGGAAACATAATATAGACACCCTCATTTGTGTATTGTAACATTATTATGAAGAGTAGTGGAGAGAATAGAGGAGAAGCAGAGAGCTGTGTGAAGACATCCACGTACAGAGATTTGAATTAATAGATAAATCTTTGATTCAAATTCATGGCATCATGTTTGTTCTCTGTGTATGTGTATTAAATGCTATGCTCATGGTTATTTTACTCTTTCTACTATACATTTGATTTTATGCTATGCATGAATGATTTCTTGTTGAATGTTTGAAATCTGAGAGGAAAGGGAAAATGAATGAGTATCAATTGTTTATCTATCTGAGCAAGAGTTCCTGCAAGGAGTGTAGTTGAATTGTCTACAAGAAGTGCATCAACAAGGGTTCAGAGGTTCATCTCTGAAAGCTTAGATAGAGTATATTTTGTTCTCATTCACTTGGAAATGTAGTCAGGCACAGGAGCTGTGTAAGGAGTGCGCAGGCTGAGTAAAGTCTTAGAGTTGCAAACCTGAGCAAAGTATTGAGAGACTGCTGTTGTAGGTGTGCACATAGTCGAATGATTTCAACACTTGGAAGTGTTTGAAGGTTTCCACAAGGAGTGAGAACAGGAGTTTTCTAGAAGTCTTGAAGTCATGGGAAAGTTCAGAGGGAGTTGAAGCCTTCAAAGTCATCAAAGGAAGGCAAGAGGCCAAGTACCTTGAGAGTTGAAGGAAGGTGTAGTGACGTTGGACCACAGGAGGACAAGTTCTCAAGGAAAGAGACTGACGATCGAAATTCTCCATGGAGAATCCATGAAATCCCATGAGCCGTCAAATCTCACGGAAGAGCAGGGGAGTTACCGCGAGTATCCCTAAAAGTTCTAAGCTCAGGAGGAGTAGGACCATAGATCCAAGCCACAAGGGTCGTTAGATTTGCAAGTGGATTCCTAATTTAGGATTTCGTATGTGGAAGTCCCGAAGGCTATGAGAACTGTGTGGGGCCAAAAGAGTCAGTGAGGTGGATAGGTGGCGCACTATCGACATGGAGTCAAAATCCGTTGACTATATCGAGTTTTTGTGGGGTAAATATCTGAGTCCCTTGCATTAGGATTCACGATATCGTGAAGTCCGAAGTCCTAACAAAAGTAAAGGGGCGTTGAAAAGTCAACCTTGCGAGAGTATTGGAATTTTGGAAAATCGAATTTCTGGAATCGTGGGAACAAGTTGCTTGACACCGCAGCCATCGAAATCGCGACAAGGAAAAGTCAGAAAGAGGAAAAGCAAGGGTCAGCGTCGACTATTTTTGGGTTTCGGAGATTGGAGACAAGTTCCTGACTAATGGATTCTTGAAAGTGCGAAGCCCGATCTCCCAAAGTACAAGGGGGGGGGGAATTCTTGAAGTTGATTGTGGGCGTAGATTTTCTGAAAGGGAAATAAAAGAGTCAATTCTGAAAGCTCTTCGGGACAGTGTAAGGGGAAAGATCCTGCGTACGTAACCTTCTGACCAACGGGTTGAGGAGGGTTGTGTCATTGTTCTTGAGTTTATACTTTAAGGCTGTAAAGTATACCATCAAGGCATCCATAAATGTTAAAAAGAATAACTTGAGGATAAGAATTGAAAAGGAAGGGTGAAGTAGAATCAGTTTCTCAACTGTCTCTATCTAGCTTCCCACTGTTCTTGGATGCTAATATCTCTTTCAATAGCAGCCCATGAACGTTCTAATTTGACTCGATTAATTGATGTTTGTAGGATGGTATTAAATAGGTTCAAAGAAATATTGGTTTGATCTTGAAGGCCATGTTCAATGTTGGGTTGTCTGCTACTTGGAACAGTCATGGAGGATAAGATTTTATTTAATTGTGAAAGAATTTAATCAAATGTTACTTCAAACTTTTAAGAGATGAGAATAGGAAAAACAATTTCAAAATTCAAAACACTAACATAAATACATTCGAGGTCGTTTCTTGGATTTGCAACAATTTGAGAATTATAAAATAACAAAGAAGTACTACAGAAAAATATGAGGCTTTAATCAAGAAAGAATCTCATATTTCGACAGGTAATAAAGAAAGAAAATGAGATTTCTAATGAAAAGTTAAGTATTAAGGTTCAAATGGTTAATAGGTCTTAAAATCACTGATAGCAATTTCAGAGGAAAAGATGTGAATAATTTGATATCCAAATCAATCTGAATTATATACAAGATGTTTGCAGATAACTTCAAATTGATTATTCATTAGAAAAACATTGAACAAAAAACATAATAAAGTAAGTAAATAGGGTTGAAGAACACATAGCTACAAATTGCCAGGATTCAGAATCTCGTCTGTATCATATATTATGATGGATTGGAAAACTGTTAATACGATCGACTCTTTCTCCAAAAAAATCAAAATCCATTTTTCATTCTTTAGAAAATATATTTATACATCTTCATAAAAAAATTCTCGTTGGTGACTAACCAACTTCCTAATATTACAATTACATATATGAATAATGTCAACTGTTTACATTTCCTTTCTAATTTCTAATGATAAAAACAATCAAAAAAAATGTTTTTACGTTTGTGTTGATGAACTTCCTTTTTCCGCCTCAAGACACTGAACACACTTTCCCAAAAATTTCACAAAAGATATGTGAGCATCTCGTATCTCATTTGCTTCAAACATGAAAAATCTTTTCTGTAATTTAGGCAAACAATTTTCTATCATCTTCTCTATGAACTTAATAGTTTGCAACTTTAGGTTCAGTGTCACCATCCATTTGTCGATTTCTGTGATATTGATTAATTTAATTTTTAAAATCTCTATCTTCATTTCCTCCAACTCTTCTTTGAACCTTAGCTGGTACTTGGCAATATTAATCTCACCTAATAATCTGGGACAACCATTTTTTCCGATATTCAATGAAGTCCTTTCTAAGAGATCAAAAATTCCCTGGCAATCATCATTGACATCTCTGGTTATTCTTTTATATTTCGCTAGGCCTACTTCCCACACTTTAAGTATTATGTCCATTTAACCTATTCATAAATGAATAATTTCCGAATCCTTCTGACTTCTTCCTTTGTTGAGAGGGCTACTACCTTTTGGAAAGTCGTTCTAGCCGCTTTTGCTTCCCTTTCCTTTTGGAAAACATTATCCAAGGATTTATTTGTTTCTTGAAAATCATTCTGGACTACTTCCTGACTCAAAAACACTTTCAATTATTCTTCCTCTATTTTCAAATGTATTCCCAATGCTTGTGTCCTAAAAATTTCAAGTTCTACTACTTGATTAGTAATAGAATCAATTTTATCTTGTAACTGTTTATTTTCTTCTCCCTGCTTTTGGACCTGTGCCTGTGTAACCTGTATTATCTGTTTTGCCTCTTCTAAGTATATTTTCATTTTTTGAATTTCTTGAATATCTTTTAGTCTAGCTTGTTCTAGACCCTTTTGTATTCCCCAACTAATATTTCTCTCAGTTTATTTCAATTTGTCTTGTAGTTGAATTATTGTTTGGTCTTTTTGTTCGAGCATGGTTGTTAAACTGCCAACAAAATATATATTTGTTGATGCTATAGCACCCATCGTACCTGCTAACTCCGTAGCAAATTATCCATCTTTAATATTCTTTTCATCTATAATGACCCTATGTTTTTTAATCATCCCCTCTCCTCTTGGATGGATTTCCTGTTTCAATATTGCTCTTCTCTTTTTACTGAAAAAGTAATCTGATGGAGGGATTTCATCCCTTGAAATTGGCTCTAGATCACTGACATACAGAGCTCCTTCATGGGGGGTTCCATAAGTTGACTGCAATGGGGTTAAGTAAGTGATAGGGCTATCGAGCTCTGTTGATGCTGTTCCTCCTGTTTTTTCTGGAACATCCTTAAGGATTTCTGGGGTTGTTTCTAACTCTTTTCCCTTCTGTCTCTGATTATTTTGTTTGAGAACCCTCTTTGTCTTTGGAAAGTATTTTAGTATCCTTCATCTTGCCTTTGGTATTTTCTTTTTCCTATGTATTAGTTTCAAACCCTAGAGGAGGCCCTTCTTGTTCTGGAGGTGGGGTTGAAACCTCTCCCTGCAAACTCTTGGGTAGGAAACTTTGGATCTGACTCTGGAATGACACGAATCTGGTCTATGAGTCAGGTGGCATGGACTGTACTCTATTCAGTACTTCTTCATAGGATTTAACATCCTTAAATATGTCATCATAGATAGATGTTTCATGTTCATAAGCCTTTAGATTACAATGTATAAAATGGCTACTTATTACTTGGTAGGGGTCATACTTTTTGTGCTCAATGTATACTAATTTCACTTCTTCTAATGATTCAATCTCTACCTTAGAATGGCCTAAATTTAATAAACAAAATTTCCCAATATGAACAGGGAAAGTTGGCCATGACTTCTTCTGAGCTGCTTTTAGTTCTAATCCAATATCGCCCTTTACTATCTAATGGGCTACCTCCCTACACACCAATTTGTCTGGTAGGAATTTAGGGAGTGCATGAGGGGGAATGGAACAACCGTAAACCCTAATGTAAGAAAAATTTTCCTCAATAAACCAGTCGACAAATGCTTTAAGATTTTTTGTGATTGCATCAATGTAACGCCCCTCCCGGCCAAGGACATCTACTCAGTCGACTGGTAAAATTTTTTTTTTTTTTTTTTGTGACAGTGTGTGCACGTGTGCAGAAGAGACATCCCTCTAGACTCTATGTCAACCTTGAACCAACAGGACGCAGGTGAGGCGGACCCAATCAAGACGACACGACATGGAAACACATCGACAAGAAGCAACRCCCCGAACTGGAGGCGGGAGACAAGGGCTATAGGCAGAGATAGACATCAAGGGTTAGGCRCAGTACTGTCACAGAAGGAAAGATCCGTCAGTAGAGTCGCAGTAGTGGAACTGTGCCTTTAAACAGCCCGAGACTACTGATACGGCTCAGAACGTGTCGCAAGAGTGGAACTGTGCCTTTAAACAGCCCGAGACTCTTGATACGRCACACGATTCCATTATATTGATGTAACTTTGAATATTCTACTCTGGTTGATCTCTAATTTGTTTGGTTGATCTCTACTCTGGTTGATCTCTAATTTGTTTGGTTTTATTGTCTTTTTCTTCATTAACCTCGCAATTAACAACAATTATTTAAATTCAATTTACACAAATAATCCACTGCAAATTGGGCAAATATTCTATTAGCGGCTTTAACCAAATCCAATCCTATTTTACAATTATTCGTGTTGTGCCCCAATTAAACAATATTTAACCTCAACCTAAAACAAATGAATCAATTATGCCTATTATGACATGGCCTATAACAAATAGGTCATTAATCGGTGGAGGCCAAAGCTGGGTGGAAGTCAAATCACTATTGCGCTTAAAGCTATTAACTTAAAGGCCTATAACCAGTTTAAAACTGAATCCGAGGAAAGTAATAACGACTCCTTTTTACATAACCCAATGCCAATAAATTCCGGCAAAATGACCTCGCTCAGACTTAAATATTACAGACCTAATAAATATCATTTCTCGAACAATTCACAGGGAGTTTTTTTTGACGTTGGTAAAATTATATTTTATGTGAATATTTAGTGTAAAGAAAGAAGATGTTTAATTAATACTAAGTCTTATGATAAGTTAAAAGTTTTGTTGAATGCCCTTTTTATCATAAGTGACCTTCTCGAATGATTCACAAGGAGACGCATACAACGAGGAATTGAATAAGGACTTTACATGTTAATGGCATTCATAAAGGTGAGGTGCTCTAGGGGCTGGCTGTGGAGAAATTTGTCTGTATTTGTAAGTGTGTAAATAAACATTAAAAGGGTGATCATAAAAAGATAGATTACATTAAATAGAATAACATAGGTTCATTCCAATTATTGTAATATCCATCAAAAAGCGTACTAACTATGTTATCCTTTAGGGCTTTGAAAAATGCTTTGTGAAAGGAATTGATATATAAACGAAATTGTTGTAATTTTGGCAATAATCGCTGGTATTAACTCACACTGCTTAAGGCAAAAAGGTAAATATGTTAGTACCAGGTTCGCGCGTTCCAATACCCACGCCCACCTTTAATGCGCTCAACCCTAATTTCAGAACGCAGAGGTGGGAGAAGCTAGCGTTCAGCTCGCTGAGTGGGAAAATGAGCGTTGAACACACTACCCGAAATATTCAATCTAGCCATAATTTATTATTCCAATCCAACCTTTAAAGGGCACACGGCTCATCGGAGGAGCGCCGACCAGGCTTACCTAACTACGCTTCGCCTTACTTGAAGGCTACCGGTGCGCGTTCAATATTTATATATATAATTTTGTTTAGTTAGTTTGGTCTAGGCGTCTACTTTGCTCGAAATGCAGAAGGTCAATTATCAAACGAGTCTCATCGTTGCAGAAGGTCAACTTGAATTTATGGAAAAAATAGTTCATATTCTCAATTAAATAGTGTAACAACACTAGTAATCAATTCGGTCTGAGCGTTAGTTAGTTCACAAAATTGGATTACATTAAATATATTGAAAATTAGATCATTAATGTAGCATTCTAACATACGCTTTTAGCCATGGAAATAAACAATTAATTCCTCGAGCTTTTAAAACCCATACCCTGCGCTCTAAGTAACTTCCACCAACCATCCGTTCACTAAATCTAGAAATTGTAGGGGTTAACATTGATTTTACCTTTAACTAGCAAAATGGCCATTTAACTTATTTAATAGATATTATTATTATAATTAAATTTTACGAAATCGTAAGAAGGTTATCAACGGTGTAGCACCCTAATATGGTGGCGGGAGGTGGAACTTGACAGAAATTAAGAAACAAAATAATAATACAACAGTACATAGATAGAAGATAAAGGACCATTATCTACGTATTCAGATGATCTACTTTAGTTGCGGTGTGTTATGCATTACCAGTCTTCATACAAGTTGTTCCAAGACGATGTCAATAACTCCCTCATTCATTTATAATTGTTTTGATTTTCTTAAATGGAATCAAATGAATAAAGTGTCTAATTTTGAACGATAAGAATTTTTCACTCATAATTTTTTTTTTTAAAGC
>JZKD02S1075996.1:187950-215678 GCA_000966675.3 Picea glauca
CAATCACATCATAGTCATATACAAAAGGTCTAACATCAAAAAGGGTCCAGATCACTTGCGAGCAAGTGTCCTCAAAGAATAAGTGGTCTCAGTGCGCCAGAGCGGGATGTTACAATCAAAAATGCAAGGGGGTTCGCATCCAAAAAATATTTTATGCATCAGAATTATAATAAAATGACAAACCTCATAAAATGCATCCTTAGCATTTTCTTCCCTAAGGGCTGAGTGATATTTTTGAATGGGTTCTAGACAGGAAATGTTCCAACTCCAATTCATTAAAGGAAAAGGAGTCACATAACCAATTGCATCCATAATGTATGCTGGCATGTAAAAGGCTTTTGGTTGTCCCTTTGATTTTGCTTCTTTGTCGTTTAATATTTCCTGTGTTAGGTTATCTGACAAAATATTATGCCAGTTAAAACCATTTTCTTCTGAAGCTTTTTCTAAAAAGGGCACCCAATCTGCATGAAAATGGCAGGGATGTTTTCTCCTGAAAAGTCTACATAACATAATGGCTACATATACCATGGGAATCAGCTCTAAACTTTGCTAGAAACCTCACCCATTCTCTAATCATATCAGGATATGTCTGATCTGCCTCAATACATTCTTTCCTCTGAAACTCTGCTAAAAATTCAACATTAAAAGTATGTTTAGGATTTGGCGAAAGTTTATACATTACTTGTATGTGTTCTGGCCTGAATGAGCCGACGATGGCTCCTTGATCATTTAATATTCTCCTCGTCAGGATATCGAACTTTTCCAGGGCCCAATTGATCATATCATTGTATGCCACAAGCCGCGGGCGCGCAACGATCTTATGAAGCTTTGACTCATCTATGTCCCGACAATGATTCTCAGAATCAGGATGAGCATTCTCAAGCTCATATTCCAGCAATTTGGATATTTGAGTCCAAGATTTAATGGAGTCTATAGCGTGTGGTGTGGTGTCAGAGATGATATCTCCTTCCTGTGCATCTTCATTCTTCTTCGGTGCCTTTTTTGGTGCCATGCCTTTGCGTTTAATTGAAAATCTGTCACAGAAAATGGATGAACGAGCTCAATTAAAAATGAAAACACAAAAATTTGGATGTTCACTTTGAATATATTTAAAAGTGACGAAATTGACATAGCTGTCAGGAATTTAAGGCATTTAACGCAGAAGATATATTTCTAAGATACACATTTAATGTCTGTATTTAGGCACCTTTCAGTTTTCAAAGAAAACGAGACACTTTACTTAATTGGAAAGCGAAACATGAATGAACACTTAAAAAGAATGATTATCATTAATCATGTTTTGGAAAAAGGTTAATTAGTGCTAGTCATAGATTAAAGTTGAAAACTTTTCTTTTCGGGATTTCAAAAATCATGATGTCGATAAGTATGTTGTCGATGAAATTTGATTTCCGAAATTATGAAATTGGGAAATTGCGACGTATTAATTAAGACTTAAAACATTTTTAACAAATTAATTAATTGAGATTAAACTTTTTCGAGATTTCAGGGATCATGATGTCGAGAAGTATGTTATCAATGAAATCCGATCTCTGAAATCTTGAAATCGCGACAGTTTTCTTTTTAAAAACAAGACTTAACTCATCTTAATTAACTAACTAATCATGATTAAGGCCAAAACATAATTAGTTTGATTTAACACGAACTGTGGATCGGGGTTTCATGATTTGGGGTTTCGGGAATCATGATGACAGGAGATGTGATCTCACTGAACCGCAAATCCCGAAATTGCGACATGATTATCTTAACCCTTAACCTTTCATATAAGAGAATTAATTAATCCGTGTTTTAACTAAGACTTCAACGTTTCAGGAAATCGAGGATCGGGATTTCACGATTCGATTTGCATTGAAAAAATTTGTTTGTAGCAAACCCCGAATCCCGAAAATTCTTTAAGCTTAACCTTAAAATCGTTAGTTTTAAAACTTATCATGATTTAAATACTTTCAAATAAAAAGCATCGGGATTCTTATAATTCTTTTAAGATTTTTTTCCTTTTATTATCCAAATAATTAAACTCTTTAAAAAAGGTGTCATGTGTTTGGGATTGATAACGAAACTCGTGTTTTGTGAAAAGCCAAAACCCAAAAAAGAAAAATTTAGGCCTTAGAGATAAAAAAATTTAAGAACTGTTTCAACAATGGCTACCCACTCCACTGAGAAATGTGTAGAGCTCTTCGCTTTGAGTAGGTGATAGACCATCATGGCTACATAAAACTTATGAGCGTCTAAATACATTATGGCATACGTGCCATGAGTGTCGGTTCTGAATTTCTACAGATGTCCCCATCATGTCTTGATTATATCATGACCACTCCTAGCGTATTGGATGAAATATTTTCTCTCGAAATCTATAAGGAATTTGGCATTGCAAGTGTATTTAGGAGTAGGGGAGAGTTTAAACATCACTTGTAGGTGTTCTGGTCAAAAAGTGTCGATGACAATGCTCCTGGTATGGATGCCAATGTGTTCCAAGGCCTAACTTATCATATCATTGTAAGGCATGATTCTCGGTCGTGCTTCTATCTTGTGCAACTCCAAATGTGTTATATGTCTAATATTAGATGTATAAGAGTGGTCGTCTTCCTCGACAAAGTCTGGATAGTTGATGATTTCATGTTTCAGGACCTCAAAAACATGCGTCCAAGGTTTACTGCCTTCCATGACTCACAGAGTAGTGTCTCATAGAACATATGGATTCGAGTTTGAATCCTCACCCACTGCGTCAAGATTTTTTTCCATTTTTCACGGAACTATAAACCTTGAGGAAACAAAGTGAGAGGAGAAGTCTAGAGTTTTTTACTAGATAGAACTACTAATTGCGAGTGGTGAAAATGATTTTCAAATTGAAGTTCTTTAATTCAAATTTTTTTTTATCAATCTTCGTATAGCCTAACCAACGAGGAATTTATTAACCTTAATGGAATTGATTGCCTGGAAATCCAAAATATTTGTTTGAAATAATTACCCTTAATCGACCACAAATTCCATCAATATGACGGTTCACATTTGGGAGCTTTGAATGTGACAAGGTGGAAACCTCCGGAATCCTGAACCTGCAGAGGAGTTAATCTTTGCATGATTTCAAATCTTAATTAATCATGTTCAAAAAGTTTTATTAACTTCAAGTGTTTCAGAAGTTCAGACTTTAGGGGTTTTGAATATAGCAGAAATGAAATTTATCTAAATCCAAAACTGCGAAGTAATTAATTAAATCTTAATCGCGATTAACATTCAATATTAAATGCTGTATTAACTCCTTTTTACTCTTTTGAAAGGTGCAATACTTTGACATTTTGAAAATTTGGTGATTTGTGGACTCCCTCTATGTTAAACTCTCAAAGGGCCATCTCCCAGAGTGACATGACAGAGATGATGTCATTCTCGATGGCTTGCCAGAAAAAGAGAGGTGCCACATGTCACTGAGAGCATGTGAATCATCCAATGAAAATTTCAAAAATAACTACCATGTGTCAGCTCATGAAAGACTTAAAAGACACATGTCCTATGACTCCTATTCATGAGTTCTTTAGGATTTATCACAAGTTGTTACTTCGGTTTTCGGAGCTTTGAGGTTTCTATAGTTTAGACTTGTTGGAAAACCTAAAGCGCGGAGCTCCGAAGCTACTGTTAGAGATTTACCCTTTAAAAGTCAGGCGGCTGTAGAACTTCAAAGATCGCAAGGGTCACTCAATCAAATTAAGTAAACTCATCGAGCACGTGCTTTATTATTAAATAACAATAAATGAATTTGATTTAAAATTAAAATACCGTTTTCCAAAAATTTTCTTTCTTTGGGTAAAATTTTGTTCCTAAGAGGTGACAAATATAAAGCTCAAAAGTTCAAAATTGTGTGTGTTCCAATAGATACAACATAAGATATTTTGAGAGAAAACATGATGGATAGCTTTGAAAAAATGCATATAGTTTATGAATCACTTGTTACCATGGTAAAATTTTTCGATTTATGCAATTGTGTAGATTATACTATAAATGTAGGTATAATCATTAGATGGATCCCGCCCTATTAATATATAAATATATATATTATGGTGGGCCACCTACACTTTAGGTATACCTATTCATTGAGTTCCATCATCTATAATACCCAAACAACCAAAAGAAGAATGAAGGTGTTCCACTCAACCCACCTCCTCTATCTAGTGAGGCTCCTAGGTGAGTGAATGACAACCTATGCTTCTTCTATCATTAGTACAAAAATTCCATCATATTGACTCTATAATTGATGAGGACCTATATATGAGTTCCTAACTAAAATATGACTTTTCTACTACAATATTGTTACTATTGTTGTTACTCCCACATATGTGTGTACCAGTGCAGTGCACGGTACTATACCAAAAAAAAACCTCCATTAGGATCTTTGATAGCCCATAATTTTTTAGTTATAGTAAACATATACTAAAATATCCACTAAAACCTTTGTTGTCAAAGCCAAGGTTTTAGCAAAGAGTTTTTTGATAAATTTCCCAATCTTGTAATTATTAAAAACATCCACTAGGTAGTGATTTTCTTTTAGTGCAAGAAATTCACTCTTGGACTTGGGTTTAATTCAAAAAGTCCCTGGAAAGAGCAAGGAAGAATATTAAAAATAAACCGCGTCAATGGATAAAGATTACTGACTTTAAATAGCGTTGATGGGGTTCATGGCGACCTGGTTTGCAGGAGATATCTCCAATGCAGAAGATATCTCATATCATAGGTTTCATCTCCTCATTACCACATTGACGTTATTGGCTGAAACAAAGGAAGCGACCTCTTCTTTTCTCAGTCGAAGCTTCACACGCACGGTGGATCCGTCGGTGGAGTTGGAAGAAAAAACAATCCTGACGCCCCTTCTAGGATCATTTTGTTCTTCTTGTTTTATTAAATGCTTCTAGGATCATTTGCTTCTTGTTTTATTGAATCTCTGCGCATGTTCACATAAGACTCTAGCTGTAATCTGGAACTAGCGCTTGGAATGCCATGATTAGAAGATCTTGCAAAGTACCTTCTATTCATATTGTTATTGTAATTGATGAATTCGTCCTCCGAGATTCGGAGAGGAATGAGATAATAGAGATGGCCAGCTATAAGCTCCGTCCTTTCTAAAAGAGGTCGAGGACCAGCAGCTACCTCAAATATTCGATGGTCCAAATAATCAAAAAACAGGACTTCGCAACTTCATCACCGTACCGTTAGCTCTCGTTATCTTTATCTGTCGACCATGACACTGGATGACTCCTCCCAGGAGCATGTTACCCATTCTGTTGATCTCTATTATATGTGCACAGGTGAAGAGTTTTGTGTATATATACACAGAGATGGGTTATGTAAGATATTCGGTGACCTAAACGCTAATTTGATTACAATGGAAGGGAATTCAGCGAGCAAGGATGACAGGTAGGTGCTTTATTCAACATTATGAGTAATTCATGGTCTTTTTTTCAAATTCTACTTTAGGAACATTCTAATTCTATCGCCATCTCCTCGTGCGTCTCCTTCAAACGGTCACAACATGCGTCTCCTTCAAATGGTCATAGACATTCTAACTTCTTTTTATTGGCAGGAATATCGTCGTGCCGGTCTCCTTCAAAATGATGGTTGAATACAATTTAATTTCCGGAGGAATCCAAGAAGATTTTAATTTTTTTTATTTGATTGGAAATTAAATTTTTTAGTATAAATTACTTTTTTTTTTAATCACCCATAAATTAATGGCTAAATTCTGTTTTGGAAAAAGTTACCTTGGTCCACCTAGCTGCTTAAGTTCAAAAACCCTTTTCAAGGGTACAATGCCACATAAGCTTACAATGCCACATCAGCTAATCTATGTCACCATAGTAATTCAAGAGAGGAAGCGAGTGTAAACGTTCTACTAAATAGTTTATTTAGATGTATAATTAAAAAATATTATGGAATTTTGAATTATAAGATAAAATTTAGAAAATAATTAATAAATTTGTTTTAGTTATGAAGAAGTAATATTCATTAATTACTAGAAACTTTGTGTTCGAATAAAAAAATGCATTAACTTAAAATTAGGTATACATATTAAGTAGCACTTTATCTTGTACAAAAATATAGTTTCAAATAATGCATATTCAATATAATGGGTAAATGTTATATCCCACTATAAAACCCTAAAACTACATCCACATTACACACTACTTATGCATATGTATTACAAACATAACTAGCACAGCTGCTAACTCATAGCTGAAAACACCGAAAGGTTAAATCCCTATTATACAAAAATATAATATGTTAAATCCCTAAAAATCGAGAGTTAGCGGCTGTGCGAGTTAGCAACTAAAACATATTTGTTTACACTATTGGCAGCTAGCTCGATGGGATTCCTCCCCATGTTATGAACGGAAAATAATATTTAAAGGTTAAACATACTTTCATAATTTACAATTATTAACATACAGATTTGTTTAATTTACCCACAATTTATACAAACCCTAACCATACCTCTATCAGACACAATTTATACAAACCCTAACCATAGCTCTATCAAACACGATTTACACACATTAACCCAAGAATGAAAAAGTTAGAAACGGTGCTCTTGGAATTCGAATTCTTGAAATAAGAAGTTCCGCTTTTCATTTTCTAGGTGAGCCGAAACCTTTCATACAATTGGGGAATTCACTAACCAGTATAGTACGGTAATAAATGGGGAATTCACTGACCAATATGGAGGTTGTTACAGAATTGCAGGTTATATACACAAACGAATATGTAAGCTTTTGTTCTGGAATTTATGACTCACTTTGCGTTATCAAAGACATATTACATTACGGCACGCAATGGATTGTATGTCTTTACGGGAATCCAGTGATTCCTGACAAAGGAAATTATCAATTATCTGCTCTCGAGGCTTTTAAAACGTTGCATCGAACGAAGAGATGCATTTTTACTGTTTTTAAGCTGCGGTTAGACACATGTACACCTCATTGTTGACAAAATGGAATGATTAAATAAAGCAAAATTGTTGTGGATGTTATAGGCAACCGAACAATAGTATGAGTTTTTTAAATCCATTATGTGTTCAATAGCTGGATCTCTACAACCTAAAAATAATTATAATAAGAACTTCAACACGGAAAACTGACAACTTTCTTCTGTCATAATCTGAAACGTTAAAGAATTGTTCGACGAAGTTAAGAATTCCATGTTAGCATAGTTTCTGGGTTGACAATGGCACTAACATGTATTGCGCAAGTACTCTTGTAGATTAGGACGCCAACATTACAAACATTAATTTGAGGCAGACAACCTATCGATTTCAAACATGTAATAAGTCTACATAAACCCTAATTTCAATGAAGGCTTCACGCAAAACCAGAATCAACCATGCCACAAATTGCCTATGCTCTCAACAGCATACTGGCTGCACTCTTTCCTCAGGTTCCCTCCCTCTGTGGATACTTTGTGCTCATCTCCAGCACCCAAATGCTAAGCCTCACCACCAGCAGCTGAAACGAAATTATTGGTAGCCCTTCGAGCGACATAAGACCAATGGCGATGCCACTGCAGCTACATGCAAAGGCTACTCTGCACCGCCTTGAACGCCATTGAACTGAAGAGGAATATATGGGGGAAACGAAATGAAATGCGCATTAAGAAAATGAAACGGTCGTACAGGTGAGGAAAGACAGAAAATGAAATGCCTCATGTACAGTCAGAAAATGAACAGACAGCCGAGGAAATACAAACGTGGTAATCTCAAAGGTTAATCATTTAAACGTGGCAATCATATAGTGATACAGTAATTCCTTAATATGATTAGGTAAATGTAAAAAAGTAAACATGTTAACGGATGCATTAAAAAATACAAGGAAGTTATGAAGAGTAAATCACATTCATTGATTTGGGAGGACGACTAAGAATATGCCAGAATCTTAAATTGTTAGCCATTAGATTAGAATTTTAGATTAAAAGGTGATTAATTGTGCCCATTGTCAATAAGTATATGCCTTTCGGCGTAATTACCACATATAACAAAGTATAAGTAGCACAAGCAAGGTTGTTATTTTGGTTAGAGTCATTGTCCATTATCGTGAAGTGTTGGCAGCCAATTCACATTTTTCTACTGTCCTTATAAGCTGCCTACACCAGTGTTTTGCAAACCTTAATTTTTCGTCGCAATTCTCAAATAAAACGACACTTTTATTTTTTGCGCTATTTGCACACTTACCTTTGTTCTTGTTTTCAAGATTGTAAGGGTGAAAACTTGGTATTCGAAGTCGCATTTAAATCGTCACTGAATTGTTGTTATCTTGTCGATATGCCCATTGCGTTTACATTTTACTTATCATTATACAATTGGCAAGACCTTTTGATCTGTACTCATTTGACATTCTTTGATTGATTATGTAATTTCATTTCATGAGTGATTGAGTTTGTGATGCATTGGTGATTGGATTTACATGTTATTTGATCAATTCACTTGGCACATTGGTTATATAAAAAAGCATTGGTGTTATGGTTAAACCCTTGGTATGAATCGTTTCATACAACACTTGGTATTGGTTTCGATTCATTTGTTTGGTTTTAAAAATATGGTATAACTTTTGCTCGCGCAAATGATTAATCCACTTACCATTGATTTCATTGGTTGATTGAATGGCATAATTGTTAACACATATGCATAGTCATTTGAATAGTTATAAGGGTCGGCGATTGTACTGTGGATATGACTGTTGTGCATGGGCCAAAATAAATCCACCACCTTCGCACGATGTGTCATTAATGTCTTTCCCCCTATCCCTGTTTCACCTCTACTAGTTGGGGATAAGCCTATGAGCTTTCTTCCCCTATGTATGTTGTGATTCAAACCTTGGCTCATTCACATCGCTCACCGTGTGCTCCTCCCTATGGCACCAGTGGTGCGAATTGAACCGAATGGTAGTCAAGCTCTGTTACTCTTTGATAATGCCTGTAAGGATTTACAAGATAATGATTGGCTCACGTTTATACAGAGGTTTGAGGGTTTCAATCTGTTTGTTGCATGACAATTCACCCTTACCTTTGATGGGTGTAGGGCCAAAGTAGGTGACATTCATCTTGAAATCAGTGAAGAGTTCATTAGCTCTGCCACAGGATTAGCAGCCATGGGCCAGTGATGGTTTAAAAACTCTAAAGTCGACGAGGTGCCATGGCCTTTGTTGTTCGTATCACAAAAAGTCACATCCTGTGACAAAGGTATGCCTATTTCCACGCTTAAACCCAATTGGCACGATCTTTTGATAGTGGTTAAACAATTTTTGATCTATGAGGGTCGATATGTACTGGTTTTTCTTTATCACCTTCGACTGTTAATGAATTTCATGGGTTATCCATTGAACATGCCATTTTATTTTCAGCATAGTCTTTACAAAATGGCTAAGAGGTTCAAACGCATGAAAGCTGACAGTAGCTTGTTTCACCATGGTTTGATTAGAATCATTATCGTTCATCATTTAAACGTCCACGATGATAATTGGCAAGCTTTTCTATCTAGAAATGGCTTTGTTGATTCATAGTCTGTCCAAATCAACAAGTATGTGGTCAGTGAGACTAAGGTCGGGCCACCCGTGCCTCTTCATGCCCTTCTACCCTCTCCCAAACCCTCAGTTGGCCCTGATATCGACCTACTTGACATCTTAATAGACAAGACACAGGTTGTTAAGAGGCTTGTGAGGAAAAAGGTTAAAGGTAACCCTATTGTTGATGACAAAGGTAAAAAGAATGCTCGATTGATATCGATACTTGCTCGGAATAAACCTAAACCTAGTGTTGATCAAAAGCCCATAGTCCTCAGTGAAGACTCGGACTCTGATATCGAATGCTTCCTGGTTGGAGAGTACCCTTACTCCCATGGTCTGTGCTCCGAGCCACCCTATGACTTTACTTCTAATTTACCCCCTTGCCTAAAGAACAATCCTAGCTACCCAGGGATCAAGCTACCTAATGGAACCCTCGGTGATCTGAACAAACCCTCGACTGTCATTTTGAAACCCGGACAAATATCATGTAACCAATGTAATGTGTGGCTGGAGCACTACTATACCGACGTTCCCTTATTACAGTCGAAAATCAAATCATTGGAAAACCAAGTTAAAGTGTTGACAAGAGAAAGGGACAAGCTCCAAGCTAATGAAAAGAAGCAGAAAACCACTGGTTCAATTGTATTTAGGAATGTTGAATCGGTTACAGCCTTCATCAATTCCAAACTATCATAATCGAAGCCGTTTCATATTGTCCAGGTATGATTTTCAATTTTAATTTCGTTTCAGGAGTGGCTTGAATTAATATAATGAATTGATTTTTGGGTTACGGTTAGTTCTGTTCATTATTTGAAATGATTCTTTCGTAGTTTGATTATCAAAAATGGTTATGCTATGAATCCTGTACAATACATCAATATTTATAAAATTAAATGAACATATGATTTGGTTATGTGATTTTGTTGTTCCCTGTTTAGTATAAGCAATTCATTGGTTTTGATTCAGTTTGGTTTGTTTGTGAATCAATTCTGTTTGATAGTCGATTTGGTATGATTTTAATTATTTTCGTTTTCTCTTAATAAATTCAAAACAACTCTATTATGTATTGAATTAGTATTTTCGATTGGATTTTGATTATCTTTGACCTATGCAAAAGATCTACTTGTTATTATCATGGACTTGTGTTGATTCATAACGGCTGTAACAAACACAAACTGTTTCAATTCATTTTGATTTGATTGATGCATGTCTTAGATTGATATCGAAAGTAGATTTGATACTGCTGTATTGGTTTTGATTTTTAAAAACGATTTTGTCTCTATTGAATTCGTATGAGAAAACTTGGCTAATAGTTCAAGTAATTATTTCGTTGACTGTCAATCGATTTTGTTTGCCCCCAATTGGCATTAACAAACATTGGACAAGTCCCACATATCCTATTACGATTTCATCTGTGACAATTTACATACCAGTTTTGATTTGATTTGCTAATAAGGCTGGGTCATTTGTATATGTTTAATACAGTTATATCAATTTGAAAATGATCCTGTTGGTTTCATTTGGATACGACAGTGATCTTGTGGATAATTGAAACAACTATTTGTGTGGATTTCAATTGGTTATGAAAACAATTTCATTACTGTTTGGTTATCCAATACGATTCTGTATACCCGAATTGGTGATAACGAATTAAACAGAGTGCATCCATCTCTGTTATCATTTGGCTTAGTTTATTCAAATTGCATACAAGTGTCAATTTGAATGATGCTTTTAGCAATCGAATATTTTTATAGTTTGAATATGTTTTTTTTAAGATTCAAATTGATTTTTAATACGATTCTGTGTTTGATTTAGACCACCTACAGAATCGCAAGATTCTATAGCTAGTCTTTAGAATTAGATTTTTATCAATTTTATCCACAAAATATCCTATTAACTTGTCCATTTTTGACCTCTTTCAGGTACATTCGAATTGCATTGGGCATGTTGTGGCAGTCTAGGAGATATTTGTTTGTTGTAGTTTTTATTTTAGGTTGTTTTTTTAGTCAGACTTGGGATATCATCCCATATTTTTTGTAAACTATTTTGATGATTCCCATAGGGCTGTTTGCCCTGTGGGAGGTCTTTAAATACTTTTTATTTTTTGTAATAAGCATCATCATCCTCACTTGTGGGAGAACCAGACTATGGATTTATGATTCAGACTGAGACGAAAGTTGATGTCTTGTAACAACTTTCGCTTTCAATATATCAAACTTTTGTTTCAATTTTTTGCATATCAGTTGGCAATTAATTATCGACTACTTTAGCTATCATAATTCTTTGCATGCTGATGTGATTTGATTTATATGCTGTCTGTATCTGATCTCTCCTATCTTTAAAGTACAACAATTACTTTGTTTCAGTTAATGAATGATAGATTTCTCTTCTTTGTTAATTGAATCATTTTGTATAGATCTTTGCATACAGATTTATCTAACTATGAAGATTTATAAATCATAAGGTTGCTATAAATTTTTATTTCTTATTTGTCCTGTAATTATATTTGAAGAGAATAGTTGCTTCTAGTTTACGAGAAGCTCGTGGATAATCTGGTGCGGGTTTCCTCCCTCCGATCAGCTAAGACAATCATCGCATACATAGGACAAACCTGGAGCATTACTTCAGGTCAGTTTTCTATTTAGTGTTTAATAGTTAATTTGTTAGTGCAGTATAAGTAGTTTAGTTAAATATATGTATAGTTTAGATTCGTAGTTAGAGTTATTATTTTAGTTGCTTAGTTTAGTTAGTTTTATGTTATTTCTTTTTTCATAAAATTATAAAATCAAAAAACAATAGTCTCACTGTCTTAGGACATATTACAAATGAGTTTTTCAAGTTTTCATTCAAATCTGTAATTTGTAAATGTTGTATATTTGTAAATTAATTTGACTCTGTTAGTAATAGAACATTTGATTTTATAATATTATAGTTGTGTAGTATTAGATAGTAAATTGTATATATAAATAGTATAGATTTGTTTATTAGTTTGTTTTAATAGTTATTTTTAGTTAGATTAGTTAATTTAGAGTAGTTTTCTTTTGTTTTCTTATGAATTAGATTGGATAATGGAGCCGCTAAACCTGTCAGGGTGGGTTATCCCAAACGGCTTGGGTTATTTAGACAACCCCAGACCGGATTCACTCTTCCAGTTGACGGGTGGTCAATTTCTCCCTTCAACAAATGGCACTAGAAGGAGGGCCTGAAATTAATTAATGGTACAAGGCGGTCGCAAGACTCCTCCACCACCTAATCACTCACCTATAGTGACAAGAAGTTATTTGAACGATAATATTCCCCCTCAAACAACAACCACATCAACCGACGATCCATGGGTCACAGTTGAGCCAGTAACCCCAAATCCTACAGGTGGTGACATACAAGATATTGTTCGCCAATCTCTCATAAGAACACATAGTGCCTTAGCCCGTTTGAGGCAACCAAACCGTCCATTGGACCAACCTTTAGATTTCTCTGATATCAGGGAACAACTCGGAGGCACTAACCTCACTGTCAACCCTACAGATCCAATCCTGACTCCTGCTACAGGGGGATCTAGAATACCTCTTCACCACCTCCATCATATCCTTCCTCTTTTGGAGGAGATTCCTCTGATGAAGGGAGTTCCCCTTCTCATCCTTCCACACCCACTACGCCAATGGAAAACTGGAACAATCTTTCTAGACCTTGGCTCGACCAGGATGCTGTAGCTATACCTGGAGCTCAGCATCCCTTGCCTAAACACCCGGAGAAATGGCTTCCCAAGTTTGACCCTGACTCAAAACAAATCGCTGAAGATCACATCAAAAAGTTTATGTTAGCCATAAGACTCCGCAATGTCTAACATGAAGACGTAGTCTGTAGGTTGTTTCCTTATACCTTTGAGGGAAATGCATCTACATGGTACTTTGCCCAGCAACCCCATACCATCATGTCTTGGGAAAAGTTCGAGTCATGCTTTTTGGAAAAGTTTGGAGACGGTAAGCCTCCAGAAGTCCTAGTCATGGATCTTTCTAACTTAAGAATGAACCCAAAAGAGAAAGTTAAAGATTTCAATCAAAGATTCTTAACACTTAAAAACTGAATCCCTGCAGATTCCATGCCCATTGAGAATCTCATAATAGCATACTATACTAAAGCCTTGCATCAAAGTATAGCTATTTGGGTTAAACGATCAAATAAATCCATGTTGTTAGAAGCCTTCGAGGAGGCCAGCCAGATTGAAAAAGACATACTTAGTCTTAAAGACTCTACTAGCAACGAAATAGAGACTAGTTCTTCTTCCCAAAAGAAGATCGAAATCCTCCCCAAACCTACTCAAAGTAAAGCAAAACCTAAAATCTCTAGTTTAGAAAACTTAACTAAAGTTGTTCAAAAACTGTCAAATCAAGTTATAGACTTGAAAAGGATGACCGAAGAAACTTCCTTGAGCAAAGGACCTTACAGGCCCCTGTTTCGGAAGCCTTTTCCCACCAATCGACCTAATCCAATCACTGAGGATCTTAATCTAGAAAGTCTCCAATGTGCCCTTCAAACAATTCTAGAAGCCCAAGATAACTTGATGCCTCCTGAGATTCCTGAGGAGGTAGTTGAACAAGAGACAGTTCAAGAAGAGGAGTCTTCTCCGAATATTTTTGGACATTTCTCGGATAACATCTTTCAAGCTAACTTTGAGATGGTTCATCCTTATAATACTAGGAGTAAGACAACAAACAAACCTTCTTTTGAAAACCCTACAACTTTACCTCCAAAGAAGTCTAAACCAGCTAAGACTAAACAGAGTAATGTGAACCCCAACTTATATTATGATGTAGTTGAAGATCTTAAAAAGTTGAAAGATAACATTTATGTTTATGAGTTATTGAAATTTCCATTTTTGCTACAAAAAATGTTACAAAATATCTCAGAGAACGACAAAAATGGTAATTTAAGTGGTAACAAGGTTGTGTAGAACAAAGTTCCTCAGAAGACTTCCACTAAAAACAATCCTGATCCTCAAGATAAAGGAAGCCTCCCTGTAAGTAATGTAAATAATGTAAATAATGTAGATAAAGTGACTTTAGAAACTGCGAGTAAAAATCCACAAACTACCACCCTTAACACTCACAAAAATGTACCTCCAATCTTGTTAACTTTCAAAATATTTAATAGAAACGTGCACAATTGTATGGTAGACTCAGGAGCGTCATCCAATGTAATGCCATGGTTTGTATGCTAGAAGATTAACGCCAAAGTTGAACCCTCCACCTTGAAAATCATACAACTTGATTGGACCAATGTTAAAGTTATAGGCGAACTGAAGAATGTGCTTATAAGATTATCGTCTAACCCCAAAGTTCATCAAGTTATTGATATTATTGTTGTGTATATTCCAGAAGTGTATGGTCTATTTTTAAGCAAGGACTAGTTGGAACAGCTACATGGCTATTTCGCGACAGATTGGTCTCACTTGTGGCTTCCAGAAAATGGAAAGCCTAACAAGATCAAGGTAAATCGTGAACTCTACCTTAAGTTCACAGTCACAGATTTGAATGATCCCAATGAACTATTTACACCTTCTGCTGATTCACCTAAAATACAAGGAATGGATACCTTTTTCAGAAATTTCATGGTCGAAGCTTCAGCTGTCACCAACCCAGAAAAATAGTCCGAGATTGTAGCATATGTGCAACCAACAGCTTCTACGCAACGGTTTCATGCACCCGATGGAAATCAAATTTGGTTTGTTTATTTCGACGGGTCAAAGTCCAAAGAAGGAGCTGGCACATACTGCATCATTATTGATCCGGCAGGTAACAAAACATTCATTGCATGTAGGTTAGAATTTGAATGTACTAATAACACTGCAGAATATGAGGCTTTACTGCAAGGTCTCAGAAAAGATGTAGATATGAACATTCAAAACTTGACTATTTTTGGCAATTCCGAAATAGTGGTTAGATAGGTAAGAGATTCTATCCACTGTCTGTCTCCGCATCTTAAAAGCTACCAATCCGAGGTATGGAATTTAATGAATAAATTTGTTGCTTTCAATATAAATTCTATTCCTAGATTGAATAACTCTGAAGCAGATCTACTAGCTAATGTAGCTTCTAAACTCTTTCTTGCAGAAGGCTTGTCCCCAGACTCATTCTCCATCGAACTGTTGTTCAGGCCATTTGTTCCTGACAACATCATGAATTGGAGAGTCTTCGACGACGATCAACAGATTATTAGCTTCCTTCTTATGGAAGAAACTTTTCAAGGTGCGGTTATAGACGAACGCACTCACGATGACAATTTGCGTGATTTCATGGTAATACCAGATCCGAGAACTCCTGAATATTCATCGGACATGGTAAATTCGATCCCTAAATCTGTAGTTATATTAGAGAATTTTTATGATCTTCAAGATAAATTTAAAAAGTTGGTCAATTGTAAAACCAATAGTCCCTCATTATCATACGAAAAAGTAAACTTAGGGACTAAAGACAATCTGCAGTACATTAATCTAGGGGTAGGATGTTCTGAACAAGAAAAAGCTGCATTTATTAAATTATTTGAAGAATTTAAAGATGTCTTTGCATGGATGTATGATGACCTTAAAAATTTCGACCCTGACATCATACAACATGTCATTCCTATGAAACCCCAAACCTTACCCTTTCAACAAAAATTGAGAAAAATGCACCCTAAGCTCGAACTGACCATTCAAAAAGAATTGAATAAGCTCCTAAATGATAAGATTATTTTCCCTGTTAGGAACACTCAATGGGTTTCTAACCTTATCCCTGTTCGGAAGAAAAGTGGGGAAATCCAACTCTGCATCAATTTCTGAAACCTTAATAGAGCATCTGATAAAGACAACTATCCTGTCCCACCCATGGAACAGATCCTTCAATAGGTATCTGGTTCTGAGAGGCTATCCTTGCTGGATGGTTTCTCAGGGTAGAACCAAGTCTTGATGTCTCCTCCAGACCAACTTAAAACTACCTTCCACACCCCGTGGGGCACCTACGCTTATCGAAAAATGCCATTTGGATTGATTAATGCCGGTGCCACTTTTCAGAGAGCAATGGAGATTGATTTCCGAGGCCTAATCAATCAGTCTGTCATAGTTTACTTAAATGATGTGACTGTATTTTCTAAAAACAAAACTGATCATCTCGCTCATCTATGAGACGTTCTGCAGCGATGTCGTAAATACAACATTTCCTTGAGTCCTAAAAAATCCATGTTTGTTGTAGAACAGGGTAAACTCCTGGGATTTATTGTGTCAAGTGAAGGGATGATTATCGACCATGAAAGGACTCAATTCATCACAAAACTTCCCCCTCCTACATCCAAAAAGTCGATGCAGTCTTTCTCAGGCCATATTAACTTCATGAGGAGATTTGTCCCTAGTTTCTCTGAAATGGTCAGGCCTTTACAGAATTTAATTAAGAAAGACACCATTTATCACTGGGGACCCCTAGAGAATCAAGATTTTAATGCAATAAAGAAGGCCATAATAGATGCTCTGTCTCTCATGAGCCCCGACTTTTCTCAAGACATTACACTCTACACTTTTTCTTCTGACCGTTCCTATGTCGCCGTCCTAACTCAAAAGAACGTCGGAAACAACAAAGTACCCATCACCTTTATGAGTTCTGCTTTCAAAGGCACTAAAATTAATTACCCAGCAGTAGATTAACAAGCCTACGCTATTTTCAAAGACGTTAATCATTTCCAATCTTATCTTTTGAAATCAAGGATGAAAGTTGTTGTCCCTTATCCAGCCGTCAGGAACCTGTTAGTGCAGAAGGAACAAGGTGAAAGAGGGCTAACTAGGTCACCTCCTTGCAGGAGTACGACATAGAAATTATCCCAGCTCAAATAGTGAGAGGCCAAGGATTATGCAAGTTAGTTTTTGATTCAGTAGCATGACAACAAGAAGAAAGTGATACGTCAAACCTAGGACAACACTATCAAAATGCAATCTATTGTGCACAAAACTCTATCAGTCCTTGGTATGATGATATAAGATTCTATCTTGAACATGGGTCAGCCCCCGATCATATGGATCCCACTAAAAGAAGAGCATTAAGATTAAAGTCTGCCTCCTTTCATTTGGTTAATGGTATTATGTTTCGTCAAAATTTTGATGGCGTACTGATGCGCTGACTTGAGAAGGACGAAGCAGAAAAAGTCTTGCTAGAATTGCATGCAGGAGAAGATGGTGGTCATTTTGGTGGTGACACTACTGCCCATAAGGTTTTAAGAGCCATTTATTACTGGCCCACGCTTTTTAGAGACACCGATGCCTTGTGTCGTAAGTGTATTATTTTCCAGAAAGCATCAGGGCAGCTACAGAAACCAACCTTTCCTTTGTAGCCCATTTCAGTAAATTCTCCTTTTCAGCAGTGGGGCCTTGATATCATAGGTCCAATCAACCCCCCATCCTCACAATAACATAAGTTCATCATCACAACCACATATTACTTTACCCGGTGGTCTGAAGCTGTCGCGTTAAGAACTGTGAACACCAGTCAGGTAATTGCCTTTCTAAATTCGAATATTATCACTCGTTTTGGTATCCCTGACTGTTTAGTATTCGATAACACATATTACTTTTCCTCTCTCAATATGAGTGAGTTCTCTTTGGAAAAAGGAATTAAATTGAAGTATTTTGCTAGATATTACCCCCAGGGAAACAGATTAGCAAAATCAACAAATAAGAACTTGATTAAAATCATCAAGAGAATGGTGGCTGAAAATCACAAAAACTGGCACAATGCACTGTTGAATGCACTTTGGGTTGATAGGGTAACACCAAAAGCTGCTATAGGTAACTCTCCTTTCTTTCCTGTTTATTGCAAAGAAGAAATTCTGCCACCTCACATTCTTTTTCCTTCACTATAGTTGTTGCAGAAAATCCAAGAAGAAGATTGTCCCCCTTTAGTAAACTGAATTAACACTTTGATGAAGCTAGAAGAGGTAAGAGCCCAAGATAAACGTAAGTTAGATCAACATCAACTATTGGTTAAAAGATGGTTTGATTCTAACTCTGCTTCTGATAAGAATTTCGAAGTAGGTGACCTCGTCCTAAAGTGGGACAAACCACATGAGGGAAAGGGAGAGCACACAGAATTTCAAAACTTACAGCTTGGACCATTTTTAATTACTGAGAAGTTAGGTCCCAGCGCTTTCCAATTACAAAATCTTGAAGGGCAGCCTAACACCTACCTGGTGAATGAACAAGCCTTGAAAAGATACTTTGCTTGATGACAACCCTTGTATATTATGTACATATTTTGGTTTTGTTTACTTTTTCTTTTGCTTTTTTTTGTTTTTGATTTCTCCTTTGAGTTTATCAGCTTGTGTTTTTGGAAGTAAACATACCTGTATATTGATCTATTCAGACAAAGAAAACAGAAAATTCCTTCGCTGAAATAACTGCTAAAGAAAATTATATAAACATCAATTGTATACTTCTGAAATTTACATCTGTGATTGGCAAAAGTTTGTCATTTGAAAGAAGTTAACTGATTTCAATCTCTAACATAATATTGTTGGGATCATCCATTATCTCTTTACGCTGTCCCTATTCCTTAAGGGAATAACTCAAAAGATGTCTCCCTGCCTTAGAAAGTTGCTTCTGTAAATGAAACATCTCTGGATTTTAATAAAGGACAGTTCTAAAAAATTCTGCTGAGGTATGAAAAAATATGTTAAAATATCATAATTTTTAGTGTCACCCCGCTCAACTATATAAAATAAAATAAATCAATAAAAGAGTTGTGGGAAGTGCTTGTAAACCTGCCGGGATGCTGAATAGGTTTGCTGGCAGTGGGTAAATGCATGCATGATTCCAAGACAACTTCGTCGGGGTACTGAACAGGCCCACTGGCAGTGAAGCAATGTCGTGTATATGAAAATTTGCAAATAAGAAACCTCTTAACCATAAAATGTCCTTTATTCTGATCTAGAACTTCTTGGTAGGATACAGATGTCCGAGTGGGTTAAATGGAAACCCTGTCGAGGCTATGGACGCTTGTTGGTAGTAGTGGCTCTGCCAATAGTATTGGAGATTTTATCTTTAATATCGCAACTCACTTGTCTTGAGACAATTATTTTTTTTCATCCTTTAAACACTGCTGGAATATTTGGTTGATGATGATGTTTACACAATTTTCTGGTTGTTATTTTTGATTTAGAATTTTTCTCATTATCCTAATCTGAGTTTGTTCTTTTGTCAGAGATAACTGCTTCTACTAGTGTGTCGCCATTGTTGGCAACCAATTCACATTTTTCTACTGTCCTTATAAGCTGCCTACACCAGTGTTTTTCAAACCTTAATTTTTCGTTGCAATTCTCAAATAAAACGACACTTTTATATTTTGCGCTATTTGCACACTTACCTTCGTTCTTGTTTTCACGATTATAAGCGTGAAAACTTGGTTTTCAAAGTCGCATTAAAATCATCACTGAATTGTCATTATCTTGTCGATATGCCCATTGCGTTTACATTTTACTTATCATTATATAGTTGGCAAGACCTTTTGATCTGTACTCATTTGACATTCTTTGATTGATTATGTAATTTCGTTTCATGAGTGATTGAGTTTATGATGCATTGGTGATTGGATTTACATGTTATTTGATCAATTCACTTGGCACATTGGTTATATAAAAAAGCATTGGTGTTATGGTTAAACCCTTGGTATGAATCGTTTCATACAACACTTGGTATTGGTTTCGATTCATTTGTTTGGTTTTAAATCTATGGTATAACTTTTGCTCGCATGAATGATTAATCCGCTTACCATTGATTTCATTGGTTGATTTAATGGCATAATTGTTAACACATATGCATAGTCATTTGAATAGTTATAAGCACCGACGGTTGTACTATGGATATGACTATTGTGCATGGGCCAAAATAGCTCCACCACCTTCGCATGATGTGTCATTAATGTCTTTCCCCCTATCCCTGTTTCACCTCTGCTAGTTTCGGGTAATCCTGTGCGCATTCTGCCCCTACGTATGTTATGATTCAAACCCTGGCTCATTCACATCACTCACCATGTGCTCCTCCCTATGGCACCAGTGGTGTGAATTGAACTGAACGTTAGTCAAGATTTGTTACTCTTTGATAACGCCCGTAAGGATTTACAAGATAATGGTTGGCTCACGATTATACAGAGGTTTGAGGGTTTCAATCTATTTGTTGCACAACAATTCACCCTTACCTTTGATGGGTGTAGGGCCAAAGTAGGTGACATTCATCTTGAAATCAGTGAAGAGTTCATTAGCTCTGCCACAGGATTAGCAACCATGGGCCAACTATGTTTTAAAAACTCTAAATTCGACGAGGTGCCATGGCCTTTGCTGTTCGTATCACGAAACGTCACATCCTGTGACAAAGGTATGCCTATTTCCATGCTTAAACCCAGGTGGCATGATCTTTTGATAGTTGTTAAACAATTTGTGACCTGTGAGGGTCGGTATGGACTAGTTTTTCTCTATCACCTTAGAATGTTAATGAATTTCATGGGTTATCCATTGAACATGCCATTTTATTTTTAGCGTAGTCTTTACAAAATGGCTAAGAGGTTCAAACGCGAGAAAGATGACAGTAGCTTGTTTCACCATGGCTTGATTAGACTCATCGTCGTTCATCATTTAAACCTCCACCATGATAATTGGCAAGATTTTCTGTCTAGAAATGGCTTTGTTGATTTAGAGTCTATCCAAATCGACAAGTCTATGGTCAGTGAGACTAAGATCGGGCCACCCGTGCCTCTTCATGCCCTTCTACCCTCCCCGAAACCCTCGGTTGGCCCTAATATCGACCGACCCGACATCTTAATAGACAAGACACAGACTGTTAAGAGGCCTATGAGGAAAAAGGTTAAAGGTAACCCTACTGTCGATGGCAAAGGTAAAAAGAATGCTCAATTGATATCGAGACTTGCTCGGAGTAAACCTAAACCTAGTGTTGATCAAAAGCCCATAGTCCTCAGTGAAGACTCAAACTCTGATATCGAGCACTTCTTGGCTGGAGAGTACCCTTACTCCCATGGTCTATGCTTCGAGCCACCCTATGACTTTGTTTCTAATTTACCCCATTGCGTAAAGAATAATCCTAGCTACCCAGGGATCAAGCTACCTAATGAAACCCTCAGTAATCTGAACAAACCCTCGACTGTCGTTTCAAAGCCCGAACATACATCATGTAACCAATGTAATGTGTGGCTGGAGCACTACTATACCGATGTTCCCCTATTACAGTTGAAAATAAAATCATTGGAAAACCAAGTTACAGTGTTGAAAAGAGAAAGGGACAAGATCCAAGCTAATGACAAGAAACATAAAACCACTGGTTTAATTGTATTTAGGAATGTCGAATTGGCTACATCCTTTGTCAATTCCAAACTATCATAATCGAATCCATTTCATATTGTCCAAGTATGATTTTCAATTTTAAGTTCGTTTCAGGAGTGGCTTGAATTAATATAATGAATTGATTTTTGGGTTATGGTTAGTTCTCTTCATTATTTGAAATGATTCTTTCGTAGTTCCATTATCAAAAATGGTTATGCTATGAATTTTGTATAGTACATCAATATTTCTAAAATTAAATGAACATATGATTGGGTTATGCGATTTTGTCATTCCCAGTTTAGTATAAGCAATTCATTGGTTTTGACTCGGTTTGGTTTGTTTGTGAATCAATTCTGTTTGATAGTCGATTTGGTATGATTTTAATTAGTTTTGTTTGCTCCTAATAAATTCAAAAAGACTTTGTTCTATATTGAATTAGTATTTTCGATTAGATTTTGATTATCTTTGACCTATGCAAAAGATCTGCTTGCTATTATCGTGGACTTGTGTTGATTCATAATGGATGTAATAAGAACAAACTGTTTCGATTTGTTTTGATTTGATTGATGCATGTCTTAGATTGATATCGAAAGTAGATTTGATACTGCTCTATTTGTTTTGATTTTCAAAAACGATTTTGTCTTTGTTGAATTTGTATGAGAAAACTCGGCTAATAGTTCAAGTAATGATTTCGTTGAATGTCAATCGATTTTGTCTGCCCCCAATTGGCAATAAAAAATGTTGGACGAGTCCCACATATCCTATTACGATTTCATCTGTGACAATTTACATACCAGTTTTGATTTGATTTGCTAATAAGCCTGGGTCGTTTGTATATGTTTAATAAAGTTATATCAATTTGAAAACGATCCTGTTGGTTTCGCTTGGATATGACTGTGATATTGTGGATAGCTGAAACAACTATTTGTGTTGTTTTCAATTGGTTATGAAAACGATTTCATTACTTTTCGGTTATCCAATACGATTATGTATACCCGAATTGGTGATAACGAATTAAATAGAGTGCATCCATCTCTGTTATCATTTGGTTTAGTTTGTTCAAATTGCATACAAGTGTCGATTTGAATGATGCTTTTAACAATCAAATATTTTTATAGTTTGAATAATTTTTTTTTAAGATTCAAATTGATTTTTAATACGATTCTGTGTTTGATTTAGACCAGCTATAGAATCACAAGATTCTGTAGCTAGTCTTTAGAATTAGATTTTTATCAATTTTATCAACAAAATATCCTCTTAACTTGTCCATTTTTGTCCTCTTTCAGGTACATTTGAATTGCATTGGGCATGCTATGGCAGTCTAGGAGATATTTGTCTATTATAGTTTTTATTTTAGGTTGTTAGTTTAGTCAGACTTGGGATATCATCCCATATTTTTTGTAAACTGTTTTGATGATTCCCACAGGGATGTTTTACCCTGTGGGAGGTCTTTAAATACTTGTTATTTTTTGTAATAAGAATCATCATTCTCACTTGTGGGAGAACCAGACTATGGATTTATGATTCAGACTGAGACGAAAGTTGATGTCTTGTAACAACTTTCGCTTTCAATATATCAAACTTTTGTTTCAAGTTTTTGCATATCAGTTGGTAATTAATTATCGACTACTTTAGCTATCATAATTCTTTGCATGCTGATGTGATTTGATTTATATGTTGTCTGTATCTGATCTCTCCTATCTTTAAAGTACAACAATTACTTTGTTTCAGTTAATGAATGGCATATTTCTCTTCTTTGTTAATTGAATCATTTTGTATAGATCTTTGCATACAGACTTATCTAACTGTGAATATTTATAAATCATAAGGTTGCTGTAAATTTTTATGTCTTGTTTGTCATGTAATTATATTTGAAGAGCACAACTGCTTCTAGTTTACAAGAAGCTTGTGGATAATCTGGTGCGGGTTTCCTCCCTCCGATCAGGTAAGATAATCATCGCATACACAAGACAAACCTGGAGTGTTACTTCAGGTTAGTTTGTTATTTAGTGTTTACTAGTTAATTTGTTAGTATAGTATAAGTAGTTTAGTTAAATATATGTATAGTTTAGATTCGTAGTTAGAGTTATTATTTTAGTTTCTTAGTTTAGTTAGTTTTATGTTATTTCTTTTTTCATAAAATTATAAAATCATAAAACAATAGTCTTGTTGTCTTAGGATAGATTACAAATGAGTTGTTTAGATTTTCATTCAAATATGTAATTTGTAAATGTTGTATATTTGAAAATTAATTTGACTCTGTTAGTAACAGAACATTTGATTTTATAAGATTATATTTGTGTAGTATTAGATAGTAAATTGTATATATAAATAGTATAGATTTGTTTATTAGTTTGTTTTAATAGTTATTTTTAGTTAGATTAGTTAATTTAGAGTAGTTTTCTTTTGTTTTCTTAGGACTTAGATCAGCTAACGGAGCCRCCTAACTCGTCAGGGTGGGTTATCCCATACAGATTGGGTTATTTAGACAACCTCGAAYTGGATTCACTCTTCCAGTTGATGGACAGTCAATTTCGCCCGTCAACATGAAGCCATATGAGTAATGGATTGTTTAAGTCAATTCTTTCCTTATGCCTCCAAAMCACACCTTAATCAATGAGATCAGTCACTACTTGGAGGACATGTGTCATAGTTTGAGGGYCCATGCATGTCCAACTAATTATGTAATAAGTCCGTAGTGCCTAAAACCATATTTTTTGATAATTAGGAGAAATTATCCTCAATGAAACAATCTGTGAGCTTGTCTAGGTTTCCCATAATTCTCTTTGAAATCCAGGGAGGTGGGTGACCATAAATGGCTATTTGAATAGGCACTACGACATTTTAACAGATTTCATAAAATAAATCTTTGGCTTTATCCTCCCATAAATTGGACTGATAAAAATGAATAGGTTCAGAATTGGTTGGGGTCCAACACTAGTTTATCAGAGGAAAAGGGGTGTTGGAACAGATGACATCCATCACATATGGAAACATGTAGAAAGGAGAAGGTTTCTCTTTTGATTTTGATTCCTTATAATCAACGATTTACTTGGCCAAATTATTCAACAACATTTTGGACAAATTGAAAGTGTAACCCTTGTCTACCTCATTCATGATGGCTACCCATTCCATTGAGAAATGTGTAGAGATTTTATTTTTAGACAGGAGATGGAGAATCATGGCTACATACAACATATGAGCATCCAAAGACATTGTGGCGTATGTACCATGAGCGTTGGTTCTAAATTTCCACACATGTCCCCACCATGTATTGATTATATCATGACCACTCCTAGCGTATTGGATGACATATTTTCTCTCAAAATCTATAAGGAATGCGACATTGTAAGTGTATTTAGGAGTAGGGGAGATTTTTTGCATCACTTTTAGGTGCTCTGGTTGAAAAGAGCCGACAAAAACCTGCTCGTGGTTGATGATGCTCCTAGTATGGATGTCAATGTGTTCCAAGGCCCATCTTATCATATCATTGTAAGGCATGATTTTTGGCTGTGTTGCTATCTTGTGCAACTCTAAATGTGTTATATGTCTAAGCTTAAATGTATAAGAGTCATCATCTTCCTCGACAGAGTCTTTTGAACAGTTGATGATTTCATGTTTTAGGACCTAAAAAACTTGCATCTAGGTTTTACTGCCTTCCGTGACTCACGAAGTAGTGTCTGATAGAACATTTGCATTTGGGTTTGAATCTTCACCCGTCGCGTCAAGATTTTTTTCCATTTTTTGTTGCGCTATAATCCTCGAGGAAACAGAGTGAGCTTACCTATTTCAGGAGAAGTCTATGAGTTCTTTACTAGATAGAACTACTAATTATGAGTGATGAATGTGATTTTCAAATTGAATTTCTTTAATTCAAACAAAAGTTTATCGATCTTCGTATAGCCTCACTAATGAGGAATTTATTAACCTTAATGGAATTGAATTCTTGGGAATCCATAATATTTGTTTGAAATAATTACCCTTAATCTACCATAAATTTCATCAATACTTCGACGATTCGCATTTGGGAGCTTTGGATGTGACATGGTGGAAACCTCCCGAATCCCAAACCTACAGAGGATTTAATCTCTAGACAATCGATTTTAAATCTTAATTAATCGTGTTTAAAACATTGTATTAACTTCAAGTGTTTCAAAAGTTCAGACTTTAGGGGTTTTGAATATAGCAGAAATGAAATTTCTTGAAATCTGAAACCGTGAAGTAATTAATTAACTCTTAATCATGATTAACTTTCGATATTAAATGTTTTATTAATTCCTTTTTACTCTTTTGAAAGGTCCAATACTTCGACCTTTTTAAACTTCAATGATTTGTGGACTCACTCTATGTTAAACTCTCGAAGGGACATCTCCCAGAGTGACGTGGTAGAGATGACGTCATTCTAGATGATGTGCCAAGAAAAGAGAGGTGCCATGTGTCACTCAAGAGCATGTGAATCATCCAATGAAAATTTAAAAAATAAGTGCCATGTGTCAGCTCATCAAAGATTTCAAAGACACATGTCCTATGAATCATGTTCATGAGTTCTTTAGGATTTATCGCGAGATGTTACTTTTGGTTTCTGAAGCTTTGGGGTTTCTACTATTTATACTTGGTGGAACATCTGAAGCATGAAGCTCTGAAGTTACCGTTAAATATTTACCCTTTAAAACTCAGGTGACTCTAGAACTTCGGAGATCGTTAGGGTCACTCAATCAAATTAAGTAAACTCATCAACGATAGATATTTCACATGCTTTATTATTAAATAACAAGAAATGAATTTGATTTAAAATTAAAAGGCCATTTTCCATTTTTTTTCTTTCTTTGGGTAAAATTTTATTCCTAAGAGGTGAAAAATAGAAAGCTCAAAAGTTCAAAATTGTGTGTTCCAAGAGATACAACATAATATATTTTTGAGAGAAAACATGATGGATAGCTTTGAAAGAATGCATATTGTTTATGAATCACTTGTTACCATGGTAAAACTTTTTGATTTATACAATTGTGTATATTATACTATAAATGTAGGTATAATCCCTCCTCTATCTAGTGAGGCTCCTAGGTGAGTAAATGAAAACCCATGCTTCTTCTATCATTAGTAGAAAAATTGCATCATATTGACTCTCTAATTGATGAGACGTTATATATATATATATATATATATAGTTGTGTTTAAATATTTTTTATGCACCGATGTGAAATGCATGCAAAAATACAGTGGATTTAATAATTGTAATAAGAGTCTCTATGGTCCTAACTAAAATATGATTTTCCTACTACAATATTGTTATTATTGTTGTTACTCCCATCTTTACCGTTACCAAGATTTAACACTGCACAACGATATATTAAAATAGGTGTTGAATCATATAGTATATGTGATGGGTTTTTAGAAATATAATAAGCATCAATGCAATTCAAAATATACAATACACACTAGTGCTTTAGGAGTGTATGATATGCATTAGTTCTTTGATATGCATAAGTTCTTTAGAAAATATAATACACACCAATGCTTTAAATATATATAATATGCACATATGCACATTACATATGTGTGCACTAGTGCACTGTACTATTATAATCACACAAAAACAAAAAAACTCCATTAGGACCTCTCATAGCCCATAATTTTTAGTTATAGTGCACATATACTAAAATATCCACTAAAACCTTTGTTGTCAAAGCAGAGATTTTAGCAAAGAGTTTTTTGATAAATTTCCCAATCTTGTAATTATTAAAAACCTCCACTACGTAGTGTTTTTCTTTTAGTGCAAGAAATTCACTGTTCGACCTGGGTTTATGTAGGTCCCTTATACATTATTTT
>JZKD02S1076019.1:0-13181 GCA_000966675.3 Picea glauca
TCGCCTCCACGAGCATATTCATCCCTCTTGAAGATTCCTAGAGACTCTTCATCTCCTCTGTCAATCACCCCGAAGTGTCTTCGAGTCCTCTGGTAGACACTATCAGTGGTTTGGGCATTTACACTGTGATGTGCAACAGTAGCCCTCCGATCTCCTTCAGTTTCACCTGAACCGTTGGATTAAGAATAAAGAATCTTGTGCCTGTTTCGCCATTTCATAATTCAACATTTTGGGATCAATGTGGTGAAGCTTAGCACCTCTAGCTTCTCCCTCCATCTTCCATCGATGTTCCCAATGGTTGTTACCACACGCTTATGCATAAAGCGCTTTCACGATTTCACATTTCGTGAATCTGGAGATGAAGCATCTCGACTCTCCAAGTCGCGATCCCCGAAACCATGAAATGGAACTTATCTAAACTGACTCCTTCCCTTCTCGTGACCACCGACAGTGACCATAGGCTATGCTAAAAGGTGCTTCATATTTCACGAGTTTCCACACCATGCTCTTTTGACTCCAAGTCAGTGAAATTCCAATCGCTTGCCACTTGTCCTATGATTCGACGGTTCAGATCTTATCTTGATTCAACATCTTAGATCATATAGCGATTTCCCATATCGCAATTTCAACATTCTTGTGTTTATGTTTCTTGCCTCTCCAAGTCGCGATTCGTGAAACTCCGAAATGGAGTCGGATCAACGGTCCATGTCACAACTTGATTTGATGGCTGTGATTAAATCACGATTTTCCATATCGTTGTTCCTAAGATGGAGGTTCTCATCACTCCAAGTCGTGATAGGAGAAGCTCTGAGATGGAGCTCAGATCAACGATCCATGTTCTTGGTGATCTGATGGTCCTGATCTTTTTGTGATCTCGCATCTCACTGATCCTTAGATGGAGACTCTCGTCACTCCAAGTCGTGATAGGAGAAACTTCGAGATAGAGCTCAGATCAACGGTCCATGTTCTTGGTGATCCGATGGTCCTGATCTTTTCACGAATTCGCATCTCGCGGTTCCTTAGATGGAGGTTCTTGTCAGTCCAAGTCGCGATAGGCGTGGCTCCAAAATGGAGCTTAGATCAACGGTCCAGAACCCTTGGTGATCTGACGGTACAGATCTTATCATGAGTTCTCATCCTGTGATTCCTGTGATGGAGGGTCTTGTCACTCCAAGTCGCGATATGCGAAACCCCAAAATGAAGTCTTTGACATGCTCTTATCTTCTGCCACGCATCCCTCTTGGATCAATGGTCAAGATTTTATTGAGACTTCGCAACTCCACGAGCCTTCATTGTGCCTGATCAATGGTATATATTTGGCCTCGATCTAATGGTTGAGATTATTTCGTGATTTCACATATCAGGAGTTAGAGAGGTGAAAGGATGGAGCATTTCATCCCTTTGAATTTTCAGTCAACGAAATGTTGATCTGTGTCCACGTGTCTTGCCCATAGATGGACGGTCCTCCTTCTTTCAGGATTTTGTATACTTGCTTCTCCTTTCACTTTAATGAACATGCAGGTTCTCCCTGATCCAATGATGGTCAGATATTACACTCAGATCTGACGCCTAAGATGTGTCCTCCTCTTCAGCCTGTTCTTCTTGTCTGAATTCATATATGATGGTCATCGGGGATTTTGAATAAGATGCAATGTTCATTGTTGATCCTCCTCTTCCATTATCACTGTGCTATTGATCATGATGATCTTTTCCATTAGTGTTCTTGCCATCAATGACAAGCTCACTCCCAACCGTAAACCTTCCAACAATCCTCTGCACTATCTCTTCTAAACTTATCGAGCTTGCTCTACAACATCTTCCTAAAATACTTCTGATACTTCTTCTTGTACTCGTGCCATATTTGTTGTTGTACTTTCCATCAATGACAAGCATACGATGCCTGTTAAACATTGCCGACAAAGAGTTTTCTTCTTCAAACTTAATCAGTACTAACAAAAAATCATTCTATATTATAATTTGCAGTTGTTCATTTTGGAATAATGAAGGAAGGTTATTAGGAGATCCAAGAGTATGTATTTACTTAATTAAATATATTTATCAAGAATCAAAACATGGTAAGAAGTTACATTGTAATAATATCATGCATAATAATAACAAATGATGGATTATAATAAATAAAATGAATGGTTTAAGATAACTAATAAAAGATAAATTAGGAGTATATTACCTCCTAATTTATATGTACAAAACCATATTTATGTGTACAAAGCCATGCAAATTCCCTCTTTAAAAACCCTTAAATACAAATTTTTAAGCTACAAAAACATGCTACGTGATGTATATATGATTTCCAACAAGAAAATAAGTTTATGATTAGATTTATATTCTAGTGGGATTCAGAGGTGTGCATTCCTTTATTTTATAGGATTTTCTTTTTTAAATTGGATGAAAATAGTCAAATAGTTCCGAATTAAGGATAGCGAATTTGGTTATGTATTAGAGCAATTGGAAATATATTTAATAAACTATATTTTAGTGTTATTACTTTCTCATGAAATATTGAATTTACAATTTATCTCAAAATAAAAAAAACCCTAAGAGGATTTCAAATTAAAAAATGTTTGTCTATAAATTGAATTTTCTAGGGTTACATACCTTTTTTGTGGTTGTATAAGATCTTCCCTTCATTATTTTTTAATTTTGATATTATTTCATGTATTATATCGATTTATCCCTTCTCACATATAAAATTATCTTATCTATTGATGACCCTACCAACTTCTAAATGGGTGCTCTTCTTCTGCAAGGACACCTTAGCTAAAAGTGGTGATGTGAAAAGAGTATAAGAAATAGCATGTAAAATGTGTGGATCATAGACAATGTTGAGATTCCCATATACATTATATTAGCACATATTGAGACAAAAATTAGCATCAACTAACCAAGAAAAAAATGATCATTAAGAACCCATCTACCATTAGGATGTAAAAATGTGAGCTCTGATCCTCCTTTATTACATGCCATTTGTCCATCTCATGCAAACTAATAATTATTTAATTACTAATTTCATGTTATTTTGTAACGACCCCATCGTTATGACTACAAGTAATGCAAGCAAGTAATTTTTTTTTTGTTTGAAGTAGGAATGCAACAATGACAACGGTTAAAAAACATAACTTGACGACGAACAGAATGCATGTAGATCAGACAACAAACAATAATGGCTCAAAACACTAGCACATCATGAAATTGGATGAAACATGTGATAATCAAAGGCAGATATAAATGACTACCCACCTGACATAAGAAAGACAATGCCTACAAGCTGCATGACAACATTAGCCTAACATAGTGGCTTCAATGACTAGAGAAGGCTTCAACGACTAGGGAATATGAACTTCTACATCACAAAAAAACCCAACGCCTTTAGGAGTTACAAAACCAATTACCAACAACTATTTCAACGAACAACACTCACATCGAGAAGCATAGACTCCAGCCAGGTTATCATTCACCTCTATCGATTAGGGCGCACAATGATTCCCTCATCAGGAATCATGTTGTCACAAGGCAATAGGTGTGATGGTAACCCTGGTGCAACATAGCACATATATACCAATAACCCAAGAAAAACAAATGCACTAGGATACCAAACTAACTTTCATAATAAAACAAGACTATACCCATGCATCCAAGCAACAAGTCAACAAGACACAAGGTGACATCACTCGAAATTAAAATTGCACAGCTGACCGAACGATTCTTGTTTCCTACAAGGAAACCTGTATGGTGAAACGACTATGACCAACCACTCTTTTCCACTCGAATTAAGGCACAAGGCACATAGTAGCCAATTAACTATTAAGCTATTGATTGTTTTAGCTAATGAAACTACTAATCCCTTGACCATTAAGCTTGCGCAAGATATTAAATCATTACACCAATAACCCATTATGTCTAAAAATCCTATCCATTCAAAATTTATAACTCTATCCAACAAATGATAATCCTATTATGTTTAGTAAAAATCAAATAAATCTTAAAACCTTTACATCATTAATATAAATAAAAATTGTTATTTTCTCTGTATAACCGTCTACTTTTATTTTCTTCAAGTTCAATTCACTTTAAATTATAGGTTAGTTAACATAATTAAGGGTATGTGAAATGTTGAATTGAAAGTTCCAATATGAAGAAGGTTTATGTGAAGTTGGTTCACCTTAAAAAAATATATTATTTCACTGTCTATCAATTATATGCTAATGTTGTCTAATAATATAAGATAATGATGTCTACCAAATTCATTGCACATTAACAAAACTAAAGATTTTTAAAACCAGAAAACATTGTCTAACACCGGTAGCTTTCTACCAATCAATAAGCTGTCACATATACTATGTTGTCATACAAAAACATATGCTAAAAATGAAGACATACTAAAGATAGACACGATGTCATTTTAACAAGGAAAAACATTTCATTGTCCAGGTATAAATCGTTGTCTTAAATCAAGGAATTAGCATCGTTAAAAACATAGGTATATCCTTGTCATTCTTTGTGGGGAATTATCAAAACTACAAATGCACATATATAATCGTTGTCAAAAATGCATATACATAAGTCCATATATGATAATGAAGATATATACTCGTTGATGTATGATCACACAGGTATATTAAATCACTGTCAAAAATAGATGAAGCTACTATGTAAATAGAGTAAATCTAAAATTGTTGTGTAAATACCATAGGTAATATCATCGTTTTATCTAAAATTGTTGTGTAAATACAATAGGTAAATCGTTGTTATATCTAAAATCGTTGTGTAAATACAATAGGTATATTAAATGTGCAGTGTATAAATCTAAATCGCAGAGTAAATAGATGGTATTGGTTGCTGGGTAAATACAGTAAATCTAAAATCATTGTGTAAATATAGTAGTCAACATCATTGTTATATCTAAAATTGTTGTGTAAATAGAATAGGTAAATTGCCATAATATTTGTGAAAATCTGTGCAAGGTGTCAAGAAAAGCGTAGGGAGGAAGTTGTGTAGTGTGCCATGAAAAATTCGTTGCTGGATGTTGGTTAAAATGCCTAGAAAAATTATGCTGAGTGTTGGCAAAGGTGGAAGGAAAAATTGTGGTTGGAAGCTGTGTAATGAGCCATGAATATCATATCGTGAATGTTGTGCATAATACATTTTTAAAGGTGGATTCAAACGCTAAGTAAAAATGGGTGACTGCCCAACAAAGTCACAGAGTAAAATTACATTTTAAAAGTGAAATTAACAACTCTTTGAAAGGGATCTCTGTGCAATGAAATTGCAGATACAAAATACATTTAAAGGTGAAATAAAAACTCTATGAATTGGGATCTCTGTCCAGTGAAAATCCCAGAGATAAATTTCATATAAAAGTGAAATAAAAAATCTTCGAAAGGGGATCTCTGTTAAGCGAAATCACAGAGATATACCCTAGAGATAATCAAACAAAAAGATGCAAAGATAAATCATTCTGTAAGGAATCAATCAGAACACAAGGATGCCCATTCTCAGAAACGAAGGGATTGAGATCAATCGTAAGAGAAAAAAAAATGTAGAGATAAGTAAGGGATAGATAGGGAGGAAAAATTGTATCCTTCGCTCATCATCCATGCACAGAAAAGCAGGGAATTTGAATCTATAAGTATTTAAACACCGAAGTGATGACCATCGATTCAGCTCCTGGTCGACTACTCAGGCATGGACTAATGACTAAGGGATATAGGACGAAAGATAAAAACACCATATCTTCATAATAATCAATAAAACCCACACAGAGAAGTCATTGCAATCAAAAGTTGGGTTCGCCAAAGGAAAAGCATTTATAATACAATAAACAAGTGGATTACAATACAAAACTATTCAACTGAGCACAGAGAAATAAAATGCATAAATTAAATTTCATTGCAAGTAACAACTTAAACATGCATACCTTATCCAAACACGAATGCTCCATATTTTTTGTCCTGTGCACGCTCCATCGAGCTCTTGCTTGCCGATGGATGTGACCTCACTCGTACCTCCCAGCCAACATTAGGGGTACTCTTATTCCTCCTGAGCCCACTGAGCTGAAAAGGGGCCACACACAGAATACCAGAGAATAACTAGCACCCAACTCACCTTAGGAGGTCGAGTTACCACTCGTTACCCGAGCTGGGTATCCCAACTCTCACAAGAGAAGTTCAGTCAAGACAAAAATTCAGTAGTGTAACATTAGGCATAAAGATGAGATCCATACTCCTCTTCCTCCATATTTTTTATAGAGTTTTCAAGTAATTAGTTTCCCAAATTCTCATTAAATTCCTTTTTCATTTAATAAATTGGGAAAAACCTCCCCCGTACACATGTCACCCATCCCTTAGTCGCACCAGAAAATTAATTTTAATAATTAACTAATTATTCCTATTTCCCTCACCCACCTAAAAGCATTCCTAAAAATGCTCTTTGGTGTCCCAATATTGCCTTACACTTCTTAAATGACTTATGCCTTAGTTAATTCCTAGTTGAGTTCATAATTAGAAAGTTCCAAAGACAATATCCCTTACTAAGTTAGACATTCAACTTTTTGTTTACCTTTCCCCTTTTCCTTAAGTTTCCCCCTTTTTCTTTAAGTTTCCCATTTCTTTTAAGTTTCCCCATTTTTCCTTTTTAACTAAAAATCAGTTTAGCAAGTGTAGATGAAACCACCATTTTACTAAAATTAAATTAGCAAAAATAGATAAAAACAACCATTTCCCTTTTTAAAATTTTAATCCTCCATTATAATTTTTACTTTAATAAATAAATTGAATTTCTTACCCCACTTATTGTTACAGGTTTAATTATGTATATTATTTTTGACCACATGTGTTAATTAGACCTAGATTTTAATTTCATTAGGATGGGCAACATTTTTATTAAGGAAATTGTTTTTAAATATTACTTATCACATAATTCATTTTAAGGCCAACTAGGTTTATTGACTTACCCGTTGAAATTGTGACGTGCCCTTCAGGACCCACTCCATGCTCCAAGGGTTCCACTCACCTCTTCTATTTTATTTTCACGACATGCCCTTCAAGATGCACTACTTTCTCCAAGGGTGCCACTCGCCTCTTGACTGACTTGGTAAACATAAAAAAAACCTAGAGTCAATACTCCACCAAGTGATATTGTGCGAGACTAAGGCCCTCCAAGGAATAAGACCCCTGCCTTATTGCGCAACCCTTAGAATCATCATGAGCAACTGTTGTAGTCTTCCCTCATGACATAGTGGGTCTTCTAGAACTAGGTAATCGTTAACCTACAGTTTGCGCCATGGTGGGAGTGCTAGTATGTTGTGGTAGGGCTGCTCCCACACCTCTCCCTCAAAGTCTCTGGTTGTCGTGCATGACCCCTCTACTACACATGTGAGTTTGGTTGACAAGCTATCGTCATCTTGCATCATCAACAAATCATGTCAACAATAATAATCAATCATCATAACATCTAATCATATGTACATATGTCATATCAACAACAATCAAACCCTAATAGTCCAGTCCCTGAAACAATCTGGAGTCCAAGGTGTGTCATCGATGCCTCTGTATCCTCAAGGTCCAAAGTCCTGCACACATAGGAGAATCACATCAATAGCGCTTGTCTATGTCAATATAAAAATATAACATATATTCATATCCATAATACATCATAATCATAATCAAATGACCAATAGTATAATAATACAGATCACTTGCAATCAAGTGTCCTCAAAGAATAAGTTCGCTTAGTGTGTGCAAGAGCGAGATGTTACATACACCCCGCTATTGTTCTAAGCTTCGTTTCAAAGTTTCACAGTACATAAGTGCCAAAATAAAGTGTATCATAGTATCATAAGTCAATCTATCAAACAAAAATGGAAACTACTGGCGCATATCATATGCGTTCTCCCAGGTCGCTCAGTGCAGACTATAGTCATCCCACTAGACCTTGAATTGATCTATTGTTCGATGCCATAGTTGTCGATTGTGATGGTCCAGAATGCATATTGGCTCCGGTGTGAGTGCACCCTCGTCATATACTTGGAAGGAACTAATGTGAATAACATGTGTAGGATCACTAATATAATGTCTCAAAACAGATACATGAAAAACATCATTCATATGCCTCAAAAAATCAGGTAAGGCTAGTCGATAGGCCACATGCTCCTTATTTTCCACAATCTTGAAAGGTCCCATGAACCTGGGAGAGAGTTTAGGACCCTTTCCAAACTTGATCAAAATCTTATGTGCTTTCACCCGCAAGAATACTCGATCGCCAACTTCGTAACTACGGTCGACACGGTGTGCATCGGTATAACTCTTTTGTCGATCCTGCGCTTCTTTGATCCTTTGTCTTATTGTTTTCATTTGGACTTCCATTTCTTGGATTTCTTCTGGTTCCACCAGGACCCTATCCTCAAGCTAATACCAACTCAAAGGTGTCCGACATGGTCGCTCGTAAAGAAACTCCGAAGGCACCATCTTAATGGTGCTTTGATAACTATTGTTATATGAGAATTCTACCAGTGGAAAGAATTCTTCCAAATGCTTCTGTTGGTCCATCACGTACATGTGCAACATGTAATCCAAGATTTGGTTTGTTTTTTTAGTCTACCCATCTGTCTCTGGGTGATACATAGTACTAAAGTTAAGTTGGGTTCCCAATGCCTCTTTGAAACTAGTCCAAAATCGTCCAGTAAACACCGATCCTCGATCATATATAATCCTCTTAGGCATGCCATGCAGCCTCACAATATCACTGATGAAAAATCTATCTATGTCAGGTGCCTGATATGTAGTATGAATAGGAATAAAATGAGTAGTCTTCATTAGAGTGTCGACTACCACAAAAATCGAGTCATGTCTCCTTGCCTTCAGTGGAAATCCAACAATGAAATCCATCAAAATGACCTCCCATTTCGATTTCAGAATAGTGTGTGGTTGTAGTAATCCTGTCAGATGTCTATGTTCAGCCTTCACCTGTTGACATTCTAGACATATTTCCACATAGTTGACTATGTCTTCCTTCATTCCTTTCCAGAAGAATAAGTGTTTAAGGTCTTCCCTCATCTTCGTGACTACCGGGTGAGCCTTGTTTAGGATCAAATTCCTTAACTTGTCGTTCGGTGGTAAGAAAATTTAATTTTTAAATCTCAATAATCCTTATTCGTCCAACGTAAATCCTTCAAATCTTAGTACCATCATGGTGTTTTGTATGATAATATCCTTGACCTCTTTGTACTAGTCATTGTCATGCTATAAAGTTAGAATCATTTCACGTAGATTCATTTGAAGAGGCATCACCAAAAATATGCATGGTCTTCGACTCAACGCATCAACCACTCTGTTCACTATTCCATTTATGTAAGTAATCTTGAAATCATACTCACTAAGCAATTCCGACCAACGTTGTTGTTGCACGTTTAGGTCTCTTGTGTAAAGATGTGTTGTAGTCCACAGTGGTTTGTTTTTAGTTCAAATTTTTGTCCAATAAGGTAGTGTCTCCAAAATCTCAAGCCATATAAAATGCCTAACAACTCCAAATTTTGCGTTGCATAGTTCTCCTCATGCCTTCTCAACTTCCTTGAGATGTAAGAGATCACTCAACCATCTTGCATCAAAAATCCGCCTAAGCCTTCCTTGGATGTGTCAGTGCATGCCAAGAAGTCTGTGTCCATGTCAGGGACCTTTCATATTAGTGTTGTTGTCAACAACTCCTTGATCCTCTGAAATACTTCCATGCATTACTCATTCCAAACAATCTTTTTGTTCTTCTTATGCAATTTCGTGATTGGATTTGCGATCTTTGAAAATACCTCGATGAACCATCGATAGTATCCCACTAAACACATGAAGCTATGCACTTCTAGGACATTCGTCAGTGTAGGCCATTCAATAATAGCCTCGACCTTTGTTGGATCCATGGTGATACCTTTGCCGAAGATGACATGCCCTAAGTAGTGAATCTTTGATTGATAAAACAAGCATTTAGACAATTCTCCATACAATTTGTTCTCTCACAGACACTGTAGTACCAAGCGCAAGTACTCGTCATGCTCGTCCATCGTCTGAGAGTAAATAAAAATATCATCAATGAATACCTGGATGAACTTGTCCAAGTACTCGTAGAACACCCCATTCATCAAACTCACAAATACCCCTAGGACGTCATCCTCCTTGATCTGTAACTGGTGATACCCTTATTTCAATTCGATCTTTGAAAACACCATTGCACCCTTCATATGATCAAACATATTATCAATCCTTGGCAATGGCTATTGATTCTTGATTGTTACCTTGTTCAATTGACAATAGTCAATGCAGAGTCTCCACAACCCATCCTTCTTTCGTATGAAAATAACATGTGCACCCCCCGGTGACACACTTTGACGTATAAGTTCGAGGTCCAACAAATCCTTTAGTTGAATTATCAACTCTTGTAACTCAGAGGTCAACATCCAATAAGTCGTTCTCTCTATCAGTTCAGACCCCAATTTTAGGTCTATGGTAAATTCCAATTCCCTCTCTAGAGACATCCTAGGTAAATCCTCCAGGAAGACGTCTGCAAACTCTCTCACCATCGGAAGGTGTTCTAGACCTTCGGCTACTCCCTTCTCATTTAATGCAAGGATCGCATAAAGCTTACATCCCTTGCGCATGCTCTTCCGTAACTACAAGGAACATATGAGCCTGAGGGAAACTCCCTAGTTTCGCCCTACAATAACGCGTATTTGTTCCTCATCATTGACCAAGATCAATTGTTTCATCTTATAGTTGAGTGGGACCTCATGCGATTCCAACCAGTCCATACCGATCATGAAATCATAAGATCCCAAGATTGTGACATACAGGTTGGACCTGGTGAAAAACTCTCCCAGATTAAGGCTATAGCCCGTAAACTTCCCTCCAACCTTCTGTTTGGCTCCCGAAGCCATCTCTACAAAGATAAACTCATCCTCTTCGACTACCGTTACTTTAATTCTTTTTAGTGCTACAAAAAAAATGAAACTCTCAGTAGCACTGGGATCTATCAAAATACTAAGGGTATGGTTAGTGACGGTACCTGACGTCTCGAGCAAAGTCGACTGGTTCTCTACCTTGGCGGTCATTCACCACTGCATGAATCTCATGGGCCTTGCCCAAATGTCCCATGGTAGTGGGTCTGGATGATCTATATTCTCTAGTCCTCTCCACTAGGCAGTCAAGATAGTAATTTGGCTCCCCTCATGTCCAACTCCCTTTCCTCGGTTCGATACTCCTGGTACCTGAAGTAGAAGATGACGGCCCACTGTCTTGGAATCTCGATCTTCTCTACTGAACAAGCCTAAACTGTTGCTACTGTGGTCGACACTAGTGCTGGTACTATGGTCCTTAGTAAGGAGTTCACTGCTGAGGCACTGGTTATCGAGGTGTAGTGAAAGTGGATCCTCTCTAGAAGCCACGATATCCTGGCATATGTCTAGTTGTTTGTCTGATGCTGCCTCACACTAGATGACACCTTACCTACTAGTCTCACTGAAGTTCTTCTCTAAACCCCACTGATAAGAGCCTCCTCTGCTATGAGGGCCTTTTGAATGATATCATGTAAGTTTTGAGGCATCAAAATCCCAGCCTTTGCACAAATGTTGACATTAAGGCCAAATAAGAACCTGTTGACCTTAATCTTCTTGATATTCAGGTGTATATCATACCAAAGCAAATACACAAAATGGGCCTCGTAATCGAGCACCATACAACTACCCTATATCAAGGTGTTGAACTCGTTGAGCTGAAGCTCAATGAATTCCTCCGATAGATACGTCTCTCAGAGCCTATCCTCGAAAAATTCCCATGAAACATCTTTGACGATTATGTTCTATTGTGGTAGGAGCATCTTCCACCATAGAAGAGTTCTCCCCTTCATCTAAAAGACTTCCATGTAGAACTTTATGTTGGAGGTATAGTAGCGAAGTGCAAAGCACATAGTCATATTCTCCAACCATGTCTCGACAGCTGTGTCGTCCAGAGCACCAAAGAACATAGGAAATTTGACCTTCTTGAGTTCGTGATGAATGCTACCAGTACTGACCAGAGTGCGCGGTGGTCCCTCGGGGGTGTCGATGCCCTGGCCTCATCTCTATCCAAATGGATGATTAGTGCCTAAGACATCTGTCAAAAAGACCTCATCATCCCAACCACATCACCCACTGCTATCTATTCCTACCCGACCACCTATTTGTCTCTCTGGGGGTTAGACTCCTCAGGTGTGGATGCTACTGGGGGCATAGCGCCTCCTCCCCTAGCACCTCGTTGTCTGCCTCCGAGGTGCCCTATAACCAAGATTACATGCATGAATACAAGCCAACTTAATTAACAACATTATAATAAAATATCAAATCTAGGGGAGCCGTAGTGATCCCAAGTTATGGGTCAAACTAGCTCTGATACCATATGTAATGACCCCATCGTTATGACTACAAGTGAAACAAGTAAGTAATTTTCTTTTTGTTTGAAGTAGCAAGGAAACAATGACAAGAGTTAAACAACACAACTTGATGATGAACACAACGCACACATATCAGACAACAAACAACAATGAATCAACACACTAGCACATCATGTAACTGGATGAAACATGCGATGATCAAAGACAAATCGAAATGACTACCCGCCTGACCCAAGAAAGAAAATTCCTACAAGTTATATGACAACATCAACAACCTGACATAGTGGCTTTAACAACCAGGGACTAGGAACCTCTATGTCACGAAAAACCCAAATGCCTTAAGGTGTTACAAAACCAAATACCAACAACCATTACAAAGAACAACACCCACATCAAGAAGTAGAGACTCCAGCCATATTATCATTCACCTCTATCGATCAAGGTGTGCAATGATCCCTTCATCAAGAATCATGCCGTCACAAGGCGATATGTGTAAAGGTAACCCTAGCGCAACATAACACATCTAGACCAATAACCCAAGAAAAACCAATGCACTATGATACCAAACTAACTGTTATAATACAAGAAGACTATACCCATGTACCTAAGCAACAAGTTGACAAGATGCAAGGTGACATCACTCTATATTATAATTGCACAATTGACTAGAGGATTCTTGCTTCCTACAAGGAAACCTGTGTGGTGAAATGACTATGACCAACCACCCTTTGTCGCTCGACTTAAGGCACAAGGTG
>JZKD02S1076041.1:0-13181 GCA_000966675.3 Picea glauca
AACAAAATGGTGTCGTTGAGAGAAAGAATCGCACATTAAAATAAATGGCTAATTGTATGATTCAATCTAAGGGATTAAGTCTTAATTATTGGGTGGAATCCATTAATTATGCAAATTACATAGTAAATATCACTCCCACTAAGGCTCTAAAAACTACAACACCGGAAGAAGGATGGAATAAACTTAAGATAGATGTAAGCCACTTCTATGTATTTTGCAGTGTAGCATGGGCTCACATCCCTGATGAGAAAAGGAAAGCATTGCATCCTGAAAGTGAGAAGTGTATATTTGTTGGATATTATGAAGATTTCAAAGGTGACAAAATTTTTCGAACTCACTATAATGAAATTATTATTCGAAGAGATGTTAATCTAATGAAAATCTCTTATTCTGCGAGCCTAATTCGACGTTTTTGACTTCTTCGTCTTGCGAGCCATATTCGATGTCTGTGCCATATTATGTTCTTATTCTAGTTTCTTCTTCTTCATATGATGATAATGAGGATAAAAATCCACCTCTGCCTACTCACCTTCCTCCGGATGAGTCCATTGAACATGAACCTAAACCAACACCACCACTTCCTAGATGGGTCCGTTCAACATGAGAATCAACTAATGATCTTGCCAATGATCCTTCATATTATCATCATACACATTCACAGTTCTAGTGAGCCTCCTTTATTTTGGCTCAATTTTCAGAGACTCATGATCCAAATACATTTGCAGAAGCATCAGGTCATCCAAATTGGGATACAACAACGAATGAAGATTGTCGTTCTTTAATGGAAAATGATACTTGGGATATTGTACCTCTTCTGAAAGGAAAAAAACTTGTTAGATGTAAATGGGTCTACATAAATAAGTATACATCAATTGGAAGTGTTGAAGGAAACAAGGCCAGTTAGTTTCCAAAGGGTTCTCTCAAGTTGAATGCATTGATTGTAATGAAACATTTTCGCCTATAGACAAAATGAATTCCATCCACCTTTTTCTTTCCTTTGCTTCCTCACATAAATGGGAGGTCCATCAGATGGGTGTTAAATCTTCCTTCTTGCATGGGGATTTGTAAGAATAAATATACATGGAATAACCTTCTGGCTATGTCCATAATGAATCCATCCTTGCTTGTTTTCCTAAAAAATCTCTTTATGGTCTTAAGAAAGTTCCTCAAGCTTGGTATAAAAAAATGGACAACTTTATTCTTGATACTGACTTTTCTAGATGTAATTTTGACCCTAATGTCTATACCAAGAAAGTAGGAAGCCATATCATAATCCTTTTCCTTTATGTTGATGAACTTATCCTCACTGGAAGTGACCCAAAAAATTTAAACCATGTGAAAACTATCCTTAAGAAAAAATTTGAAATGACTGAATTGGGTTATTTGCACTATTTCCTTGGACTCCAAGTTTTGCAAACCAAGGAAATGATTTTTCTTTCCCAGTCTAAGTATGCTTATGACCTTCTTCGTCACTTTCACATGGAATATTCTAAACCATCTGGTTCTCCCTTCCAGTTTGAAGTCAAACTTGTTGCCACCTATACTTCTCCAAAAGTTGATGCCACTTTGTATTGTCACCTAGTTGGAATCCTCTTATACTTGACTCATACCCATCCTAATATTTCCTTTCTTGTTGGTCTTGTTGCCCAGTATATGAAAACACCCCATGAAATTCATCAGAAAGTATCTAAAAGGATACTTTGACATATCTGGAGTAGAATTTAGTTCATGATACATTACAACTCAGGGGGGACACCTTTTTTGGTTGGTTTCAATGATTTTGATTAGGTCGATGAACCTGATGATCGAAATTCTACTACATGTTATGTTTTCATCCTTATTTTAGGACCTTCCACTTGGGACTGTAAGAAAAAACATGCTATTTCTCTTTCTTCAGCAGAAGCAGAGTACCGAGCATCGATTAATGCAATTCAGGAAGCCTTGTGGCTTCGATATATAATTTCAGAGTTTGGATTCCACCAACAACATATGACAACCCTATAGTGCGACAATCATAGTTCCATTAATATATCCAAAGACCTAGTTCAACATCAACACAACAAGCACATCGATCTATGCATGCACTATATTTGAAAGCTCATTCATTATTGCGTTATTGAAGTGCTCTTTTCCCCTACAAAATATCAAGTTGTAGACATTTCACAAAGTCTCTTATAGAAGTGAAGTTTCCCAAACTTCTATATATGTTATAAGTTCAGGAAGTTGTCATTAAGGGAGGATAGGCTCTAATGCCTCCTTCCTTCTCCTATTGTGCCACCTTTGTAAATCCTTCAATCCTATCCTAAGTTTTTCTTAAGGGGGGATGTTAGGATATTTATACACTCAAGACTTAGTTAAGATCAACTTGGTCTAATGCGTTGTTAGGTAAAAGTGTGTTTCTTTAGTATGCATTAGTATGCATTTGTAGTTAGGTAATTTGACGGTCATGATATTTTCCCGACATAGAGTGATCTGATGGTTCATATTCTCCTGGATCTTAATGATTGCATTGATCTATGAATTAACACACGATTGGTCCATGATGTCTATTTAAATAGCATGGAGGGTCATTTGTTGATGATCGATTTGAGAACATCCCTTGTAAATCTCTTTGTAATATTTTCTTTTGCATTAATAAATTGGTTCAAGTGGCCACATTCACTGGGGTTGTGGATGCTTCTCCATAGGGGTTTTATCATGTAAAAACATCGATGTGTTGATATTTGATCTGGTTGTATGAGTGGTTATTGAAAGTCTTTGTCCTCTGTTGGAATACTTGTGTTGTCAAACATACATTACAACTCAAGGGGGACTCCTTTATTGGTTGGTTTCATTGATTCATATTTGGTTGGATACCCTAATGATTGAAATTCTACTGCAAATTAAGTTTTCATCCTTGGTTTAGGACCTATCACTTGGGCATGTAAGAAACAACAAGATATTTCTCTTTCTTTAGCAGAAGAAGAGTACTAAGAAGTGTTTAAATCAAGTCAAGAAGCCTTGTAGCTTTGACAAATCCTTTCAGAGTTTGGCTTCCAGCAGTAGCATCCGACCACCCTTTGGTGTGACAATAAAAGTGCCATCAATATTTCCAAAGATCCAAATAAACATAAGTGAAACAAGAACATCTATCTACAAATGCACTTCATTAGAAAACTGATTCATGATCGAGTTATTGAAGTGTTATTTTTCCCTACAGAAGATCACGTTGCAGACATTTTCGCAAAGTCTCTTACAGAAGCAAAGTTTTCCAAACTTTGATCTATGTTAGGAGTTCACAATGTTGTCATTAAGGGGTGATATGCTCTAATATCTTCTTCCTTATCCTATTGTGCCACCTTTGTAAATCCTTCAATCCTATCCAAAGTTGTTCTTAAAGGGGGATGTTAGGCTATTTAGACACTTAGGAGTTAGTTAAGATCAACTTGGTGTAACGTGTCATTAGGTAAAAGTGTGTTTATTAATATGCATTTGTAGTTAGGTAATCTGACAGTCATGATATGTTCGCGACATAGAGTGATCTAAGGCCTCATATTCTCCTCGATCTTAATGACTAAATTGATCCATGTCTTAACACCTGATTGGTCCATGATCTCTATTTAAAGAACATGGAGGGTCATTTGATGATGATCGATTGTGATAAATTCTCTTATAAACCTTTTCTTAATATTTTCTTTTCCATTAATAAATTGCTCCGAGTGGCCATGTTGACTGGTGTGATGGATGTTTCTCCACACTGGCTTTACCACGTAAAAACATTGGCGTGTTGATATTTGATTTGGTTGTGTGAGTGGTTATTGAAGGTGCTCATCCTCTGTTGGAATACCTGTGTCGATGGTCAACTATCAAAATTGAAACATATTCCCTTTTATCTTCTTTCATCCATTTTTTGAGGTGTCAACCATGTCGGTTGAGTGAGATTAGGAGAGGAACATGGTGCTCTATATAGTTTCCACTGACCAATCTTATAGTAGCCCTATTTTTACTTTCAACTTTCCTTCCAAAAATGAAAGCATGCGCTAGGAATTTAGGTTCTAAGAGACACACCTCATGTTGGATGTCTCCTTTAAAGTTCCCATAAAGAGATCGAAAAAATTATCCTCTAAGATGTTCTTTACCATGTGACTTATTCTTTGGAATTATTGAATGTGTTTTGTAATTGGACCTTTTTGTCGAAGATTTATCAATTGACTAAAGAATATATTGTTCTTAATATCCACATAATTTGTTGTCAATTCATCTATAAAAATGGACCAAGAGACAACATAATCCTTTTTTATTTCACAAAGGCATTTATACTAGACAAATTGATCATTTTCTAAATACAAGGATGAAAGAGTTACTTTTTATAAGGTTGGAACTTGGTGTAGATCAAGGAATTGCTCCATCTAGAATATCCATTTTATAGGATCTTTTCCATCAAAATTCCTCATATCAATATTGGGAATTAAGTATTTCCTTGGTGTTGCATTGAAACCCCGGTGATGTGGATCTTGAGATGATAAATAATGATGATTCTGGAACTCAATCTTTATTTCCTCCAGGTTTTCTTTATTTCCTCGTGTATTGATATTTCCTTTAGGGAATCTCTCATCTAGGGTACGTAAGAAGATGAAAGAAATGGACTTTTTCAAATCTTCCATCTTTTCATCCATCTTCTTTTACAAATGTTCCATATTTTCAACCATCTTCTTTTACATATGTTCCATATTTTCATCCATCTTATTTTCCATATTATTTACCATATGTTCTCTATTTTAATCCATCTTATTTTCCATGTTCCTTACCATCTCTTCCTTATTTTCATTTTCCTTTTTTCCATTTATTCCATTTGGTGAAAAATATCTTCTCTTTCTTCTTCAATCATGGTTGAGATCTTTGGAGGTTTAGTTGGTGAAGTAAATTTTGGAGCACCCTTTGGAGCCATGTGAAAAAAATTGTTATCCTCTTTTTCCTCTTTAAATTTTTTTTTGAATCACCAAAAATATATCTTCCAATCAAAAGTTATGCCAATTGTAAGTTACGTACCTTTCAAACCCTAATTTGGAGGATGTCTGGATGGATGACCTTTTTCTTGATATATCTCAAAAAATTTATCCCTTGAATTTTTGACTACTTGTACCGTAATATTTATCCTCAATCTCCTCAAAATTTATCATTTTGAAACACTTCCCCAATTTTTTTATCGCGGAGATGCCATGATGTCTTGATTGAAGGAGAAAAACCCTATGATCGTAGACTTTGAAACCAAATGTTGGGAACAAAATACCAAAATAGCTTGTAAATATAAAGAGAAGAATCTCCACACCTTGAAAAATAGATATAAGAATGAAAGATAAGCCTCTTCAAGGGGGCAACCTCCTTTTACAATAAAAAAAAATGGATACGAATGAGATGATTCCAAAGCTAGGTCTCCTTAGTATATATATATGAGACAAAGGGTACAATTGCAATTAAAGGGTCTAGTTGACAACACTAGCATAAAAACATAAATATAACTCACTATATCGGGATTTAAATGGTGATTTATGCTTAACATGGGGCTTTGTCCATGGCTTAACAAAATATGATCAAAGGTGACACCCACTCACTGTCAAAGATATGATAGATAAAATTGGCATCTAAAATATTTTGCAACTATTTTTTTATTATCCTTTAGAGATGGATTCATTCTTCTTTGAGGTTATATTACAATAAAGGAATCATCCTTGATGTATATATGGTGGGTATAAATGCTAGGAAGGATTCCTTGTATGTCATTCTAGCCACAAGCAAAGGTTGAGCTGTGTTTTCTAAGGATTTCTAGCAATTGTTGTTCTTGGACATAATTTAAATGGTTACTAATTTTCTGTTATGACCAAAGGGGGGGGCATATATGGGGATAAATTTACATGTAATGTGTAAATATATGTGTAATAGGGCCGGCCTAATAGTAAAGGAGATTCATGTGTAGTGTGTGAATATGTATATATAGAGATCATGTATTCAATATTATGGAGAGGTGAATTGTGATGTATGAAAATATTTGGTTATGTGGAGGAGGTTCTCCTAATTTTTAAGGAGTTATTGTGTAACTTATCTATCTTGGGATTTGTGCTCCATGCTCACATTATGTACATGGTGTGTACTTTTGTTTTGTTATGATAATTTAAGCATTTGTTTCATTTCGAAAATTGAATTTCCCACGCGATTTTATTCAAACATAAAGAATATCTTAATGAATAAAGGTGAATTTGGTGGGGTAAAAACTTATGAATGGAATACCTTTATTAAGTATGTTATACCTCTATCTCTCCCTGACAACTTTGAAAACAATGTAAAACAGGTTACATATTATCTTGGAAAATACATGAGGTGGTCATCATCCAAAGAAATCCATAAAGAAGATATAAAATATTGGAGGAGAGAAATTCCTTGGATAATTTGTGAAATGAAAAAGTATCTAACTCCATTATTTTTCAATGCACAAGAAAACTACCTCTCACACCAAGTTGAGGAGATTGAAATGTAATGAACCAAATGTTTAAATTATCATAACATAATAGAAGTACACACCAATGTACAAAATATGAGCGTGGAGCACAAATCCCAAGATAAATAAGTTACACAATCAATCCTTAAATAGTAGGAGAACCTCCTCGACATGACCAAATACCTTCATACATCACAATTCAGCTCTCCATAATAATGAATACATGATCTCTATATATACCTATTCACACACTACACATGAAGCCCCTTTACTATTAGGCCGATCCTATTACACATATATTTACACATTACGTGTACATTTAGCCCCATATATGCCCTTACCTTGGGTCATAACATAACTTATAATATACCTTGGCAACATATTCAAAAGGATTAATATCAATAAGCAAATTGTGATACAAATTTTCAAATATTCTATTGAACTTTGTAATAGTTTCATCTTTCCTTCTTTTTATAGAATAAAACTCGGAGAGATATTGAAGATAATTTTTCCTTTCATCCCATTTGTGTAAGAAAAGATCAAGGAAATCAATCCAATAACTAATAGCATTGTATTCCAAATCTCTGAACCATCTTCTGACTTCCCCTTCCAAATACTGAGTGAACATCCTCATAAAGACATCATCATGCTGAATATCTAGGTAATCTGTGAAGTCTTCAAAGGTTTCTATGTGCTTTTTAGCTGAAACAATATCTTCTCCATTAAATCTAGGGAGAGACTTAAAATACTTCTCAGGAAAATCATAAAGCATAGGTGGAAGTTTAAGAGGTTTATACATGTTTATAACCCAATGATGGAACTTTGCACATTGTTCAAAAGGTATACTATTGATAATGGAAGCTGGTATATAGATTTCTTTATCAAATGTTTCACAAATTAACACTTTTTATTGGGGAAACAAGTATATGGGCTCCTTGTTAAGGAAAACCTTGAAAATATATTGATGCACGAGACTCATAGTTATTTACAGAGAGAAATAATGAAAAGGGATTATCTACTTGAGGAATGCAAGAAGAAACTAGGGTTTCTTTTTCCAAGAAAGGAGGTAAAGTTTTGAATTTATCATGATTCTCAACAATGCAAGAAGAAGGAAAGATTTATTTTTCCAATGAAGAAAGTATAGTCTTGGATTTATGATTCTCCCAATATACAAGATAAAGACAAATCTTTTGAACTGTAAATGAAAAAGAAGAAAGGGAMTAATCAACTGAACCAAAGATTCTTGAAAGAAAGTCATCATTTTGATACCTGATCATTTTGCAGTAATCCGTCATTTCGTTGTCAACGAGATTGATTCCCAGTGGAGTCTTGAAACTTTGATTGGAGTCGCCTCGTAAAATTTCTAACTGAAAAATCGTTTTTGAACATCAAACAACATGTTGTTGTTTGATCCTTTTTCACCTCCAAGAGTCAAAACTTATCTTTGTCATATCCCAGGGAAAATATTTTGAACCTTTGCTCCCTGACAACGACACAAAAAATATGTTGTAACCTTGAGATGTTCTCGACTACTTGGGAACTATGTCAAGGCATCTCAAAACCTAATTTTGACCTCAAGCTGGATCTTGGGCCAAAGGGGGTTCCCTCATCATATTTAAGACAGTTGGCTACCCACTATCACTAAGCAACAAAATCTTCAATATTAAGCTCAGGATGCCATATTTAAATGTCAAAGAAAAGAATAAATAGGGTTGAGGATATTAATGACAACAAAATGAATAAGAAGACTGTAAAACTCTTAGGATGAAGGCCTTTCCATTGGGCACAGAGTCTCAGTCAGTAGAGAACAAAAACTAATTATGGTAGATGGAAGAAAAGGAGGAAAATAATTAATCACAATCCTGACAGTGAGTGAGGAAGTCAGTGTAAAATGTAGATGAAGAAATAATGGTTTGTTGGGAATATAAAACAATGAATCCAACAAATTGATAAGTACAAAAGTTGGGCATGATAATGAATCCAACTTTGTAACACTTATAAAAGTAACTTACATATGTATGAAATTGTATATATTGAAGGGACAAAAAATAGGGTTACAATGGACTCAAATTCCTATCATTTGAAACTATTTATCTGCATAAACACTTCATGCAAAATAAATATGATAAAACCAGATGTAACACAAACTGTATTTTATTTATCTTCAACTCACACAAATATAGCCCGCAACTTACATTATACAATCTCTTGATAGATTAACAACAGTGGTGGTTGTACGAAATTGTTGTTTGCGACTTCATTGAATGGTGAAAAAAGAAAAGAGATGTAGAATGAGAAGCTTAATATAGAAAAACAAGAAGAAGAAAACCCATGAGAGGTGAACCCATGAATGGTTCCCTCAAACTCAAAAAATTTATAGTCAATGGCCCATGGGGGTCATTAAAGAAAACCTATCTTATGTTGCCTAAAATTCCTAACCTCTCACCCCCGCCTTCAAGAAGTCTTTAGTTCTTTCCTTTAAACTCATCGGATGCTGCCTCCATGCCTCCAATTCTAGAACTAATTTTATGAAGTAGAATAAAGATAAGACAATTGTGGATGGATCGACACCTCAAAGAGTTAGCTGTCCCAATTACCTTCAAAATATAAATCTATTGCTATAATATTTTCCAAGTATGTGGCATTATCATTTATGCTAACGCCACATTTATGCTATTGCTATCATCATCAATTTTTCTGTAAATGACACATATAGAAGATTCAACTAGCAAGCAGACCAATTCTCAAAATAGGTTATAGATTTAGTCGAAGGCACTCTTATTTGCTCTGAATTCCAAGCAGGGTAGCTTTTCCTGCAGTTCAAAAGATTTATTTCTAATCTCTCTAGTATGGTTTCGGGATGGTGTTTGTATATGGGTGTTTTTTTTTTCATATGGGGATAAGCGTGGAATGTACCTTTGGCATCACTGCTCAACTAGGTTGATGTTAGTAGGATGTCAGTTTCTAGCAAGTTCTGATGGAAATACTTTGATAAATTCTATTTTGATTTATATCTATTAAGGGGAAAACAAATCCAAAATTAAAAAAAATCATATTGATATTAAATAAAATATCTTCTTATATCATTATAGGAATCTATTAATATAATTAAATCAATTTTTATTAATAAAAAATTAATTACTTGGTTCAATTGCTTAGGCTGCATGCGTTTACATATTTATTTTTTCACTTTTACTTAATCATATTTAAAATTTACTATAGTGGCTAGCTGATTACGACTTCTGAGTGATTAACAAAGATTAAAGTTTTATTACAGAGTGGAGCGTTTCATTTTCTGGGCCAGCCTTTCGGAGTTCACCAACCATGAGTTTGGTTATATTTAAATCTGATATATTTTTAACATATTTCCTCCCCTTATGCCATCCACTCATGCATAATGCTTCTTCGTGATGCAATCAATTCACTCCCGAAACCATTTTGTGATTTATGGGGACAATATGAACATCTCTTCTCTACTATATATTATTTCAAAATTTATTAAGCCGATAGGTGTCCCCCTATTGAAATCCATGGTTTAATGAACTTTTTAATCACAAATTCTAATTTTATGGACAATAATTAAATATGTTGGCGTATTCTTTGTCTTACATTGAAATCATTGAATGAGATTTAATCTCCATAACTTCCTTGCATTTATAAATGCATCCGTTAACTTGTTTACTTTTTCACATTTACCAAATCATGTTAAGGAATTACCATCCAACCATTTGATTGCCACGTTTAAGTAATTAAATAGTATTAATATATATGTAACCTCTTTATTGCCACGTTTGGCTGATTAGCAGACACGTTTGAGTTGTGGCCGACGTTAGTCGGGATGTGAAACGTGAAACGTCATTCCCATGGATAGCACATATCATATTTGGGGCACGTTTGAGTTGCGGTGGGCATTAGTTGGGATGTGAAATGTGAAATGGTGTTATGCCAAGAGAGTTATCGGTAAACCCAGATGCTTCACGAGGCGGTTGTTTAGTCCACGGGTCTATTAATTGATGGTATGCGAATGATTTTACAATCTTATAATTACGGCCAGTCTGAGTAGAAATCGAATTAATCCACGACTGAGAAGAATAAATAAGTTGGGTGTTAGTGGATTCTTGATCAATGGAATAATCAAGATTTAGGTCCAATACGCCCGAAACGGGATAATCAGGATTAATATCTATGCATGACAGGACCTTGAACCGCCTTCTAATGTCACGACCTGCATGACCTGAACTGCCACTCATTCTATGAGCCTTCACGCATTACCGCCCTTTGATGCCACGACCTTCAACCGCCCTATGATGCCATGACCTGCACGATCGGAACCGCCACACATTCTGTGAGTTGTTTTCCAATTTAAAGTTTTTTAAATTTAGAGACAGTCGCATGCACACGAACCTTGTGATAAACACAAACCCTGCGAACACAAAAATAAATACGATTTTCCAATCCGCATGCACGTGAACCCTATGATAAACGTGAACCCTGCGAACGCGAAAATGAATACGATTTTCCATGCTATAATTTCCAGGAAATAGGGTTTATTTTCGCTTTTCCATTTTGGCCGTTGAGTATCTGAAAACCCATCGCAACTACATGAGCTCTCTCAAGATTCTTTTGCATACCAGGATGATCAAGCGCGATATACAGGGCACCATGGAGACCCTCGACATAATGACGTTGGTAGAACCCTATGAGATAGAGTGGAAATCCCTGAAGGCGCAGGCACATTATTATCTTGGAGACATGAAGGAATCTCGTCACACTTACGAACGCATTTTGAAATTCTCCCACTTCTCCCCTAGGGCTCTGCAGGTACTTCTTACTTTTTTTTAACTCCGCACCACCTAACCATTTTTTTGAAAGAATGATGCATATTAAACGTGGTCAAACTCCGCCAAGAACTCAATTTCAAGGCTCTATGCCTGTTGGGGTTTGAACCTGGGTCAGTAATGTCGCGACACCCATCTCAACCACTAAATTGAAAACCCAATTTATTTCAACAGTAATAAACATATCCGTAGTCATAAACATATTATCTTAGTCTATTGGATATACGCAGGGTTAAAATCTGATCTGTCAAGACGGTTTTCAGCTAGGATAGGGTTGATATACGCCTCCTTATATATACATATATCAACCAGGTCCTATCGATCGACCTCCGTATATATTCTATTCGATTTTTCTAACTTGCGCTTCAAAAAGGTAGTACACAGGCAACATGATCTAGATGATTGAGTTTTATACAAAGGTTTTAGTGAGATTATAAAAATACTTAAATATCTACCTTACCTAAACTGAAAATGCACCATGCTTCTTCTTTCAATGCCAACATCATTGAGGTTATAATACAAATTGGTGGAAGACAAAAATCCCCGATCACGTCAAATATACTAATGGATATGCTATCCTGATAGGTGATATCGTTGCTGGAATGCTCTAAACTTGATATGCAAGTTGGAAATTTGTATAAGCTTTGTTTATTTCTTCTTATTTTTTTCCATTCGTGCTCTACAATATATTTTTCCATTTATGTTAAACACTTTAAGCTTAGGTCATCTCCTCCCATCATTTCACTTAGTATTTATATATATTAATTTTGAGCAATTAATCTAACTAAACCCTCATTTATATTTAATCGATTCGAAAACCCAATTTGTATCACTACTGATAAACATATTTTCTTAGTCTATTGGATATTCATAGCATTAAAATCTGATCTGTCCATACAGTTTTCAGCTAGGATAGAGTTATCGACTCATCCAATCGGTGCCGCAAGTGGATCTACTGGTGTTCCTTGTCTATGCAGGGAGGGGTAATCCACATGTTATGCTTTGGATTTTGTTGATGAACGATTATTTGATGCCTTCTCTTATGTGAATTAATGAAATATAAGATGTATTTTTTTCCAAAGCGAAGGAATTATGAGATTTTTTCTATGGGTTAGTCAAATTCGAATACAACGTGTAATTAGAGTGACAAGTACGAGGTGCTGAGAGCCTGGCTTTCGGGGATGACTGGTTTCTCTAGCACTTTCCCTTCTATTTCTTTGTCACCATTGAACATATTCATGGGCAAATTCATTATAAGATATGAATCTTACTTGTTGACAAACAAAACACAAAAGACAGAATCAAAACGAGCTGTTGATAGTTCTTGCCCTGGATGGATCAAAGAATGCAAAACTTAGTCATGGTTGTTGTTGCCTTCGATGGCATCTCTCTATATAATGATTTTGTTGTGTCTCCAACAACAATGGATGGCCAAGTTGCACTCGAATATCCATAAAACTTCGATCCTGTATGACACTGTTAGGAAACATGACCCATTGAATGACAGGTTCTTTGTCCACAACCTTGCATTGCAATTTGTACAGGCTTTAATATTTCAAAAGAAAAACAATGAATCATCAAAACAAATATACGGTCACCAAAAATGTTTGATGTGCATATTTATTAATTGACTCAAGAATGGACTTTTCATAACATAACTTTTGGGAAAATCAGAATGAGAATTTGAATTTTTTTTACTGTATATATCACATGTATTTGATTAAACCATCCAAATGAATAGCTAAACATTTAAACCATAATTGTTAAGGTCCTAACCCGCACATGGGTAGATTAATGTATTCGGATGTAATAAAGGTCAATATTAATAAGACCTTTCAATAAAAGAGAATTAGGCGGATGTAAGAAGACCT
>JZKD02S1076074.1:0-13181 GCA_000966675.3 Picea glauca
CCCCCCCCCCCTTAAGGGTTATTGGCCTTTTTAATGCTATAACTTTGCCATACGCAGGCGGATTTTTGCCCATGAATAGTCAAAACGACCAGGGAAAAGTATACAATACATCGATGACATCCACCTCAGTAAATTCAGCCCATATTTTTAGTGAAATGTCCCATAGCGACAGGAACTCATTCATATGCCAACAAGCATGAACTGGAAAGGGGCCTAATTGGGGGCCTCCGACGTCAAACTGGGCCTGGTGAGGAAAACCCATTTCAGCTACAAGTATACAAGCCTATCGAAGCCTCTCAATTCTGGTGTCCAACCCATAATTTTACCCCAACTTCAAAATCTTCCCTGATCAGTCTCTTGGTCAGCTCCTTCTGCGTACCTTTCTCGGGCCATATTTCACTCATCTAGAGTCGAATTTGCGCCAAACAAAAGGAAGAGGAAAGGTAGAGGACAGATCTATAGCATGGGCATAACAACAAATAGATTTGTATATTTTTGGTACAGGGGAAGAACCTCTCAAAGCTTCAAGTCCAAGGGGTGCCTTCACCAAGAATAGGCCCAAATCAAAGCCATGCTTCGACCAGCTCACAGGAAAACTTATAGGCAGCAAAGGGGGGGTATAATTAGGTCTGAAAAGTTCTCGAACAGTAGGCATTTCATTACTTACAATGACCAAATCCTAAAGGCCCCTTGCCCTCCAAAAAAACTCTCAACAATTCCCCACACCTTAGGGCTTCATTCCGGTGAATCCATCAGCCATGGATGGCTGGGTATTGTCCTAAAACACCTCACCTACAACTACAAAACATGGAAGAAGTCAAATATCCTTTGGGATGGCACAAATCCCAAGGAAAATGGTGATGTGGCATATTAATTTTTGTCATTTTATGAAAAATGACTTTTTTTAATATGAACTCTCGCATGATTTACTTTTTGGCATGTTTTACTATGTAATTGAAGGGTCAAATCAAATTTGATTTCATCCCCTTTTGGATAAGGTTCTCTTTAGGATCAGGTTACTTTTTGTAAAAAGACAAAAATAGTTTAGGGTTGGTCCACTTGTCACTTTTCCAAAAGTGACAAGTGTCTTGTGACCTAACCCTAAGCCTTCACCTCTCCTTTATAAATAAGAGGGTTGGCATTGTAAAAAAGGGGCAGGTTGAATATAGTAACAAAGATCTACTAAAATTTATAAGACTCTTTGTGTGTGTGATACTTGTTGAATTTTAGTTGTTGGATGTGTCACTTGTTGGTTAAGGGTTGAGGGATAGGGGTAAATTCTTGTTATGTTAGCTATCTCTAGGAGGGATTGGTTAGCTAAGTGTTTGTTGTTGCTTCCTTGGGGTTAACTTGCTTACTTTCATCTTCTAACAACTTGGTTTAAATTGTTTAATGTGTTTTAGTGCATATTTTCTTAAGTATTCAATTGTTTTCAGCCTTAGCTAGTGGCTGGGAGTCCTAGGGCCCCTTAGGAGAACCCTTAAATAGACCTCTTAGTTGTCTGTCCATACTTTTTTTCTTTATCTTTTCATTCATGTATATTTTTGTTATGTTTTCTTACCATTAACCTTGTTGACCCAAATAGGAAAATCGATCATTTTGGTCAATTTTCCCCCACGGAACAAGTCATCTTAGTTGGATGTTATATACTTCTTATCTGTAAATTTTTGTTATGTTTATTTCAATTTTTCCATGCATAAATACAAAATTTCGTTGTTTTCCTGCAAGGATACAACCGGTCACCCACTCTGCTTCTCCTAAGCAGTTGGGGACCACCTAGAGACCTATTTGAGGCAAAGAGGCCAACAGGACAGCGAATAAAAACACACATTTTGATCGATAAATCCTACCCAATCACTCTTATATACACTTTAATTATCACTTGCACTCACTCCAAAAAATTTCTGATACACATACCAATGTTTATATGTTTGAATTGTATAGGTAGTTTGAATGGTTCACTTGTGAATTCATGTAAAAAATATGGTTAATACTTGTGTAGATAACCATCACAAATTTTCTATTTTAAACACTAAATTTCCAATCCCCATAGAAGGAGTTAGTTGGGGCTTTCATGCGTATGGCGGCTTTGTCGTTCGCAAAGAGCCTCAACCCATTCCTTTGGGTTGAATGGTGTAATTTTCATGTTGTAATTATTTAATCTTGCTATATTTTCATTGTATCACTTTTCAACCACTAATCTACAGGTGGCTACCCCTAAAAGGGGACATGCAGAATCAGTAAGATAAATATATGCAAAACACCGCAAAAAAAAAAACTTGAAAACAATTCAGGGTTCCGCCCCATACACAGAAAACAAAAACTTATATTATTTAGATATTTACATATACATATTATCTAGTCGTGACATATATGTCACCTATCTATTTTAATTGTTTTATGTATATAGTTTTAAATAGATTTCAAATTCAGTAACCAGGAGGCATGCTTTTGAAAGCAAAGGGTGACCTCACCACGTGGATGGCCTGGTATTTCATTTTATGCAATTTCAATTTCGTAGGATATTAAGAGTCAAAGCCAAGGAGTCTTCATCAAGAGCCCCTTGGAAGTTGTCTAGTTAGTACAAGTCATGTGGTATTTCCTTAGTACCACACAATCAAGGAGTTGATTAGCTTAGCTCAGTTGGAATAATACTATGCTTGGGTAAGCTCAACAAAAACCCTCTTTAGGGGTGTCCTAAGACTCTTCCTTTTCGCAGGCTAATCCCTGCTTCTCTGAACTGCACGGGCACTCTTCAACCTAACCACCATGGTCTGCTAGGACTACTCTTCTTATACTGGTTGGCATAGTTCTGGGATGTGTTTACCTGATCGGGATAACCTTAAAAATAGTGTGTTGGCCAAGTCATGCGATAAAAACAAAAATTGACCAATAAAATATTTTTAAAAGTCAACCTTTCGTCAATGCACTTTTTCACTCACGAACCAAAATTGAAGTTGTGAATACTTTCCCTTATATCATAGATGTAACATCTTTCCACAAGGTTGTTCATCCACTATTACATCCCACTTTGATTTAACAACCTTTCGGGATCACTTCCCGGGTCACCCCCGGGGGTATCAAGCCATTCTGAGCTTGTTTCCCTGTCTTGAAAGATTCAAACAGCTTGTTGTTCGCAATTTACATCCATTTAAAAGTACTTGGCTGTAGATTTTCATCCCTCTTTTCACCCTTGTTTCACACCCTTTTACTCAAGGCATTAATTGGTTAATTACCTAGGACATCGGGTTATCCCGGAGACCCATTCTGGGGCAGTTTCCAATGCTTTAAGCAAGTGAACAACTCGTTGTCTACTTCATTTCATTCGCTATCCTAAAAATCAGTGAGCTCATTTTCACCCCCCAGGCCATTTCAACCATCTAGGAAGCTAAGGAAGGATAACACCCAGGGTGGGTGGTCTTGAGAATGACTTCTTGTAAGTCTTTCACCTTTATTTTTCCCCTTCTTTACCGCCTCAGGCGAAGGACCACCTGAGGTGTGGGTAGTATCTGTCTCATATTAAGCTATCAAAGAGGCTTTAACTGGGATCACAGCTGGATAGGTTGTATCTGTCCCAACGAACATATTTTTATTATAACAACAGGACACTGCCTAGTATGCTGAAGAAATTATACTGACTGTTTTTGTTATGAACACTATTGGAATTTGATGAAAATAGAAAATAGAAAGGCATTTGATGAGGAGGAATTCCAAATTATCCCTCATGGATTCATGGTCAGGCTAGGGGGTAAATAGGACAAGTGATTTGGCTTCCCTGTTCTAAGGTTGGGAGGAACGTGGTTATTCCCTTTGTCTTCCAGTGAACTGGTTCAAATTTGTTATCATATTCCTTCTCAGTTTGAATGATTAAATAACTGATGTAATGCATCTGTTAATTCTTAATTGAAATAATATCATGGATGAAATCTCTTCGATTATGTGAAGCTTAAAGATTGATAGAATGCCTCAAAATAATTTAGGTCTAAGTGACTCTTTTTCTGGCGACCATACTAGGGAGTGTAAACCTCATTAGATTTTCCTATATCCCAAGTTTGTACTAAACATTGGACCCAAATTCTTTGTGGTCCATTTCCTTCTTGTTGACAAACGTTTGGCAAGGTCTTTCAGTGACCCTTTGGAATATTCTTTGGTACTTGTTATAGTTCAGTTTCCTTGCAATTTCCATTGCACCTGGGATTTATAAATACCATCGATTTTTCCTTTCCTTTTACCTTGTAGGTCTTNCCTTAGCTAGTGGCTGGGAGTCCTAGGGCCCCTTAGGAGAACCCTTAAATAGACCTCTTAGTTGTCTGTCCATACTTTTTTTCTTTATCTTTTCATTCATGTATATTTTTGTTATGTTTTCTTACCATTAACCTTGTTGACCCAAATAGGAAAATCGATCATTTTGGTCAATTTTCCCCCACGGAACAAGTCATCTTAGTTGGATGTTATATACTTCTTATCTGTAAATTTTTGTTATGTTTATTTCAATTTTTCCATGCATAAATACAAAATTTCGTTGTTTTCCTGCAAGGATACAACCGGTCACCCACTCTGCTTCTCCTAAGCAGTTGGGGACCACCTAGAGACCTATTTGAGGCAAAGAGGCCAACAGGACAGCGAATAAAAACACACATTTTGATCGATAAATCCTACCCAATCACTCTTATATACACTTTAATTATCACTTGCACTCACTCCAAAAAATTTCTGATACACATACCAATGTTTATATGTTTGAATTGTATAGGTAGTTTGAATGGTTCACTTGTGAATTCATGTAAAAAATATGGTTAATACTTGTGTAGATAACCATCACAAATTTTCTATTTTAAACACTAAATTTCCAATCCCCATACAAGGAGTTAGTTGGGGCTTTCATGCATATGGCGGCTTTGTCGTTCGCAAAGAGCCTCAACCCATTCCTTTGGGTTGAATGGTGTAATTTTCATGTTGTAATTATTTAATCTTGCTATATTTTCATTGTATCACTTTTCACCCACTAATCTACAGGTGGCTACCCCTAAAAGGGGCCATGCAGAATCAGTAAGATAAATATATGCAAAACACCGCAAAAAAAAAAAACTTGAAAACAATTCAGGGGTCCGCCCCATACACAGAAAACAAAAACTTATATTATTTAGATATTTACATATACATATTATCTAGTCGTGACATATATGTCACCTATCTATTTTACTTGTTTTATGTATATAGTTTTAAATAGATTTCAAATTCAGTAACCAGGAGGCATGCTTTTGAAAGCAAGGGGTGACCTCACCATGTGGATGGCCTGGTATTTCATTTTATGCAATTTCAATTTCGTAGGATATTAAGAGTCAAAGCCAAGGAGTCTTAATCAAGAGCCCCTTGGAAGTTGTCTAGTTAGTACAAGTCATGTGGTATTTCCTTAGTACCACACAATCAAGGAGTTGATTAGCTTAGCTCAGTTGGAATAATACTATGCTTGGGTAAGCTCAACAAAAACCCTCTTTAGGGGTGTCCTAAGACTCTTCCTTTTCGCAGGCTAATCCCTGCTTCTCTGAACTGCACGGGCACTCTTCAACCTAACCACCATGGTCTGCTAGGACTACTCTTCTTATACTGGTTGGCATAGTTCTGGGATGTGTTTACCTGATCGGGATAACCTTAAAAATAGTGTGTTGGCCAAGTCATGCGATAAAAACAAAAATTGACCAATAAAATATTTTTAAAAGTCAACCTTTCGTCAATGCACTTTTTCACTCACGAACCAAAATTGAAGTTGTGAATACTTTCCCTTATATCATAGATGTAACATCTTTCCACAAGGTTGTTCATCCACTATTACATCCCACTTTGATTTAACAACCTTTCGGGATCACTTCCCGGGTCACCCCCGGGGGTATCAAGCCATTCTGAGCTTGTTTCCCTGTCTTGAAAGATTCAAACAGCTTGTTGTTCGCAATTTACATCCATTTAAAAGTACTTGGCTGTAGATTTTCATCCCTCTTTTCACCCTTGTTTCACACCCTTTTACTCAAGGCATTAATTGGTTAATTACCTAGGACATCGGGTTATCCCGGAGACCCATTCTGGGGCAGTTTCCAATGCTTTAAGCAAGTGAACAACTCGTTGTCTACTTCATTTCATTCGCTATCCTAAAAATCAGTGAGCTCATTTTCACCCCCCAGGCCATTTCAACCATCTAGGAAGCTAAGGAAGGATAACACCCAGGGTGGGTGGTCTTGAGAATGACTTCTTGTAAGTCTTTCACCTTTATTTTTCCCCTTCTTTACCGCCTCAGGCGAAGGACCACCTGAGGTGTGGGTAGTATCTGTCTCATATTAAGCTATCAAAGAGGCTTTAACTGGGATCACAGCTGGATAGGTTGTATCTGTCCCAACGAACATATTTTTATTATAACAACAGGACACTGCCTAGTATGCTGAAGAAATTATACTGACTGTTTTTGTTATGAACACTATTGGAATTTGATGAAAATAGAAAATAGAAAGGCATTTGATGAGGAGGAATTCCAAATTATCCCTCATGGATTCATGGTCAGGCTAGGGGGTAAATAGGACAAGTGATTTGGCTTCCCTGTTCTAAGGTTGGGAGGAACGTGGTTATTCCCTTTGTCTTCCAGTGAACTGGTTCAAATTTGTTATCATATTCCTTCTCAGTTTGAATGATTAAATAACTGATGTAATGCATCTGTTAATTCTTAATTGAAATAATATCATGGATGAAATCTCTTCGATTATGTGAAGCTTAAAGATTGATAGAATGCCTCAAAATAATTTAGGTCTAAGTGACTCTTTTTCTGGCGACCATACTAGGGAGTGTAAACCTCATTAGATTTTCCTATATCCCAAGTTTGTACTAAACATTGGACCCAAATTCTTTGTGGTCCATTTCCTTCTTGTTGACAAACGTTTGGCAAGGTCTTTCAGTGACCCTTTGGAATATTCTTTGGTACTTGTTATAGTTCAGTTTCCTTGCAATTTCCATTGCACCTGGGATTTATAAATACCATCGATTTTTCCTTTCCTTTTACCTTGTAGGTCTTCTATTTTACTTGTTTGAACTCACGTGAGAAGTTATAAGTCTATCATATCTTACCTTCCACTTCGAGAAGAACAAAAAAACAAAGCTTCGTTTTTATTTGGGTTATTTTGCATTGTGTTAGAAAGAGTAGGATTATCGGTGATACACCCCTTGTACTCAAAGTACTTACTTGTCCCCTTGCAAGCTGGCAGGGTGGAAGTATCCTAAGACTAGGGAAACAGTGTCCCCCAGGGTTACAAGAAGTCAAAGTTCGCGAAAGAAAACAAGTAGTGAGACACATACACCTGGGAAACCAGGGAAACGTGTTACCTCTGTAGTGTGAATTGATTCACCCTCTTCCTCTTCTCCTATTCAAAGCCCCTTACTAAAGAAAAATTTAGTTAATCCAACAAAAAATACTAATCATTGGGTTGTTTCTCCCATCATTTCAACAACTGTTGTTTTTCACCCCATAGTTGTCCCGATGGCAATGCCATGGAAACTCGACACTCCTTTGAGGTTGGCCAGACCTCTTCATGACATACCTGCAGATGCCCCAAATAGGCTTCCTAAATTTAGTGGCAGTGGTACTTTGAGTGTTGAAGAACATATACAAAACTTCTATGATGCATTATCAATTATGGACATAACAATTCCCGATGTCATCATTAGAATTTTGTGAGGACCTTCGAGGGTGAAGTAGTGAGATGGTATCGCTTGCTTCCTAATGATAGTATCCCATATTGGGACACTATGATCCAATAATTCAATAAACATTTCCAAGGGGCAGATGATTTCGCTTCTCTGCTTAGGGATTTCACAACCATCTCCATCCATGAGGGTGAGCAAATACAAAATTTTAATCAACGCTTTACCTGGACCTTGAATAGGATCCCAACCACTTCCCAACCATCTGGGAACAATTTGTTCCATTATTACATGACTGTTATGAATCTGAATGTAAAATATATATTAAAAGATAAATCAACACAAACTTTAGATGCAGCCAAGACTAGCACCCTGGAAATTGAAAGAAACATGGAGGAATCCGGTATGATTCTCTCAACTTTAGCGTAGCCCCATTTTAACGAGAGACCTAGGATGATGTAGCTTGAAATGAGGGTCCTCGGTATGAACATCCACCTGTCCAAACTTCAAGGATTGAAGAAAGGGAAAGTTCTGAAACACTCAAGTTGTTAATGAACATGAACAACCTAATACTTTCTCTTAATTGAAAGGTCAATGCCAAGCAGTTTTCTACTGTTCTGAGGCCAATAACTCCTTTCCCTCCTACTCCTCCTCCTAGGAAACATATTGATGAAGTTGATTGGTGTCACTTTTTCCAGGACTACCATGACCCTGAGTATTGTTACTCATATACACGTCACATCGAATTGTCTAAAAACGGAAAAGCACCTCTACCTCCAGTGAAAAACAAACTTTCTTCCACTTCCCAAAATGACCAAGTAAACATGGAAGACTCTATTCCCTTTGATGGAAATCCTCTTGCTTTCAGAATCTTTGTTGTAGAAACTAGGAGTCAGGACCCTAAAACCACTCTGCAAGGTGTGGAAGAGGCCAAAATTTACCCCAAGGACATTGAAAATGGAAAACTTCCCGTGAATGGTAGATTACCTTCCCCTACAAGGAACAGGGTTCCCTGGACCCCAAATAAGGTAAACTTTCCTAATAATCCACTGCCATGTTTCCTAACACCGATGCCTTACAATGTCGTTGAAGATCTAGCGAAGGTTCCTACCCACATGACATTATTAGATTTTCTTAGAACACCCGCTCAATTTGAAAATATTTCACGTGTTCTACAAGCACACCTTACTCCACAAACAGAACAAAGACTTCCTCTTTCCAAAGAGTCCACTTCTCAACCTAGGGAAGCATATGATGTTACTGATTTAGACCTTGGGATTTCTCCTTTCTATATCTCAGTTTTCATTTTTGATTTTGTGCTCTATAACTGTGTCGCTGACACAAGAGCGAGGCACAATTTATTTTGAGTCATGAGAAGACTGGGTCTTAAATGCACAGGCCTATGTAAATACATGTTAGCTTTGGATTCTAGGATTGAAGAAACCATCGGTTACATTAAAGACTTATCCATTTCTTATGACCAAGCTCCAGAGGTGAGCAAGCTCATAAACGTGATCGTAGAAGATATACCTGAAGCATATGGGATGATTTTAGGGAGGGAGTGGTCCACCAAAGTAAATAAGGATCATTACTTCATGGAGGGGACCCACTTCACCTTTCCTCATAAGGGTGTTGAAGTAGTCATTAGGAGGGAACCAAAGTACCGAGAGCAGGTTGTACCTTCTTCCTATAATAGGAAACATGTGTATTTTCAAGATACAGGTATGCGTACATATACTATGTTATCTGAGGAATATGCACATGTCCCTCCTTCTAAGTTGGAAGAAATGGTGTGGAGTATGGATTTTGACGGTGCTAAATCCAAGAATGGATCTAGGGTTGGGGTCCTTTTGTGTCATTCCAAGGGAAACACAATCCCTTTCTCTTTTAGGTTAGAATTTCCTAACACTAATAATATGGTTGAATATGAAGCCTTAGTTCAAGGCCTCTAAAATGCCTTAGGATTATGAATATGCCATTTTTTGGTGAGTGGGGATTCTTAATTGGTTGTGAGTCAAATTAGAGTTAAATATGAAGTTCACATCCCATGCCTCAAACAATACCATCGAAGGGCTAAGGAACTTATTGAGAAGTTCTTATCTTTCAACATTCAAGTCGTGCCTAGGGCTGCAAACCACGTAGTTGATACTTTGGCCTTGGCTGGTTCTTGTTTCACCTCAGATTTCATAAGGTCTATTGAAGATATACAAGTCCAAATTTTACATACACCTGCGTTACCTGATAATGCCAACTCTTGGCAAGCTTTTGATACTGATGAACAGATATGTAGATTCCTTCAAAACAAGGAGGAGTTCGAATATTTACATATCAACCATGAGTTGGAAGAGGAAACAGGGAACATAATCCAATTAAAGACAAATAATATCCCCCCTAGTTTGTCAGTATTGGAATCGATGTTTGATTCCAATGATGCCACTACTTTTGTGCCTAGTTTTGATAGTGAATCTATTAGGAAGGTGTGAGAAGCCATACCTATTAACCTTGGGACCGAGAAAGATCCAAAATTGGTCTATATAGGTGCATATTGTTCCCCTTCTGAGGTCGCTTGATTCATGGAACTCTTGATAGAGTTCAAGGATGTTTTCGCTTGGTCCTATAAAGACCTCAAGGTTTTTGATATGCATGAGATAGTCCATGCAATACCCATAATCCCTGATTCGAAACCTTACAGACAGAGACAGAAAACAACAACCCTGCTTTGGAACAAACAATTAAAGCTGAATTGGACAATATGGAAGCATCCAAGGTAACTTACCATGTCCATTACTCATAATGGGTATCTAATTTGGTTCCCGTTAGGAAGAAAACTGGCAATATTCGTTTGTGTGTCGACTTTCGACATTTGAATAGAGTATCCCTAGAGGACAACTACCCCGTCCCACCTATGGAAGAGATTTTCCAACAAGTCTCTAGGTCTCAAATGATGTCCCTTTTAGATGGTTTCTCAGGTTACAATCAGATAGCCCTCAATCCTTCTGATAGTCATAAAACCACCTTCACCACTCGTTGGGGCACATATGCATATAAAAAGATGCCTTTTGGATTGATTAATGTTGGGAACACCTTTCAACGTGTCATGGCCATTGATTTTAGAGGATTATTGGGGAAGATCATTGTTGTTTACTTCGACGACCTCGTGGTCTTTTCCAAAGAATCAAGTAGTCATTTTGATCACCTTAGGTAGGTTCTCCTTAGATGTCGTAGGTTTGGCATATCTTTAAATCCTAAGAAAACCATTTTCGGTGTGATGTAGGGAAAACTTTTGGGTCACATCGTCTCTCAAGAAGGTGTAAAAGTTGATCCTATGAGAGTGGTAGCAATAAAAAATCTTCCCTTTCCTACCAATAAAAAGGAAATGCAATCTTTCTTTGGAAAGATAAACTTCCTGAGACGCTTCATTCCTGATTTTTCTCAAGTAGTTAAACCTCTAAATCATCTTATGAAGAAAGACATTCGGTTCAAATGGGACCCCGCTATCTATCAGGATTTTGAATCTATTAAGAAATCCATTGCTTTTTCCCCTCTGTTAGTCAATCCTGATCCCTCTAAAGACTTTTTCATGTACACTAATTCATCAGAGGAGACAATTTCTGCAATCTTGTTGCAAAAGGATCATGAGGAAAATATTAGGCCAATCGCCTTCGTGAGCCAAAATTTGAAACCACACCAACTGAATTATTCTACACTGGAGAAACATTGTTATTCCTTGTATAAAGCATTGGAACAATTTCAACATTACATCCAAAGCCATAAAGTTAAGTTTTTTTGTCCCTTTCACAAGATGGGGCATGGACTTTATTGGGCCAATTTCACCACCGTCAGTGTTGGTCATGTATTCATCTTAACATCCACAGAGTACTTTACAAAGTGGGCTGAAGCAATCGCTCTTACGAATCCTACGAGTCAACAGGTGGTAAAATTCGTTGAACATAACATTTAATCCTGTTTTGGGACCCCTGCCGAGATATTAATCAATAAGAGATCAGCTTTCATGTCTAATGTCATGTTACCCCTTGGTGTTACATACAACATCCAACTTTTTCGATATTCCACCTATTACCCCCAAGGTAATGGTTTGGCTGAATCAACAAATAAAAATCTGATTCGGATCCTTAAGAGGATAGTCAAGGATAACAAGCATGATTGGCATACAAAGTTAAACTTTGCTTTATGGGCTGATCGTATAACTCCAAATACAACAATGGGTCAAAGTCCTTACATTCCGATGTATGGTGCTCCTACTGTCCTGCCTGTTCACTTACAAATTCCAGCCTTGAGGTTGGCTATTGCTGAGGCATAAGATGATTTCCAACCATTACAACATCATTTAGACACACTCCATGAATTAGAAGAGGTGAGAAAGGACGCATTCCAACACCTCCAAAAGAAGCAAGACATTGTTAAACGTTCCTTCGATAAAAGAGCCACAATGGTAAATTACAAAGTAGGAGATGATGTCTTATTACGGGACAAAGCACATGAGGCCCCATCCAAACATTGCAAGTTTGATTCATTATGGTTGGGTCCTTACACAATCTACGAGGTCTTAGGGACTAATGCTTTCAGATTAAAAACCTTCGATGGCGAACCACTTCAATTCCCCGTGAATGGTCATCACCTAAATTTATTTTACTTATGATAGGCCTCGTCATATTGTACATAAGTCACCATTTGTTCTTTTTTATTTGTATCTATTCAATGTTATCGATTCTCTTTCTTATATGTATGTGTTGTTACCTTTTCATGCTTGTATATTTTCCCTTGGTTTCAACTATTGAGTCTTTGTTTCTTTGGTTCCGATTTTGGAGTATAATCCCTTCTTTGATTTTTCCATGGGTTGGTGTTTTTTCATTTTAACGTTGTAGGTTTCCTTCTTTTTGGGTTTTTCTAGTGTTCAATGCAAAGGATATTGTCCTTATTATTGGGTGGTTGCTTGAAAATACTAGATTCCTAGAATCCCTTTTATCATACTTGACATTTTGGGAAACTTTGTCTTAGAGTCATCTTAAATGGGAGTAAACCTAGTTGTTATTTCATCAAAGTTAGCAGGGAAAGTCTAAGGAGGTAGCATATCATTCTCTGGTGAAGCTAAAAACCATGATGGCAGGATGGCTTACATAGCTATGTGATTGCAACTACACTTTACCTGACCACTTACAATATGATTTCTCCAAGAAATGGTCGTTTTCCTACAAAGTTCCATCACTTATGAGCAGTTGAGATTTTAGCACCTACTTCCGCAAGTTATTTATATTTATTTATTCCCTTGTTTGACGATTTTTCTTGTTAGTATTCCTCTAGTGGGTAGTTGATTTCAAAAATTCTCGTTTGCTTTTTTGTGTGTCGAGAATCGAAGGTATGCATGAGACTTTGTGTTGGGCCAAGGTTCACCTTAAGCCTTGATTCTCACAGTTAAGCCATAATTCGGGTGAGGGACCCATGTCACTTGGGCCACATTGCTGAACAAAACCCGAGTCATT
>JZKD02S1076107.1:26072-43086 GCA_000966675.3 Picea glauca
TGAATAGTAATGGTATGGTTGTAGGGATGCAATGGATTCTTGGTGTTATGATTTCTGTTTTTTTTTCTTGAAATATGAAACTAAATTAATACTAGAATGCAGAACATTAAATATGGATCAACGTTGAAGGTTGAGTACAGATGAATACCATGCATAAGATGAGAGGGTATCTGATGAGAAGGTCATGGACAAATATCCATGTCCATGTAATGATTGTCTTGGTGGAAAGGTGAAAAAAATAAAAGTGATTTTTCGACATATGATAAGATATGGGCATAGGGGTATAAGCCCTTGGGATTACAATTATTATGAATATATGATAGAATTGCAGAGTGTGAAATATGAAGAGGAAACAAACATATATAAAGTGGCACCAAACATAGATGAAGAGGAAAACATGTTAAACAAAGGTTTTTAAGTTGATAGAATTTTGAATGAGGGTATAAATGATGATTGGGACAAGTTGATGGAGGATGCTTCAAAGCCTGTGTATGATAATTGCAAGTTAAGTCATTTGACAACAATCCTTCAAATTATTAACTTCCAAGTGGTGTTTGGTTGGATAAATGAGAGTGCGGATAAGTTATTGGAATTATTAAGTTCGTTGTTACCACATGACTCCACATTTTCAACAAAACTAAGTCAGTGTAAAAAGCAAATCACTAAGCAAGGCTTAGGGTATGAAAACATCCACACATGTGTGAATGGTTGTGTATTATTTCACAATAATATTGCAGGTGAGAGTGAATGTCTAAAATGTCATGAAGCAAGGTATAGACTAGGGTTGAAATCAACTATGGCTCCTAGAAAGGTGCTTCTCCACTTTTCGATAATCCCACGATTACTCTGAATGTATAGGTGTAGAGACATTGCTGAACTTATGCAATGACATGCCCAAAATAAGAGCACCGATGGAAAACAATGACATGTGTCTTATTCTAAGTCATGGATGAAATTTGATAATAGATGGTATATTTTTTCTCAAGATCCTCATAATATAAGTTTGGGTTTGGCTCTAGATGGGGTGAACCCATTCTTAGATCAAAGTACTAAATGGTCGACTTGGATAATGATTTTAATAAAATATAACTTGCCTCCATGGTTAGCAACTAAACCATTTTTCTTAATTCTATAATTGATTATATGAGGAAACAAAAGTGTCTCAAATATAATCGATGCTTATTTAGAGCCCTTATATAATGAGCTAATGGAATTGTTGAAATGAATCAAATCAATTCAATATTTAAGGGATGATCATTCAATCAAATTCACTTTAAGAGATATCTTATTGTTTACGATTCATGATCTTCTTGCATATGACACATTGTCTGGTTTCACTCTTCATGGATACCATGGATGTCATGCTTGAAACTTTAAGGATTTTGTGAGGCGCTCAAGAAGTTTTCTTAAGTGTATTTATTTTGTACATCGTTCTTACCTTAAAATGAACCATCCATATCATCGACAAAAAACACGTTTCAATGGCCAAGAAGAGAATCGTGAAGCACCATTGCTAATAACGGGTGATTACATTGTTGAGAATGGATGAAAAAGAATGTAATTTATTGAAAATGACGAGATTGTTGGTAATAGAGATGATCAATGTAATGAAAACGCTATAAAATGGTTGTGCATATTCTATAAGTTGCCATACTTTAAGGATGTATCCATTAAGCATACTATTGACTTTATGCATACTGAGAAAAATATAGCCTATGCTATTATAGAAACTCTTTTTGGTTCTTTTGATACTATTTCATCATGTGAAGACTTTCGAAAACTAAATATTTGTCGAAATATTTGGGTTGAAAAACATGATGATGAAAAATATAGAAAACCTAGTGATACTTATGTATGGACAAAGCAACAACGTGCACAATTCTTACAATTGATGTCTCAGAATTTCTTCCCCACTGGATATGTAAGTAGTAGCATTAGAAGCCAAAATTCCATTGATAGTTTTATAGGCCTCAAAACCCATGAATATCATGTCATAATCGAGAATATTTTACCTATTGTGGTAAATATATAAAGTTTGGAAAAGGGGCCAAGATTGGAATTTATAAGGTTGGGCCTAATATTAAAGAGAATGAGTTTACATGTATTAGATCCTTCCAACTTTGATAGTTTGAGGGAGGAGGTTGTTGAAGTCCTTTTATCTATTGGAATGAGAATTTCCACCAACAATCTTTAACATTTCTATGCATCTTTTGATAAATATAGAATATGAACTAGATCATTGTGGCCCAATAAGATTGAGATGGATGTATCCTATAGAACGATATATGAAGGTTTTGAAAACATTTTTTCAGACTAGGAAAAAACCGAAAGGCATCATTTCTGAGTGATATTCAATGCAAGAGGCCATGGGATTTGGCACATAATATATGAAGGATTTTTAAATTTTCAATCGACGTTTTATGGGATGATGAAGAAGATGAGAGAGTTGCAGGTGAATCATTATAAGGCACTAGATGTTGCTTCAATCTATCACATCAAGAAAGAAATGTGATACATGCCTATGTTCTTCAAAACACATCTTCGTTCGATAAGTGATGTTTGTAAAATAATTTTTACAGAATAATTTATTTACTCAATTGCATTTACACATTTATATTATTAATATTACTATTTGTACGTTAATATTATATGTAGAAAATATGAAGAAGAGAATCAAACATGGATGCAAAATTGACCTCAAAAGCGCATGAGACGTCATGATTTGATTGGAGGTGATTCTTTTCAAAAATTTGAAGAATGTGTTGCTAATGCAGTCAATGATGCAAAAGAAGAAGGTTAAGATATAGCAATGGTGGAAAGTGAACTTTAAAAATCTACACATTTATGGGCTACGTGTTTTAGTGGATTGTGGGCCTATGGTAGTCATTTAAGAGTGGAAGAAAAATACAAAGAAAAGACAAATTGTGATTGTATTATTAATGCTAAATTTATTCACTAATCTGAGATTTTTTTTAATGTTGGATTCATACAAGAAATTATTAAGTGCATTTAGGTGAAAATAGTCCCATATTATTAAAATGTTAGTGGATCCGACCATCCAAAATACAAATTTATGCGTATGGATTTGTATGTGCAAATACAAAACAAATTTTATCAGAGGTGGATGAGCCGTTTGTTTCACCTCTTCAAATTAACCAATCATTTCTAATTCATGATGTAAGAATCCTAGAATGGTCATATGTCATTCAAACAGATTCTCATGTGAAATGAAAATTCATGGAAGTTGTTGATATAATGTCTGATGGGAAATATGTTAATTTACAATAAACATTTGAAGAAGTGGTTGAAGACGATGATGGAGTGTTTTAAGAAGAGACTTTGATTACCAATGAAGATATTGGGAGATAAAATGTATTGCATGTCATAGACAAGGATGAGGAATAAAATCAAGTAGATGCAGTCACAAGTGATCAATATTCTGATCTTGGTGGAAATGTAGATGATTATGATGATGTTTTGTCATCTTAACTTGTTAGATTTCAGTAACCTAAAACTTGGTTATATGTGTGGTGTAATTTATTATTGAATGTAATAAATATCTGAGTATAGGTGTGCTTATTCACTATTGTTTTCCTGATAAATTTTTGAATCTAATCATCATTATTTTGCTGGTACATTGTATAAAAAACATGAGATGTTCATTATTGATTTGAAGTGAATTTCACTTACTATTAAGGGCTAATAATAAACCCATTTGATCATCCTAATATATGTTTGGATTTTGGAGCAATCAATCAATTAAATTCAAAGTATTGTCATCATTTAACCACCACCAATTTGAGTACAAAATATGAGTTTGTATTTCACTTATTTACTATTGATTTATGGTTGATTTACTATAATATTGGATCACAATGATATGGTTGATTGTGGCCCAATAAGAACTAGAGTATAGGTGTGCTTATTCACTGTTGTTTTACTTATAAAATTATGAATCTAATAATCATTATTCTACTGATACATTGTATATAAAACATGAGCTGTTCACTCCTGATTTGAAGTGCGCTTCACTTACTATTAAAGGATAATCATAAATCGATTTGATCATCTTACTACATGTTTGGATTTTGGAGAAATTACTAAATTAAATTATGAGTATTGGCATCATTTAACCACTGCTAATTTGAGTAAAAAATATGAGTTTGTATTACACTTGTGTACTGCTAATTTCAAGATATATAAGCAACACTTCAAGGGATGATTTTAAGTCTCATTTGTTCTTTCACATGCCCACTTCAAGGGATGATTTTTAGTCACATTTGTTCTTTCATATATTTTTTGTTTTATAGGAAAGAAAAATAGTGCAAAGAAAATGTTGAGAAAAAACAAAAGGAAAGTAAAGATATAGTGCCGCCAACTCGTAGAATCCAATGCATTTGTGATTCAACAAGTGCAGTTGGTGAAACAAATAGTTGTGATGATGTGTAGCCTGATATAACACATGGTGATGTGAAAATTGATATAGAACATGGTGATGTGCAACCTAATGATCTCTTAGCACAAATTCTAAGAGAGATTGTTGAAAAACATGATCAGAGAAAAGTAACATGTCAAATTCTGCAGATGTTTTATTCAAAATTAAAGGATTTGTTTGAAGTGAAATATGCGGAGACTAGTAATGATCTACCCACTATCACACCTGATGTGGCCAAGGAGCATGCAGTTCCAGTTAATGAAAGTCATGAAGATAGACCGCTTGCATCCAATGTGCCTCAAAATACACTTGTTGCATCTACAACTTTTGATGGAACTTGTACTGGATCAACCAGAATATTGGTAATGGTTTAAAATATGTTTCTTCTTCTATCAAAAAAAAAATATTGACTCAATATTTGTACATATCTACAGAGAGGAATGAAAAAGAAAGAAAATTAGAAGGAAAGAATCCATTCTTGGTTGAGGTATAGAGAGATGGTGATCCCATTGGGAAAAATGCTAGAAGGTAGGCCTCCGAGTTGGGTGTAAGATGTAGGGCTCATTTGGATATTTGCAAATCAAGTTTTGCAGAGAAAGATCCACAAAGTGTGGAAAATGTTATACAAAAATTGGAAAATTATTTTGAGATTATTGGTGGAAAAATTTCTAGAAAATATTACAAGCAAAAGATGAGACGTTTGACAAACAATTTTAGATACAATTGTAGAAAAAAAATCATGGAGGGAAAAGAGAAGTTAGAATCCACTCTATCTCCCAAACAATGGGAGCTATTGAAATAAAGTATGTGTTGCGAAGACTATTTGACAAAGAGGAACACATGCAAGAGAGAAAGAGATAATGTGAGGGCTGTATATACATTTGGCCGGGGTGGGTTGCAGGTCAAAATGGTGAAATTTGCAGTAAGTGTAATGGATTTTTGGTTCAATTTACGTTGTGTTATTTATTTCGATTTTTTATTGAACTAACTATATGTTGAAATTGGCATTGTAGTTTAGGTGGAAAACAATAATAGAGAAGTAGGTGAAAAAGATATTGCCAATTATTATATGGAAGTAGTAGATCCTAGTAAATCTAACAATATGACAAAGAAAAAATCTAGTTCGTCAACAAGGATTTCGCAGACATCTATTAAAGGCCCAATAAGAGCCTCTCCAGATCATGTCAACTCAAATGAAGGGTACCAACATGTAATGAGTTTCATACATGGTATCAAAGATAAAATTTCACAGTTGGGTGCCTCCATTAAGCCTATAGTTTCTGCATGGAATGAGCATAATTCCATGAATTCAGATGAGGTAAGAGGCTCTATTGATATCATTTCTTCTTGTTTGGTAATTTTGTATACAAATGCATCTTAATATTTTTAGAGATCCTCCTTTTTATTTTGGATGATCAAACTTGCATTTGGTACCATACTTGTATTCTTTACTTGACTATTGAATGCTTCGTATATTGTTTTTCATTATGGTTAAACCACATGCAAAGAAATTTTATCAAAGCAACAAGAAAATGAAAACGACTTGATGTCAACAGAGCTGTTGATATTGATAGTGATCGTGATGAACTAGACAAGCATGTGCAACACAATCATAGTGGTGTTGAACTTGAGGTAATATAATAGTTGTTGTAGGTTAACTTTCCCAATGTTTTTTCATTATTCATGCTTAAAATGTTTTTTTTGGAAAAAACTTTATAGCTTCTGCATTCTTTATTTTGTAAGTTAATATGTCCCAATGTTTTGTCATTATTCATGCTTAAAACGTTCTTTCGGAAAATAAATTATAGATTTTTCATTCTTTACTTGAATTATATTAATTTTTTCATGATGATTAAACCACATGCATAGACATTTTATGAAAGCAGAATGAAAAGAAAAAGGACTTGTCAATAGAGATCTCTGCAAAGCTGCTCAACTTCATGTCAATGTTAATAGTGATAATGCTGAACTCAACGAGCATGTGCAGATATTCATAGTGGTAGTGGTGCTGAAATCGAGGTGAGTGCTATGAAACCACATGAAAATAGGTACTATTAAAGTATTATTAAAATAAGTAATGGTTGTTTTACTATCTTTTGTATATTGATAATGACTTTAAGCTCATCACTATCTTTGGTATATTGAAATTTATAACTAGGGAACTTTGAAAAAACACCTATGCTAACCCTAAGTTAGAAATTTGGACTCCTTTACACTTAAATACCCAAGAATTTACATGTTTATATATACATCATATTTATCAAAGAGTTTACAAGTTTATGTTTTTCAGAATTGTAATACTTTTCTACTGTTAGGTTAGTTTTTGAAACTGTAAACAAAAAGATTTCCCTTAAAGGAAATATGCATAAACTATCCAATTTTAATCATGCTCATCTCAGTCCTTTGGCATGCATGCAATTAATTCCAACTCAATTTATTTCACAATTTTGAACATAAATATATAATAAACATTGGTTTTTGGTCAACTTTAGCATGCATGCAGTTAAATACAACTCATTTTACCATTTTGAGCATAAATTTTATGCCTAAACATTTTCTTCTTTCACAAATTTAAGTCCTTTGGAATCCATGCAATTATCTCCAACTCAATTTATTTTACATTGTTCCTACTACCTTGAATAACAATTATGGCCTTGTTGTAGGTATCAACTACAAGATAAATGCTCTCATATCCCTTTGGATATGGTTAGATTAGTAGTAGTGGGGTCGTGTGTTGCAAATTAATTCCACTGACGTATTCCTCTGCATAATGTTATCTATATAGTAACTACACATCAATTCCTTGTGTTGAGCATCTTCACCCTTTTATGGGGGACAGGGTAGGAATTATATTGAAGTGGATTCCATTGTGTTCAATTCCTTACAATTCCACATGGCTAAAAATTCCAAGATTTGGGTTTGTAATTCCATTTGGGTTTTTTATAATACCTACCTTGTCCATCGTAAAAGGGTGAAAATGATCAACCCGAGGAATTGGTGTGTAATAGATACCGTATAGATAACATTATGCAGAGTAATATGTCAGTGGAATTACTTTTAAACACACGACCCCACTACTACTAATCTAACCACAACCAAAGGGATATGAGAGTAGTTATCTTGTAGTTGTTACCTACAACAAGGCCATAATTTCTATTCAAGATAGTAGGAACAATGTAAAATAAATTGAGTTGGAGTTAATTGCATGGATGCAAAAGGACTTAAATTTGTAAAATAAGAAAATGTTTATGCATAAATTTTATGCTCAAAATTGTAAAATGAGTTGGATTTAACTGTATTCATTCTAAAGTTGTCCAAAAACCAATTTTTATTATGTATTTATGTTCAAAATTGTAAAATAAACTGAGTTGGAATGAATTGCATGCATGCCAAAGGACTGAGTTGAGCATGCTTAAAATTGGTCAGTTTATGCATATTTCCTTTAAGGGAAATCTTTTTGTTTACAGTTTCAAAAACCAACCTAAAAGTAGAAAAGTATGGCAGGTCTGAAAAACATGTAAAATTGTAAACTCTTTGATAAATATGATGTATATGTAAACTTGTAAATTCTTGGGTATTGAAGTGTAGAGGATTCCAAATTTCTAACTTAGGGTCATCATAGGTGTTTTTTCAAATTTCCCTAGTTATAAATTTGAATATACCAAATATAATGATGAGGTTAATGTTATTATCAATATACCAAAGATAATAAAACAACCATTACTTACTTGAATAATACTTTAATAGTACTTACTTGCATGTGGTTTCATAGAAATCACCTCGAGTTCAACACCAATACCACTATGAATATCATGCACATGCTCGTCGAGTTCAACATTATCACTATCAACATTGACATGAAGTTGAGCAGCTTTGCAGAGAGCTCTATTGACACGGCCTTTTTATTTTCGTTCTACTTTCATATAATTGCTCTTCATATGGTTTATTCATCATGAAAAAATTAATATAAGTCAAGTAAAGAATGAAAAAGCTATAATTTTTGTTTGAAAGAACATTTTAAGCATGAATAATGAAAAAATATTGGGACATATTAACTTACAAATTAAAGAATGAAAAAGCTATATTTTGTTTTTCTTCCAAAAGAACATTTTAAGCATGAAGAATGACAAAACATTGGGACAGATAACTTACAACAACTATTATATTTCCTCAAGTTTAGCACCACTATGATTGTGTTGCACATGCTTGTCTGGTTCATCACAATCACTATCAATATCAACAACTCTGTTGACATCAAGTCGTTTTCATTTTCATGTTTCTTTGATAAAATTGCTCTGCATGTGGTTTAACCATAATGAAAAAAAATATACAAAGCATTCAATAGTCGAGTAAAGAATACAAGTATGGTGCCAAATGCAATTTTGATCATCCAAAATAAAAAGGAAGATATCTAAAAATATTAAGAGGCATTTGTATACAGAATTTCCAAAGAAGAAGAAATGATATCAATAGAGCCTCTTACCTCATCTAAATTCGTGGAACTATGCTCATTCGATGCAGAAACTATAGACTTAATGGAGGCACCCAACTGCGAAATTGTCTCTTTGAGAACGCGTATGCAACTCATTACATGTTGGTACCCTTCATTTGAGTTGACATGATCTGGAGAGGCTCTTACTGGGCCTCTAACAGATGCATGCATAATCTCTGTTGACGAACTAGATTTTTTCTTTGTCCCATTGTTAGATTTACTAGGAGATCTACTATTTCCATATAATAATTGGAAATATCTTTTGCACTTGCTTCTCTATTTTTTTTCCACTTAAACTACAATGCCAATTTAAACATATATTTAGTTCAATAGAAGATCAAAATAAATAACACAACATAAATTTTGTTAGAAAAATAGGTGTGCTCATTTCACCATAGACAATATCTCAATATTGTTAACCAACCATAGGAACAAATGCCACCCCTAATTACCTTAACCTTGACAAAGAGAATAATTTTTGAATAAAAACCTAGAACCAATATCCAATCAAGGTAGCGTACCTCTCTTCAAGGCTAGCTCACCAAGAAAGAATAACCAAAAGACAAGAATAAATTCCAATCCATAACCAAGAGAAAGTCCAATCCAAAAACAAAATTTGCCAGTAGCAGCAGCTGCAACTACAACTCCTCTCCAAACTTGTGCACCATTGGCCTTATGTAGTTGTGAGAGTGAGGCGACAAATGATCTCTAGCGCCCTCTTATTTATAGACCTCCAAGTGGCATAACTGGGCCAACTTCTACTTCTGGAGGCTAATAACTCAATAATAAATATTCTCTTGAGCTGACTTGCCTCCTAGGGTTATTATCCAACGTTTTAGGGTTTCTCTTGCTTCCCAGAATATTCTAGTGTTGTCAGGATTACATGTAGAGGTTAATACCTCTCACATATACCATAATATCAACACTCCCTCCTAGATAGGGAGGTATTAAAGGAAATGGTATTGAGCAAAAACAAACCATTCAACCGATAGCGCCATCATATCCACACAAGATATATCATGGTCAAATCATGAGCATCATCATCATTATCAGTTTCATCTGAAGGCATCAACTTCATCATCTATCGAATCCATACTCCATCTGAGTAATTAGGCATGATGTTGAATAAGTCACTCACTCCATAGAGTGATACAAGAACCATTATTCTAATTCAGACATATGTCCTACAAGAATAATTGTTCCAACACATGCTGGAAGTCACACCATGGGATACAATGACTATTCTTCTAATTTGGACATACGTCCTAGACGAATGATTGACTTGGACCATTTTACATGGGGAGAATGTTTGTCAATCAACATATTGACTATTCATCTAGCTGAAAATCATCTCCAATACTAGTGATAGTATCCAAGGCAATCAGAACAATTCCATTCAATATAACATAATTGTGTCTATCCATAGTAGTACACAACTACTATCTAGTGGTACACAACCACACCTAGTAGCACACGATTACTAACTAGTGACACACAATCAAAACCAGTGGAAGACATCCACCACAGTGACATACGACTACTATATAGAGACATACAATCTCCACAACAATCATATCATCTGATCTCAACGTGCATAACAATATCATGATACAAACTAAGTCATCTAGTCCATTCTTCCACTCACATCTGTGAGATATGGAAGAACATCCACCCTCAAAAAGTAAAACAACAACCATGGGATAGTTGGACTATTCTTCCACAACATAGAAGAATAATTTTCCCTGATTTATAAGCATGGACCATTCACCTAATAGGGCCATTCCTATGACACTAATCATAGTGTAACCTGGAGAGAATGAGTTATGCCCTAGGGAATGTCTGTCCTTGATTGCTGAACCTAGATCATTTACCTAACTAGGCCATTCCTCTGACACTGATCATAGTGAAACCTGGAGAGAATGAGTCTGTCCTAGGTGTTGTGAGGGAAATCTCCTTATGGACTAGCAAATAGGGTTATGCTTTGCATGCAGATATGACCAAGAGAAAATCTACTTTCTACCCTCGTCCCTAGGCTTAAATCCTATTTCTTTTCAGTAAAACATGGCTAGATCAACCTACCTTGTTCCAGGAATTTGATGTCGATCCCTTATCGTACTTGATCACTTGTTCACAGTTCTCCTTTCCAATGCTAACCTGCATACAAAACAAGCAACAACTACACATGCATCTTACCTATAGACTAACAGGTTAGATATTGAAACATGTACTTAACAAATTATGAATAACTCATGAATTGGGATGGGAAAAGCATTTTCTTTATTACTTTGAATGAGTCAACTTACAAAAAGTCAAGACCGCCCACCGCTCCACGAACCTGATCCTGGGCTCCTCTTCAACTTCCCTCCAATGTCTTTTCTTTGTATCTCTTCTGGCACAAGGAAGGCTAAAGGGTTGGGACAATGGGAATATGCAAATGGGAAGAGTTTCTTTGCTATATTTTTCCTCCTCCAAATGGGATCCCTAGCCCTTCTTTTATAGGCTAGAAGAAGCTAGTTATTTGGATGAACCCTCGGCCATGCATGGCCAAGAGTTTCAGTTAACTCACCCAGAGCTGTGTGTTCCGTCGACAACTTTCATTTTTCGTGCTTTTGTTGGTCCACGCGGGTTGTTTTAGGTCAACTAGCATGTACATGCATTCAATAATGGAGTAGGGTGCATGGGCCCTTATAAAAGAGGGTTTTTAAAGAGTTGCTCAATAGTTCTTTGGCAAAGAAGGGATATGAGATGACCTGATGCCAGGTAAGCATGTATGGTGCAATTTAGGGTTATAACGCTAGGGAATGAATTTCCAGACCATATCCTATGGAAATGAGAGTCCTTTACCGACCTCCAAAAAGACCATTCTTTGAAACTGCTCACAACTATGAACTTCAAAATAATGACTTCCCAGTGAAGAAGACCATTGTACTTGACCACTACTTAGAGTGACTTCCAAGAAGAATGGTTTTCCTATACCATTCCCCCACACTAGCCACAAGGGGAATCAGTGTCTATGGTACATCAACAATCTATTGGACCATTTTGATTACGAAAATGACTGTTTGATCTGGACCATTTTCCAAACTGAAAATTCATGTCCGTCATAAATATCGAACTACTTTTTGAATTGGAAAGGAACTGCCCATCCTAGACCATTTTCTAAACTGGAAAATGACTGTCCATAAATCAATAACATATCAGTGCTCCCTCCCAACCCGGGAGTAATCACTTCCTTTTTTAATAATAAATTTGCCTCCACGATCCCCATCTTGTCTCTTGAGTACGAAAACTTTTCATCTTGGACAGAGGATTTACCAAAATATCTATTATATTCTCATCTGTGGAGATATACTGGAGAACCACTTCTCTCTTTTGGAATTTATCATGGAGAATATAATGCTTGATCTCAATGTATTTTGGTCTTTCATGGAACAAGGATTTCTCTGAAAGCTTCAAAGATCTCTGATCATTACAATATATCATGGTTGAATTGAACACCTGATCAGAAGGTCCAAAAATAAAACTATTCTTATGTACAAGAATCACAAGGTGCAATGTAATTTGCTTCTGTAGTGTTGATTGCAACAGACTTCTTATTTCCTACTAGCTCATGACATTGTGGCAAATCTCAAACCGAAACATATCTAAGTAGAACTTCTTCCATCCTCTGCACTCCTTGCCCAATCTAAATAGATAAATCCATGCAACTGTATATCATAACTCAAACGTCCTATAAGACAAGTATATGAATGAGTATTCTCTAAATACATTAATGATCAAATCAATTTTCGATACAAAGATGAGTCTACTAGATTAGATTTTCTCAACTTCTTTAGATCTGTCATCATGGAATTTTATCGTGAATTAGCAATCCATCATACCAGACTTCTGAGTAACCATTTTGATGCACTATCTCTATCATAGAAAGTTTTCACCACGCTTATGCTCTATATGAAATACTCTGCATCAAGTTTCTTGAATCCATACAAGGTCTTCTTATATCTGCATACATCGATCTCTTTATGGTATAAGCTTCTTTCTCAGTTTTCTTTATTGGGAAGAATGGTATTTTACATGTAAATTTCAATCTATGGATATCGCAAGAGGTATATCTAGTTTACTGGAACAAGCTGTCGTCATAGTCTTTTCCATATTTTCTTACATACACTGTTATTCATCACAACTTCCATTTCTTCTGCTTGATTTCTTCTAGTGGGTTCAAACCAAGCTGGTAGTCTTATGATTCTTGGTATACTAACTGGTTGTACTGGATTTTCTTTCTTTTTTGGAATCTTCATGTTCTTCCTCATGTTCCTTTTTAGCTTTTGGGTCCATGGAGTATTCTATATATTCTATGCCCTTCCTTCTTGAATATTCCAACTTCTTCCTTTCATCATAGGAACATGGATGTAGATGGAAAACCAATGATACTTAAGACTTCTTTTTGAAGAAGATTTCTTCTAGAGTCAAACTGAACACATGTTACTTTATCATGGCTGCTACTTTCAATGGGAACAAAGACATATACTTCATAATACTCACAAATTCTTCAATGGATCATATCATTTAGTATTTTCTCCCTCCCAATCCTTGCTTTATTCATGAATGCATACTCTTCTTTTGGAATTCTGTAATCAACTCCCTCAATCTAAGAGAGTCCATGCTTCCATATGCATCCTTATTGTATTCTGCAAAGTGTCACAAGTCTTATTCTAATTTCCTCTTGATTATTGAATTCTTTCTGATTTGACTCCTTCTGAGTCTCTTCAAGTTTGATTATGATTTTGACAGTTGTTATAATAGATTCCTCAAGAATTTACCAATGCACTTCATCTTCTTGTAGTCATCATAATAACAATCCTTATCTTGTTATTATTCCATAGGTATTGTTTCACTGACCATCTTTTCTTCTTGACTAGAAATAGATATGCATGATATGTACAAGGACTATGTAAACATGGTATGTACAATAACTATGAAGAATATTGTTACCTTGACTAGAATAAGTCTATTTTAGCCTACTTGGCTTTGTTTGAGGGTTCCCTTTCTTCGGAAACTGTTTCTTCGTATGTTTCCTTCCTTTTCTTTAACTTGAGATGATGGTTCCTGAAGTGACCATATTTTCAACAATTGAAGCATTGTATCTTTGACATATCCTTTTCTTGATTTGGTTTCTTCTATAAGACAAACTTCTTCTTATTCTCAGAATTCTTGAATTTTTTTGTGAAGGATTGATCATCATATTTATTTTGTGTTAATCCTTGATTCTTCTTTTGCACAACAAGTCCAAAGTTATTCAAATATGGAATACTCCTTTCTTGTGTTCATGCTTGCGGTAAATGCATCCCATGTCTTGGGAAGGCCATTGAGGACTATATTTACTAGTTCCTTTGCTGAAATGATTTCTTCAATATCTTTTAGTTGATCTCTTAACTGAGAGATTCTTACAAAGTATGATGTTATGCTGTCATCATCATTCACTTTCATGTCATAGAGCTCATTCTTCAGACTCATTACTTGTCCAATGTTTCTAACTAAGAAGAGGTTAGTTAGGGCATCATACATCTTATTAGATGAGTCAAGATGACATATGTAGGGTATCAAGTGGTATTTTACAGAGTCCACTATGATACTCATAGCGTTGATGTCATTGTCCTTGAACTTCTCCATAAATGCAATGTTATGAGGTTCCTTCTATTTTACCGCTTCAAACTGTGGTTCCATGATCTTTCCTTTCATGATATATAACACTTTATTCTTGGAAAGGATGAGGTCAATCCTTGTATTCCATGCTTGAAGTTAGAATCCATTTCTAACTTGTTTTTTGACTTCATAGAGTAAGTCATGAATGCTTTGACTTGGTCAACCTTCTACGTTGACTTGGTCAACCTTTGAATTTGACCAAAAACTCAAACTTGACATCTTGGCTTGCTGAGAGTACCAGGAGGTGTGCTAGGCTAGGGTACACTAGGATAGGGTGCACTAGGTTATCCATAAATTAGGTCAATCTCTTCACTTAAGGTTCCTTAACAAGAGGGTTAGGGTTTCATTGCTGCAGTAAAACTTTGACGACAACTGCAACTACAACTGTAACTGAGAAAATCCTCCCAATCTATTTTTCAACGGTTAGAATGTCTCAAGATAGTGTGGACCCATAACCCATTACAATAATAGGTGTGCTCATTTCACCATAGACAATATCTCAATATTATCACCCAACCATAGGCACAAATGCCACCCCTGAGAACCTTAACCTTGACAGAGAGAATAATTCCGAAAGAAAACCGTAGAACCAATAGCCAATTAACTTAGTGTTTGCGACAAAGTTTCGTTGGAATAGGGTCGTTATTGCGACCAAGATGATTTTTTTTTTTGTCAGAATCGATTCATCGGTCTAGCGACCGCACATGGATCTTCTTCGGTCTAGTGATCGGAAAAATAAGCCTATACACAATATGGAAAAGTTACCCTTCGTCAGTCCATCCACCAAGATTAGTCGGTCTAGTGAGCCACTTTAGTCACAAGCCTTGCTAGCATCTCTAAGGAAAACATAACCTTGGTCACTCTAGTGACCATAATTATTCGGTCTAGCGACTAATGTTATTCGGTCTAATGACTAATATTAGTTGCAAGAGTGACCAAGACAACCCTGGAAAACTTATTCAAGAGACCAAATGACTATGCGGTTCTAGGAACGGGGCCTTTGCCCCAATCAATGTATTTTCCACACTTAGGGCCTTTGCCTTGATCACCACTCTGGCAGAATTTCAAGAAGAATGTTAGTACATGAAAAAAATATTGAAAACATAATATATGAAATAATGGAATATTGGCAAATATTATCAAATGAAACATTCGCACATACAAATTAGCAAATATTTGGAAATGAAACATCGAGCAAAAATTAGCAAATGAAACATTTGAAAATAAAATAAAATTTCGTCACAAATGAAACATTCACAAATTAAGTAATTCCTTTTTAAGTTTGGGTATAATGGGTTTTGTACCATAGAAAAAGAAGACGTTCCTGGGTCGACTCGATTCAGATTGTAATCGACCAACAACTCTTCACCTGTCGTTATTGTTTTCACTGCACATACAAATATCCTATTACTTTCACACTCCTCAAAAATGAAATTGGGTTCCTTTCTTGTCGTCCCAGGCCTTGTACTGTCTATAAGACCTGCAATATTCCCCGATGCCTTTGGCCTTCCATCAATATACATAGTCGCTCCTTTATTTTTATTATTGTCTTTCAGCTATATATAATTTGCGACGAGTGCATATCTCCGCATACTAGGCATATATTGGACCAGCCTCAACCATAATCCATAAGTGTAACATGGTCCAACATACTCAAACAATTCAACCAATCCGCCATATTTTACCTTTATGCCGTCCATGGAGAATAAACCAAGGCCATGGATGGATGACTAAGTAATGTGATACATCGTCTCATTAACACAAAAGTTGGTGTCCAACTTTGGAAGTTCCTTGGGTACCCACTGTTTCAGTAGGTGTTTGTACCTCAAGGGAACCTTGATGTCACCTATGCTCTCATCGTCATAAGAGCATGATCCTCCTTCAGTAATAAAGAATTTCATGCACCTACCAAACTTTCTTCTGACCTTTTCACCTCTAGTTGATTTCGCCTTGTTACATGTGTTGGATATGTTTTCCCTTGTTCCTCTCAAAATTTCATCGCTCAAGCTGGATGATAGGTCTGATAGATACATATTGTACCCACACTCCATCGAGGGAGAAGGAAATGTTAGGCCAACGATCTTCATATTATAGTATAGCTAAAGATAAACATTGAAAAGATAACTTGACGTGTAAGACTTTTGCATCTAGGGTTGGATCCCAACCTCTGAGAAAAAACAAAGTATTTCTTCACTCAATATTTTGGGTAGGTGTTGGGCCAAGAGAACAAAATATATTAAATGTTTCAAAAAAGAATCATGTTGGGTGGGAATTGTGTTGATTAAGGTTGGTTGTCATTGATGTCAACCCTTGAAGAAATCCCCGTAGCACAAAGGTTTGGGTAATGGACCCAAGATTTTTTGATGTAAATATGACTCATTATT
>JZKD02S1076107.1:137727-151957 GCA_000966675.3 Picea glauca
GGGGAATTGGCAGAGGGAAATTTGGAGTGGAATTTACACAGTGCACTGGGGGTTGCTGGGGGTTTTGGGTTCGGAGGGCCAGGATATCCGTTGATATCCTGGGGCTAGGAGCTAGCTAGTCGGCAGGGAGGACGGTTTTGGGTAGTGTTCTAAAGAAGTGGGAAGGAAGCAAGCTACATACAATAGGAAGGATTATTAGCATCAGACTTAAGGTATTTCTCTAAGAATTACGCATTGTTTTGTATGAATTAATTTGTTATTAAATTTATATTATATTGACGAATTTGCATGCGAATGAGTTAAATTAGTAAAAATTCTTGAATTTTACTACTAAGTATAAAATAATTGGTTGTTTACATTATTCGACTATTACATTCTAGGTTAAATTTAATATATCGTTGAACTAACAATGTGATTAATGAAGTGAAATTCGTTGGTGTGGGTCGAATCCCATTGTGCCCCCGTTTTGGGGCATTCCGAAGAATGAACCATTTTGTTTCTAATAATTCATCATGGTGTACTTGAGGTAACAAAACCAGTTCAACCATGTATTCAGTGCCCTATAGGAGATTCTCATTGTGTATTTGACAGAGTATGCACCGTGTCAGGGTGAACCTAACTGTTCAAGCACATCGCACATAATTGAAAAATAAATAGAAAAAATGCACAAATTTCAAACTAAATTGTAATTTTGAATGGATGAAAATGAAAATAGGAAGGTAATAAATTATTTACCTAACCTCTTATATCCCGAGGAGGCATGGTTTCACCCTTGAGATGAATTGAAAATTTGTGGTAATTTGTCAAATTTGGAAATGTGTGGAATCCACTAATAGTGATATTGAAGTTGGTGTAGAGCACCAAAAACATAGTGTATTAGGAATAAAGGTGAGAATCAGTGCTTGCTTGAGAGTTTGGAAGCAAGATATGCACTGTAACAATCAAAATTAGTTTGGTAATTTTTTTTTAATTTACCCTACTTCGGTGCGCTTTGGGAAATTTAGGCGCACCGGGGCATAATATGCAACAACACTGCTGTGATTTATTCAGTGCATATAATTTTATTATAAATTATGGTGATGCATTTAAACATTGACTCTCTAGGGAATTATGTTTTGGCAACCGCCAGGGCGATTTCTTAAACTTGGTTCACTGCTAGGTTAAATTTTATAAATCGTTGAGATAGCGGTGCATTTTATGAAGTGTAACACACTGGTGCAGTTATAAGCTCATTGTGCATTGGTGTTAGGGAATTCCAAAGGATGCACTGCTTTATTTTTTTGGTAATTTATCTCAGTGTGCTAGCTTGAACAATGTTGATGTGAACATATATAGATTCACTTGTGGAAGTTCTCACCGTGGTGTTATGTTTTGGGTACGCCTCGGGGGGATTAATTAAAATTGGTGCACCGTAGGTTAAATGTTATATATCATTGAAAGATAAGTGTGGTAAATGAAGTGTAATGCACTGATGCAGGTATAATCCCTGTTTTTTCTGGTGTGGGGGAATTCCAAAAAAAACACCACTTTATTATTTGGTATTTTTTCACGGTGTGCTAGCTTGAATGGCACTAGTGTGGCCATATATTGATGCATCATCGATGGTGCTCACTGTTTATTTAACACAGTGTTGAGAAAATTTCCCACTTCTGACTTTCCCTCCCCTTTCTATTTTCCCAACTTCTTTTTTCCATTTTTTCCCTCTTCTACACTTACTCGAATTCCCCTTTTCTTTTCTCCCCTCTATTTTTCCCTTTCTAGTTACTATACTTAGTCATTTTTTTTACAATGGTGGGTTTGGAGGTTGGAAAAATTGTGGGTTCTCACCTCCATCCATATTCCCATATCATGAGTTCGATCGACCACCTTTTTATTCTATACTTTAACATTTTTTGCAATTGCGAGTTTGCGGGTTCAAGCTTTCATATTCCAAGTTCCGCGATATCTATTTTGCACCCAAATATACACGATATACATTATGAACATTGGACTTAATGAGATCCTATGTATCTCATCTCTCCTATATTGATTCCAACCAACCATTCCTAACACTTAGCTTATTTTCTATCATTCGCAACCGCGGGTTCTCAGGTTAGCAGGTTCACAAAAATTACAAATCCTAATTGTTGTCATTCATCCCCTCCATCCTCTTAATTTTTCCAATACACATTTAAGAATGGTTTAATGCTACTAAATCATCCTGCTGGTTCCATAAAGATCCTCATTAATAAGTGAAGGGACCACAAAGATTTCTCATTAAACCACATTAAAGCATGCTTTAACAAATATTATATTATTGTTATCTCTCTCAAGCACTCATTGAAAATACTGTCTGGATTAAATGAACACTCTCGTCAACTTATTTCCATAGTAGCTTGATAACAGTTCTGTGGTGATACTTTGAATATTTTTGGGCATGAGGACCAGGACTTTCAGTGGTCTAGAGCGTATTCTTACCATTCATCCCCTTCTTCTTAGAAGGAAGTGATCCGGACGTCTAAAATTGCTCGTGCAGGGTGTGTCCCTGATGTTTTTGACTGCAAGGAGATGGTTGCATGGTGCATTGAGAAATATATACCAATTCAGTGAATTATTCAACTTCAAGACAATTCTCCCATATCTTTTTCACCTCAAGTGTTCTGTAAGATGTTGAAAATCCTTGAGCCAACACTTACTTTCAAAGGAGAGGATTGCAAGGATTTCCTGAAAAAGCATGAAAAGGTCCTGGACCTCTTTCCCGAGTTCTTGGAGAATCGCGTGGTCATCCCTGAAGGCATTACTAGGTTGTAGGTCGAATTGTTCAAAAACCACTTTCGGGAAATTGCTTGGTTATTCACTAGTGTGACAGGCCAAGAAAATACCCCCATCATTTCTCATGTGATTCTTTATATCTTATATTTTACAGTCAAAGAGAAAGCTATTTTCAATTGGGGAAAAATGATTTCCATTGAAATCTTTTCCCAATTTTCACAGTACAAAAAATACAAGAAATTCTTTATGGATTCTTATTTGGTTTTCGCGATAGCACATTGCTATCATTTTCCAAAATTGTCTATCTGTAAAAGGGTGAACTGTGAACTTGACCTAGTTACCTTCTGGTACCAAGTGTTGTGGAGACACAAATCTTCTTTTCATTTCTATGAAGTTTTCAATGATTTTGTTTCTCTTTTCAAAGGGTTATTTTTTGGAAAATATACCCCCAGAATATTCGACCAGGAAAATAAATTCCTGGATAAAAAGGGGACATTGAAGCAAACGGAAAATTGAAATGTTATCAAGATTTTTGGTTCTAAGGAAAATCCCTCTTTTCTTCCACGCGATGTATCTGATAAAGTGTTTATTACAGAAGTTGCAAGGCAATAAAATTTTTGGCTGCACTTTTTCCATGGGAAATGGAAAAAGAAATTCATACCCTTGCCTTGGCAAATTGGGGAATTTATATTTAGGAATATAAACAAGATCGATGAATTTTAAAACCACTTCCACAATCTGAATCTGAAATATGTTGAAAATATAAAAGGGTTTGACCCTAATGGAGTTTTCGTGGAACATATGCTAGAAGTAGGATTCAACAATTCATTTATCCATACTATTCTGAGTGAATAAGAATATAATAACTTCGATGCTTCTACTCACAATGATGTGAATTGGAAATGGTACCTAGTACCAATGAGTTTTACAAGAAAAAAGAAAAGGGTCTGAGCGAGAAGAGGGCCTAGTCCTCAACTGTTACTCCTAAAACTACAACATCTCAGAGAAATTTTCCAGCGGCCCACCCATCTAGAAAAGTGACCAAAAATAGTTCAGGCGATGGAGGAGAAAATAATCCCTCTTCGGGAAAAATTGAGAACTTGCACAAGATTCGTCTAAGTAAAAAGAGGAAAAACGTTGTGTAAGAGGAAGAATACCAACACATAGAGAGTGACATGAATAAATTATCCCTTGAATATATGGAGATCGAAGTGGATATCGAGAAAATGTTTCCCAACATTGATCAGTTGGGAAATACGTCCCATCATAATTCATCTTTGGAAATCATTAAGAATGAGACCTTCAATGAAGAAGAGTCATTTTCTTTTCAGAGCACTTTCTTTGACGGGGAATCCAAGAAATTGATTATTGAAAAAGGTGATGTGAAGAAAAAGAAAGGAAAATCTCATTCATAGGTTGAACTAAGAGATATGTGACCTTCCCATATTTATAGAATTCACAGAGAAATCGTGGATGCTCTAGATGACTCCATTGGTGGTCTTGAAGCGGAAAACACGAAATTGAAAGAAAGGATCAAGGAACTAGAAGATGCCTTAATGCCTCTTCCACTGCTTTTCATTCCTTTGAAAATAGTCGGACCGACCACACCCGTTTCTAAATTGAAAGGATCCTCAATCCTACTTACATCAGCCAGGATATATGTGGAAATAAATATTAAGAAAACAATGGCATTGATCACAGAGGCATGGGAAACTTTGAAAAACATTGCTTCTTTTCGATCGAGGGTGCATGCATTCCATGAGTATTTGAAAGTTGGCCTGAATAATGAACAAGGTTTTTACCTTGATGTTGTAATGCCCTTTGGAAACAAAGTTTCCAACGTGAAAAAACTAATGATAAGAGAGGAGCATCTTCCCTCTCCAAGTCAGATAAAACAGTTGAACGCGTGATGGAAAGAAAAGATAAAAAAACTTGAATGATATTGTTCAAGTGTGCATCCAAGCTATATTAAGGAGGGGAGAACTATTCAAAAGTATCATGTAAGTAGACCTAGCCAGAACCACTAACAAAGTACAAGACCCCAAATTAATCCTCAACTCGTTGTTCTTGACAAAACAATAGTTTGACGAACAAGTTGATATTTTTAAATGGTTTTGAGTTGAAAATTTCTATGGTATACTTTAATATGATGAGGAAGACAAAAAAAATTGTCTAGTGGACTACTCTGTAAAGAATCAAGAGATTGAATAGTCGTTGCACGATATTTCCCTTGATCTACGAGACTTGTAGGGCGAGTTTTTCAACATCAAAATCTGGCATGAGATCAACTTGGCACCAAGGAAAAATTATATTGAATAATCGTTTAAGAAATTGATTGACAAATTGACCATCGAGGGGAAATCATATCCCTAGAAACTCTCCAGATATGGAAGAAAGAAATGAACAACCGTGGGACGAGCATCATGAGGAGAGACAAGGAGGAGGAAGATATGTTGCAAGAAATAAAGAAAACTTGAGGTTTGAAAATAGGAGAAGAATAATAGATTCTCCTTTAAATGTTCTAGGTGAGTGACATGATCTCCCTATTCTCCCTAAGGGAACCCTAAAGGATTTTTCTGGAGACAGAGCAATCGATGCAAAGAGGAATCTACACTTATTTATTGATGTTTGTGATTTTCACCGTGTTGAGTATGACGATGTTATGGTAACTTTATTTCTGCAAACCTTATCAAGAAGAGAGTATGAATGGTATAGGACATTACCTAGTATATCAATTTTCTTGTTTAATGACCTCAAAGCCATGTTCCCGACTATGTTTGCCCCTCCAATTTCTTATCATACCCTTCTCATCAATTTCACCCAGATTGGTTTGAGGAAGAATGAAAGGATATGATATTTTGATCTCAAGTTCAATAAAACCTTGAGTAATATTCCATAAGATAAAAGACCGAATGACCCATTCATGATCGGTTGTTATAAGAATGCAATTCCCCCGAATGTGAAATATTCTATCAAAACATACCAAATGGATACCTTGGAGGAGGAAATTACTAAATCCACTGAGATGTAAGAAATTATGATTGAAATGGGTGTCAAACCCGACATTATACTGGGAAAAGTACAAAGGCATTTGGGAGGATTAAGTATTGATAATCAAGGAGCCTCCAGTTCAATAAAGAATGAATAATTCAAGCCACGACCGACTCAAAACCAAACAAATGGAGGAGGATTTTTCAAGGGAACCATACCAGATGTAAAGGTAGACCATGTGGAAGCACAAGAAACTAAGAAAATAATTGATGTTGCACAGATGAATAGAACTATCAAGAAAATGCAAAATGAGATAACTAGATTAAGAAGGGGGGATAATTATGTGGAAAATCCAAGAATGTAGATACCAAAGAAAAGAAGGAACCCTCCCCAAGAAAACAGAGTGAGGTTTGAAAACACAGATAATCCGCCAAGACTAAGGGTTCTTAGGAAACATATTCCCAATGTAACTGTTCTGGATGATGTGTATGATGAGAAAACAGTTGAGAAAGAGAATTATTAATCACTTGATGAAAGCTCTGAAACTGTGTATATGAACGGATGCGAGATTTCCATGTATATATTTGAAGAAGGCGGCAATGACCCAAACTCGCAATAAAATGTATCCCATAAAAGAGGATTTGTAAATAGATCCAAGAATAAGAATGAATATGAAAAATAAAACCAAAAAGATAAAGAAAAAACAAATGAGAAAAGGAAAAATGAGAAAGTGATGGATAACGTTGGAAGTAAAAGGAAACACCTGACGTCAAAATACACTCATATGACATATAATGTCGTAGAGGACTTAAGTAAATTAAGGATAATTATTCCTTTTATAGAAGTGGTGAAGATTCCCCAAAAAAGGGAAAACATTTTGAAATTGTTGGACGATCCATCTAAAAGAGCAGAAGCCATCGTTTCCAATCCAAAACAAAGCCAAAACCAGTCAACTACCAAGATGATAGGTAAAATTACTCCCTTTTACATTTCAATTGAAAATCATGATGTTGCACTACATAATTGTTTAGTTTAAACTAGAGAGAAAAATAATATCATGCCATTAGCATTCATGGAGGCATTGGGCATGAGTTCTACCAAGTATTATGAAACTGGTGAAAGTATATATACAGTTGATTCTAGAAAAGTGCTATCTTATGGAGAAAAAAGGACTTTTATGACTAGATCAAGATAGCCCCCCATATTATTAAATATTTCAATATTATTTTTGTAAATGTGTTGAACCTACACAAAATAGATCTAGCTGGGAATTGACATACATAGTTGTAGAGAAAATAGAAGAAAATAGAAGCAAGAGAGAAAGAATGGAAGAATTCTGATTAACCAAATGAATGAATGATAATTTACACATGATATACTCTGTCTAACTCAACCAATGCACATTGGAGGAGAAGAAAATGTACCATAGTGGTGGTTTAGAGTGATCTGGAAACACACTAGTAGTTACAGGAGTAAACTACCACCTAGTCTAGTCTCTCGGATAGTTACGAGAGTGAACTGCCACCTAGATGAGTTAACTAGTCTATTAGTATTCAGTTAACTGATTGAAACATAGTGAAGTGAGGAGGAGATAAGGGAATCATGGGTAATTCTCTAGTATGGTGACGATCCTGAGGAAAATGTGCATTAGATAGAGATGATCCCAATGTTGCATGGTGATAATCCCAATGTAGCATCTAGACTCCATTCAACTAATCAAACTGAAGAGAATATTCTCCCTAGAGGAATATTCCTCCTAAAATATAGGAGACTGAATTATGAATAAGAAACAAAGGAAAAACCTTAGGCAAAAGAAATCCTAGGTGCATCTGAAGTAACTCCAACACCCCCCGATCATCACTATGGTGAAAATAAAGAATGGGTCCTGACAACGAGGCCATGCTAGGTATCCAAATACAAAATATACACTGAAGTAAAGCGATGAAAGAGGGAAAACCTCATGGGAAAACCTGCCCATCAAGGTATAATGTATTTAAAAATAAGAACTAACAGTTGCTAGGCAATTGTGTCCTTCACTCCAAGATGACTGCGCAGAGACTGGAACTTCTTCTCAGTGAAGGTCTTGGTGAAGATGTCCGAAGTCTGTTCTGCTGAAGGAAAAAAATGCAGGTCAATTATCCCCTCGTGTACTAAGTCCCTGATGTAGTGCATGTCTATATTGATGTGCTTCGTCCACTGCCTCTGAATTGGATCTCTACAGAACTTCAGAGTGCTCTGGTTGTCACACTAGATGACGACTGGCCGATGAAACAGAATTCCCAACTTAGTGATAAAATGTTGTAGCCAAATATCCTGAATGGTTATGTTAACTACCCGTCTGTACTCTGCCTCGGCTGAAGATAGAGAAATAGTAGCCTACTTCTTGCTCGAACAACAAATAGTCCCATAATCAATACTGAGTAAGTAACCAAATGTGGACTTGCGATCAATGTTATCGCCATCCTATTCAGAATCAGTGAACTTGATGAGGTCCAATGTAGAGTTTGTTGAATAGTGAATCGAAAAGGTGATGGTGAATTGTACATATCGAAGGATACACTTTGTATCCTTCCAATGTAGCTCATGTGGATCCTGCATGAACCTGGAGACTGTGCCAACTGCATAGGAGAGGTCTGGTCTGGAGTGTCTGAGATAAAAAAATATCCCCACTAGCTGTGTGTACACTGTGATGTCAACTAGTGGAGTGTCCCCTCCATTCTCAAGTTTGATTCTTGATAGGAACGGAGTCAGAGCAGACTTGCAGTCTGTCATGTGAAATATCTCAAGGAGATCTCCTGCATACTTGGCCTGATATAGTTTCATTCTTGATGCATCCTGACTGATCTCAAGTCCAAGTAATAAGTGTAGAGAACACATGTACATCATCAAGAACCTGTCATGTAGAATCCTCTTGACTACAAAAATCGTTGAAGTTGAGCAACTGGTGATCAACAAATCATCAACATACATAACTAGGAGTAGAAGTGAATGAGTCGTCATGAGCATGTAAACATTTAGGTTTGATTTAAAACATACAAATTTATGTGAAAAGAGGTAGGATTCCATCTTGGCATACCATTCCCTCAGTGTATGCTTGAGTCCATAAAGATACTTCTTCAGTCGACAGACCAAAGATGAATCCTGCATAAATATCTGGGGTTTCTCCATATAGATCTCCTAAGAGAGATCACCATAAATAAATGCATTCTTCACATCCATACGATGTAATTCCCATCCCTTGGCTGCCGTAATGGTAAATTCCAATCGTATGGAATCTATCTTCGCTATTGGAGTGAAGGTCTCATCATAGGCAATGTCATGCACCTATTGAAAGCCCTTGGAAATAAGCCTAGATTTGTATATGCTAATCTGTCCATCTGTTGCACTCATGGTCCTGTAGAACCATTTTCACATGGAAAGTTTATTTCCTGAAGGAAGGGGAACCAGATCCCAAGTCTAGTTCTCGAAGAGGGAGTTGTACTCCTCCTACATGGCGGATTACCAAAATGCATTTCCAGTAGCCTCACCATAAGACTGTGGATCTGAAGACTGAACCAAGAAAATATTCCTGGGTGGCAATGGTTCAGTGGCAGTGAGTGCAAGAGGAGGCTCCTAAAAATAAGATCGAGTCCTTCTAGTATAATCTCGATGACCAACAAGATCCCTTGCATGTTGAAGAGTAGTCTAATTCCACTTAGGCCTCATCTCTAGCTCTACATATGAATCTGCATGCAATGAATCTACATATTATTGTACTAAATCTGTATCTAGATCATCTGAATCCTCTTAATAAGAACTCTCATTTGAATAAGATTCGACATTTTCATGCTCATTATCTCTGACAGGTGGAAGAACAAAGGTGTCTGCATGCGGCTACTGAGGTACATTCGAGACAATTTTCTTGAATTGAACACTTCACTCAATGATGATTCAGTATGAGGAAATATCAATAAGTATGTATCCCTTCACATCGTCGGGGTATCCAACAAAGATACACTATGTGCTCTGTGGATCAATTGCCTTCCTATTTTCAGAGGGAATCCAGGCCCATGCACATGAATTGAAAATACGAAAGTGGGTAATTTTTGGTTTGAGGCCGATCCAAGCCTTGTAGAGGGTATTATCCTTAACAGATCTATGGAGAGATCTATTTTGGATGTAGGTTTCACAATTAAGTGCTTCAGCCCATAATCTTTGTGGAAGTGACTTTTCATGTAGCATGCAATATTCCATCTCTTTTAGAGATCTTTTTTTCCACTCAACAACTTCGTTTTGTTGTGGAGTATAGGGAAATGTGCTTCAACTGAATCCATGCCTCATGAAAAATATTATGGATCTCATGGTTGACATACTCTTCCCCATTATCAGTTCAAAGGATTTTGATTTTATTTCCTAACTGTGTCTCAACAAGGGATTTGAAATCTTTGAGGTGTTGAAAGACCTCTGATGTTTTCCTGAGAAAGAAAATCCATGTGAAGCGTGAGAAATAATCAACAAAAATGAGCACGTACCTTGATTTTTTGATTTATGGATGCGGAAAAGGGCCCATGAGGTCACTATGGATCAGATCTAAAGGAGAGGAAGCTCTTTGAGTCTTTCCTTTGTCAAATTTTTCTTGAGGGTGTTTTCCAAGAACACGTCCCTCACAGATTCCTTTGGAGAAATGGATGTTTGGTAGACCATCAACCAATCCTTGCTTGCTAAGATATTTCATATATCTGAAATTTAAATGCTCGAACATTTCATTCCATATCATACTGCTTTCATCAGCATGGGTAAGCATTGAAGAAGAATCTAGTTCAATAAATTCAAAAAATGTATAAAGCCTAGATTGATGATTTACCTCATCGGTAGTAACCCTAGAATTGGTTTGCATGTCATAGATTTCCACTGCATCTAGTGTGAATATGAATTTATTTCTAGTGCATAAATTTTTCATATGATACATGGAGAGAAGATTGATGGAAAGTTTGGGAACGTGCAACACATTCTCGAAGCTTCTGTTGGTGAGTTCAATCCTTCCTTTACTGGTGACCTCGACTGGAGAATTGTCCGCCATCAAAATAGGAGGACCTTTGGATGCATCCAATGAAGAATAGACCTCCTTTGTGGCAGCCATGTGGTGTGATTCTCCTAAATATATGATCCAAGCATCGAGAGAGGAGTTGATGGCAATCAAGGCATGGCTAGAATTGTCTTTATTGGGATTTTGATCTTCTGGCTTCATCTTCTTGGAACCCTCGGGGATGCGATCTCCAAGGTTGTTTTGCTCAAGTATTTGAGTCATTAGATATATTTTTTTCTACATACATGTAGATTCTTTATGGAATCCTTTATGACAATATGTGCATTTCTCCCCTTTTCTTCCCTTTCCACCTTTGAATCCAGAGGCATCGTTGAAGGGTTTTGAGTACCCTTCCTTCTTCAAATTTGCATGAGCTTTAATTTTGTCTTTATATTTAGATTTCTAATATTGATGACCACTTCCATCTTGCACAGTAAGTGCATGCACCTTTTTCTATTGAGAAAATCCCCCTATAACTATATTAGGGTTTTAAGTATAGACAGAACAATGAAATCCCTTAAAAGCTAATATAATTCCTACACTACCCCAAATGTTCCACACAGATGAACATAAAATGATAGAAGAGTAAGTCAAAAGTAGTACCTTTGATCCAAACATTTGATGCTGACCTCCTCGAGCTTTGTTGCTTCCTTGGATGCTCGTCTCCTCCCAAAACTGACCTGCATCAAATCTTAGGAAAACAAGGCTACTAATATTCTATCTCTATTCATCAATTAGGGTTAGATATAAATGGTTATGCATAAACGAAATAAAAGACATAAATATATCATTTGGGATAGGGAAAAATATTCTTTTATTCAATATTCAAAGATTGGAAATTACAACCTTTGTAGGCCAATGCTCTGCAAACCTTGTTTGGGCTCCTTTTAACAATGCTCCAAGTGCACGTTCCATATTCCTTCTCTCACAATCAACTAATCACTTCAAGGGAAGGGAAGAGATTGTATGGGGGAAAAGGGATAGAGAGGGAATGTTGAGGCAATAACTCAAAAAATGTTGCAAATACTTGGGCAAGGAAGGAAAGGGAATTTGGGCACAATTTCATCGTTCTAATGCTTGATTGTGGAATGAGACCCCAATACATCCTTTTATATGAAAAAATTATAGTTATTTGGTTTGGGGATGGGCTATAGCATGTGAAATGGTTGGGAAACCTCCAATATCCCGTTAATTCCACCGAATTCCTTGCAACTTTTTAATTTTTGAAACTTTTGGAGGTATATGTGGGTTATTTAGTGTGCAACTAGAATATGTACATGGGATTTATATCATGTAGAAAGTGTATGTACATGGGAAGTAGTGCAATAGGATGTGTACATGCTCCAAAAAATGGTTTTTTAAATAGAGTTCCTCAACAATGATTTGGAAAATTATGCAAGTAGGAAGGCCAATGCCATGTATGCATAGGTAGGGAATTTTAGAGATACAAAAGATGTCGCCTAATGTATGAGGTCAGAAGAGAAACTGATGGATGAAATAAATTACAATATCTTCACCCGAGGGAATGCACGAAGTCGAGTGAGCCCGAGACCAGAGTTCAAGAGGTGACATATGCAAAACAACAATTATCTCTCTGAGGCGGGCATACCCATGCTCATGATGAACTAAATCATGGCTATCAATCAAGTACGTTTCATATCCATGTCATATAAATATATAAAGTGTAGCCACAAGCAATGCACAATGTATCTACATCTCAAAATCAGTCAAAGATATACAAGTACAATATGCATCTTCAAGAAGCTAGTAATGCCTGCAGATGGAGATGAATTATTCATAGCTCAAGAAAAAACTTCAAGATCTTCAAAACTCAGGTAGGAGTACAATGGGAGTGTAATACTCACTACTCTGAGGTCTTTGACAAGCCGTCAGGAAAATACTGGAAGATCTCGATGATCAGGCATAGAAATTTGTCGATTTTGAATCTGGACTTGACTGGACTCATGGGATGGCTGACTCATGAAATTCAAAAGACAAATTTCCGAAAGGCCAACTCAGGTTGGATAAAACTTCCTTTGGAAAAAATAAAGAAAGATGATCAGACTCAGGAAGGGTAACATTGACATAAGTCTATGATACAGGAGGCACCACAAACTCTCCATATGTTTGGAAGAGTAACCAAATGGAGGAGGACACAAATCTATGTAGCGAGAACAAATTCCTAAGGTCATACTATATCCAATACTTGACAAACAAATGGAAGGATGTCATTTGTCCAAGGGAGACTATCTTTTCTATCGAAAAAAGAATGTATATTTCCCATCCCCTCTTCTTGGAATATTTAATTTTTTGTATTTTTCAATTTTTAACAATCTTGAAAAATAATAAATGAATGCTATGTTACAATGGAGAAATGAGTGTTGGAAGAAAGCAAGTTGGTTCCAAGCACATGGAAAATACTGATGCCCAAGGCAAGGAGACATGTGCAGGATAAGGACACTCGAGGAAAATTCCTCCATGGGTCAAGGTGTCAGATCACAAAGGAAAAACGTGGTGCAAGGCTTGCATATTGTTGGCCCTCGACCAAGTTTTGAGGAAACATTGGTTGTGTTTGACCATTTTTGGGACTTCGACAGGCTGGTCAAAGATGGAGCGCCCAGGCGAAGTGGAGATCGCAGGATCTCACTCATTTTGTGGGATTTTTGGGATTTTAAGGTTTATGTAATGGGTATGGGATGTCGGCCCATGGGTTTACCCATTATTATGCCTTTTTGTAATGTATAAATAAGTATATAGGACTTAGAGAGAATTCTATCTAAGTTGGCTTCGTGCAAGAATATGTAAAGGTTTCTAAGTGCGGAGAATGGTTGTTGGCTTCTGTGAATACTGTGTGTTGAGACTTGCAAGGCTAATTGCAAGTGATTGTAAGAGGATTTGTGAAAACCAAATATGTAAGGCCCTGTGTGATGCAGGAGTATCGTAAGAAACCAGCTAGGCAACCATAAAAGGTGGAAGACAACTGGAAAAACGAAACGCACATTTTGCACATGTTGAAATGTTTTGAAGAAATTAATGAGCAGATATTAATGTAGTAGTTAAAGGAAGCGTACTTACATGTTGTAAACAGATCTTGAGTGATTTTCTCTCATCTGTCGGATGTAGTAGACATTAAGTCTGATAAATGAAAGTAGGTAGCTTTGAATTAATAGATTAGACAATTTTAGGAGCGTAGGAGGGAAAATAGATATAGACACCGACGCCTTTGTATTATTGTATGATTAGATGATTAGTGCAGAGCATAAGAAGAGAGTTGTAGCAGAGAGCTATAGAGAAGAACCCATGTACAAGATCTTGAATTAATATATGAAGCTTTGACTCAGATTTCAAGGTGTTATGATGCTTACTGTTTATATATGTTGAATGGTATGCTTACAGTTGTTTTATTCTCTCTGTTATGCATTT